>VWZN01013651.1:431593-493341 GCA_013396955.1 Regulus satrapa | reverse complement strand
CCTCCGCCGGTAACAACCAATCACAGCGCTCGGCTCTGCCGGAGCGGCAGGCAGGAGCCAATAGGAAGGCGCGTTACAGGAGCCGAGCGTTTCCCGCCCTGAGGGAGCCTGAGGGGGCTGAGGGAGAGGGGTGGCCCCTGGTGCTGTAAAATGAGCGCTCTGTGCGCGCCTGGCTTAAAGAAATGCCAACAAAATGTCTCTTACCGTTTGAAGTTATTTCCACACTCAACTTCAGCAACAGCCAGTAGAACCTAGTTGCTCCAAAGAGAAGCTTAAGTGGGAGAAGGGATACTTTGCCCTATTTTAACACCCAACGGCGTTTTGTGTTGGTGTCAGAGATGCTGGTTAGGTAAATCTGTATAGAGTTAATGTAAAGTGCTTTCGAAAGCCAGATTCAAAACCCCTAAAAATGGGTATCCAAAAATTGAAGGCTGGTGTAAAACAAAGCATATTTCCCACTACAGAATGTGGCTCCCTCGGTTTGGAGGAACAGAGTGATACTGTCCTGCTGGGATTATAAAGCACCAGCAATTTACCTGAACGAGATTACGTTCATTGAATACAGCTGGAATCACCCTCCAACTAAATTTGCCTTTAGGTTATCAAACCTCTTAGCTTAACATTTTCAATCTTTTCCAAATTCAGGATACTAGAGGCACTTTCATTTTTTTCCCCTTAATATGCAAAAAACCTGGCCTCATAGTTCCTTTTATAACTCTAATCCTCAACATTTCATCATGCTATGCCTGTTGTGGGCATCACTAATATTTAGTATGATCAGAAATATTTTATTGTGTTTGAATTAATATTTAAATCATTACTGAGTAAGATTATATTTATTACATGCTTAGGGATTTTCCCCCAGGAACTAAAGCAACAGTCTGTGATTTTTGTGTTGTCTGCAGCCTGCATTAAGAATCTGTGCTTGAATGAAAATATTTATGTTATGAAGATTAGTGTGATGTCCACTGGTGGGTTCCTTCTCATTCTGGTTTTTTTTTTCATACATGGGATATTTTCAACATTCCCTTGGTGCCTTGATGTGACACTTTTGTGGTGACTGCTGCATTTGGGAGCCCTGGATGGTTTGCAAGGGTTGAAGATTCAACCTGTGCTACCAATTGCTCCATCTTTCCAAGTGTGATGCAAGACTGCAAGTGAGACTTGCCTTAAATTCTCCTTTTGCTTAATAAAATCAGAACAGGAATTCCACATGGAACAAAGCAGTGAATTTATTTAATCTACCATCCTCACACTTTGGCACACAACTTCCAATAAATGAAAAAAACCAGCACACAGCTAAAATCCTATTTTCTGACTACAGAATAAAAGGCATTTAACCCTCCCTGTTCCACCACTGCTGGGAATTCCAGAAGTACCAGGAGCTGGAGGTGGATTCAGGAGCAATTTCCGCTTTGTTGAGTTTCCTTCCAACAGCCTCCTGACACATCTCCAACAAACCAACTCTTTTACAGCTGGGCCTTGAATCTGTATCCTCATTATCAGCTGAATGGGGGCAGAGAAAGGATTTACACCATCTGAGAATTACTCAGATGGACACTTCCCAAATTTCCCAGGCAAATTGCCTCCCTTTCCTCATAGAGCTTGTGATCCTCTCCCCACACTATCCAGTGCCTTGACAACGGCACTAAATTCTCCTCATGGCCCTCACTTTTCCATATTTCTCCATTTCTTCCCCCCACACTCAGCCTTTTTTGGTGCTTTTCATCCCCTCACGCCTGAGAGAGAGGTTTGATCAGCTCGTAATCCATGCACTTGGTGAGGCAATCACGTGCCACACCGATGATGTGCTGCTTCTTGGGGTGATCCTCCTGCTTCCCGATGTAGGTCAGGATCTCCAGGAGCTCTGACTCCACCAGCTTCTTCGCCAGCTCTTTGTCAGCGCTGATTAAGTTGAAAGCAATGACCAGTCCTCGGTGCTGGACCTCCGTGTTGTCATGCAAGCAGAGCCTCTGCAGGATTTCAAGCCACTGGGTGGTCTGGAAGGGAAGGAGAGATCATTAGTACTGATCTGAAGAATATCTCAACCAAGAACATGACTTTTGCTTCCTTCAGCAGAAGGAAGAGCAATACTCATGTCACTTATGGTTATTTCATTTTTTAACTAAGGAAACCTGACTCCAGACATTTGAATCCAATTTTTCTTACAATTAAGTCAGAATCTCTCACAGCACCGGGACAACATGTTTCATATTCAGGCTGCTGCATAATCTCTGTAAAAAGAATCTGACCAGAGTCTTGACACGGCTGAGATGACCAGGACACTCCCCCACCCCAATCTTCTTGAGCTTCTCTTTTGGCTTGATTAATCATTTTTATCTTAAGGAGCTCCAGTGTCCTATCATGTGTGCAACGAAATAGGGTTCAGGAGTTCTCAACCAAGCTCTTCAGACACTCAGCCATGCAGGATCTGGGCTCTCAGGGTCTACAGACCTGTGCAGGGAAGGGACATCCTTTGGAATCTCTAAAGCTCATTAGGTTATCGATGAAGCTCTTCTCATTTCCAGGTGGAACAAGGTTTGCATTTCAGGTTATTTATCAAAACAGACTAAAAGCATGCACACCCAGATCCCAGTTTCTCTAGGTCCTCAGTATCAAACGAGTAAATGGCATATTTCTTTGGGGAGACTTTTTCACGTCTGAGCCAGGACCCTTGCAGGGTACATCCACTGCCCACCATCACAGTTCTGGTCTTACCACTTGAGTCATCTTCGAGCAGAGTTTCTTCTGCGCTGCCGTAAGCATGGCCAGGGCTCCTGCTGCTGCAACCTGAACCTTCTCATCATCCTCCCCACACAGCAACACCACCAACTTCAGCCGGTCATTGCCATCGGCCACAAACCGCTCTTGAACCTAAAAAAACCCCAGAGGTAACACAATTAGGGAGAGCTCCCCACAGGGGCAGGTGCACGCAGTCAAGCTGGACATGCTCAGGGTGTTACCTCCTTGTTCACCACCAAGTTGCACATGCACTCTGTGGCTGCCTGTCGAAGCTGGTCGTGGTTCTCAAACATGTAGTTTTCGATATCTGGCAGAGCTTTCTCCTTGACTATCTTCAACCTGTGGCAAAGAGCAGTTAAAACCCCACATTATAGGTCAAGCAATAACTAACTTATCGAATATTAATTGCAGGGAAAGTCTTGAAACAAATCAGTGTCTGCAGCACTGGAGCTCATGACGTGGTTCATTCCCTGTCTAATGCAGATGAAGTTCGTGTCTTTGCTGTTTCTAGAGGAAAATGTGCCACTCTCCTTTTTCCTATCTCATTCATCTTTTAGCTCTGAGACCTTTGTAGCCCTGCCAAAAGTAGCTCAGACTGACCAGTCTTCAGAGTCCAAAAGTAACTCACATTCACTACTTCTGGGGAAGAAGGAAGGCTGAAAAGCAGTAAAACTCACCTAAGTTTATCACTTCTTCCTGAAAAGTTCGTGAGCCCTAACAGAGCCTCGTAGTTCTGGAGGCCATCTCTCTCTGTGTTCAGCAGGCTGACGAGGGGCCTCACCACTTCGTACACCTGGAAGAGCAGGCCTGTATTAGCAGTTTTCATTTGCTAAAGGAAATGTCAGTGCTTTTGGGTTTTTATTATTTTTTTTAAGCTTACCCTCTCCCCTGGGAATGCGATGTCTGGATTTGAGATAGCTGCGATTTTTGCCAGAGCATGCGAAGCCTTTATTTTGCCAACGTCTGTGCCTTCCACGGCCAGAGGTATCAGGGCCTGGAGACGCACAGGAAAAAGCATTCAGTGTTCTGAGAAGATTTACAGGACTGCCTTAACAGACTAAAACAAGTTAAAAATATCCCATAGCCCTCTGTGATGTCTTGCTTTTGTTCTCAAATGGGCACCTCTGCAGAGCTTGTAGCTCACACAGTCACTCCAAGAACATCTTGCAGAGATGGGACTGCAGTGTCACTATGGCCCCTGGGGGGGGACAAGTTGTGCTCTTCTGTCACTGTCCCTCACTGGAGACACACCCCAGGCTCCCAGCAAACATTAACAGCCCAGCAGGAACTGTGAACATAAAAGTAATCACCTTCCCACCACCTTGAGCAACAATGGTCCCGCGGTCCTTGGGGTCTTCACACAAGGCAAGAAACACCCTGTGGGGGGCACAGAACACTCAGTGAAACAGCCACGTGAGGCAGCAACAGCCCTCATGGAATGGAGCTGAGGTTTGCAGGAGTGCCAGAGCCACCAGGTAAATTCCAGGTGCTTAACCCCATGCACACAGCACTCTACGAGAAAGCAACAAATGGCAGAGGAAGAAGTTTCCAGGTCTGTAAATTGAACTCTATTCCAGCCAGAACCAATACAGAGAACTCAAAAAGGCATTCCAGCAAGGCAGCTTGAAAGTAAGAACGTGGATTTTTATGACACTGCTGAACAAAAACTTTGGCTGTAAATCTTTGCTTCCCACGCTCCCCCACAGGCATAGTTCCCCACCCCAGGCATCCATCCCCATGGCACAGGGGCTGCCCAGCCCTCCCAGCTCCCAGGGCTGCAGTGAAGGCACCTGGCAATGAGCTCCTTGCTCTGATCCGTCAAAATGGCACTGTCAGCCTTCACCATGCAGGCCAAGGCAGAGACAACCCCAGCCTTCAGCAACCGCTTCACCCGCTTCACCACAAAATCCTTCTTGTCCTGAGGAGGAAACATTGGGAAAGGATTAGCCTTGAGCAGCTGCTACTCTGCCATCCAACCACCTAACAGCCAAGCCTGGCTGGACAGCAAAGCAACTTCAGTCTGGAGACAGGGGACCTGAAGTCTGTGACAATGGGTTCATGTTCTTTCTGAACAGCATCTCCAGCTGGACACAACCCACCTTTGGATGCTCCTCAGGCACGTGCTGCTTGGAGAATTTTGCCAGCTGCACCAGCTCTGGGACCAGCTCCTTGGTATCATAGCTGTTGGTACAGTTCACAAGCGCAGAAGCCACTGAATACAAGATTGTCTTGTCGCTTGCCTGCACAGGAAAATAAAAGCAAGTGTGAGGGTGAGGAGGGCACAGCAGAGAAACAGGTTCCTTTGGACTGCCATGATAGGGTTTTGCAATAGTGGAAATGTTTTTAGCTTTATCCCCCAACTTTATGGCCCATGAAAGTTTTCATGGTCAAACAAGGTGTTGGACATCATCAGGTGCTGTCAGCACCTTGGTGCCTCTGGTGTTCATGCAGCTGCTGATGGGGAAGGTAGGAGCAACCTTCCTCAGCCTAGGGAGAAGAGCAGGATGGTAGCAGCCCTGAGATGTCTCTGGAGCACAGGCAAAACTGAAGTTCTGCTGAACCAGAGGTGAGGGAAGGGGGTCACAGCTCCCTCTGACTGGGGCACAGTGTAGGGCTGGAGAGCTGGGAAAACTTGATGCTACCAGAGGAATGAAGGAACAAAGAAGGAGATAGACCTTGGCTAAATCAAACATAGCTTTCAGGGCTGGCTCATCTTCAACAAAGTCATCTTTGACATCTGCATCGAGGGTGAGGTACGAGAGCCCTTCCACAGCCCATTTCCTGGTGCGGGCATCAATGCTGGTGTTGCACAACCATCTGGAAGAGAGAAAAAACACATTTCTATCTCAGGAGCCAGAACTAACTTATCTGGAAAAAGACAGAGGAAAAACATATATTGAGGCTGATTCAAGCCCAAATATGTCCTCAGGTTCTGCTGCAGCTCCTCAGACTGGAGATGCTTCCCCTTGAGACAAGGAGACATGACCTTCCTCCCATGGCCCTACTTGTGGGATCTAAATGCTGCAGGGAATGACAGACCAGGACAGCTACTGCTTTGCCTTTTTGTCCCACAAACCATGAAATGCCTGCAGGAATGACCTCACATCCAGTCACTTCCTAACTTGATCCCACTTCCTTGGTTACTCCACTTGGCAAATTCACCTTCACTGGGGATTTGTGCATATTCAAGGTATGCATTAATTAGGCTGTGCCACTCTTGCAGAGAGGGAAGCACCGGGTCTGGTGTCTCCCACTGGCAGGGAGGGAGGGAGGGAGGGAGAAGGCTCCTGTGGATATTGAGGCAGGAGGAACACACGGCTGCTTCAGGCTCAGAGGAGCCCCACGTCCCAGCGCAATGGCTCTGGGGGCACTGTCAGCTGGCAGGCAGCACAGGAAGCAAAGGCAGGATCTCGTGGGAGAGGAACGTGTTGTACTTTGCAAAGACTGGAATAACTGAAGGAAGAAGCGAAGGCACTCACTTTCGGCACTGCTTGGCTAACTTCTCAGTGGAGCCCTCAGCAAACTGCCGCAGGCCATAGTCTGTGCCTCCTGCAGAGCCCAGCTTGCAGAGACCCTGAGGAGGACAGAAAGGAATACCAGTGAGAAAGGCTCATTAATCCTCTCGTGTTGCTGCCCCAAAACAGCTAAGGCCATCTCTCGTTGCTAGAACCTCCCTCCTCTCCCAAGTCTGGGATTAAGCTGCTGAGTATGGCAGGCGATAGAGGCGTGGCTGCATCCTTACCACCAGAGCTCGGATTTTGATCTTCTCGTTCTTGGTCTTCTTGTAGATCTCCTTCAGGAGTGTCACCCCGTTGGTGATGATGAAGGTGGCTCGGCTCAGCTTGGTGGAAGCGTGGATGAGGGCTTCCACAGCCACCAGCTGGTCGATCTCCCTCTCGGACCCACACAGGGCAACCATCATCTCCATCACTCCCTTCATGCCAAGCAGCTTGTTGCCCAAGTCAAAGGGCCCTTGCAGAACTCCAGACACAATCTGGACAGCATGGAGTGTCTTATCCATGTCTTGTGGGTCGATTTTGCTCCTGCATGGGACAGAGGGAGTAGAGCAGAGAACAGTAGTGGGGAGGGAATGTCCTCCCTCAGCTGTGCTGCTAAATCACATTGGAAATTCCTGCAAAGCTGTGATCCAGCAGGAACTCAAGCAAGTCATAATCTCCCAGAGCCCCAGTTTTGAACACAGGTGAACTTCAAGTGCCTGATGTCACCCTCGAGAGCCCCTGCTCCTGCCCTCTGGGCCTGCTCAGCCCTGACTCACTTGATGTACTCCTCGCAGATCAGCCGGTAGTTGTCCCGCTCCGGGTCGCAGCGCAGGTCATCGTAGAGCTTATTTAGGAGGACAGAGGCAGTCAGCTGGGTGTTCTCCGTCAGTGGCAGGCAATCAGGCATCTCAGGAATCTGCCCCACCACTTTCAGTATCTTTTTTAAGCCTAGAAACAGTGGAGTGATACAGCTGTCAGAGGGGAGAGGGTCTGTGCAAAACTCAAGATACCATTTGTTACTTTCTTGCTGTGGAATAGTCAGCTTGGATGGTTTTCAATTATTTTGCAGCCTAATCACATAAGTCTTAAGCAAAAAAGACACTCAGATATTTACTGGGAGGAGCTTCTGCTGGTGAGATTACAGGTTTGCAGCATCAGGCTTTTTTACAGTTCTCAGAGTGAGATAAGCAGAACTGCATTAGGCCCCTGGCTGGATCTGTTATTTTTGTCAGAAGACATTAAACCTACTGACCTCCAAGGCTGGAGGCTCTAACTGAGGAAAACTCAGCCACTTTCAAGTGATTATGGATGACTTAACTCTCCTTTTGCTGAATTATTATTAATTAACTTCCATCCAAATGGTAACATACACATGCACTGGAATTTGCACACTGTACACATATTCCTCACCCTCATCCTGTCTTAGAATTGATCAGTTTATGGATCCACCAAGCTCAGCAGGTGCTCATCTCATGCTGTCTAAACCAGATAATTTATCCAAGCTTCCTAACATTAGCAAATACATTGGAGAAAACTAACTAGAGATATTAGGCAGTCCTTTAGAAACTCAACATTTCTTGTTCTCATACACAGTTGATTTTCTCTAAATACTGTTTCCTCCTAATAAGTCTAATTTTGCTTCAGGCTTGCATGCCAAAAAAGCCAGAAATGATTTATTTTATAGGAAGGAGCAGTTCTACAGGTATTCAGGCAAGAACACAGAGCTCCACATCTCCCAAACCAGAACAGGAGGGCTGGCAAGGACTCACCGTTGTCGATGACAAAGATGCTCCTGCTGTTGTCATGGTCCTTCAGGTCCTTCCTTGGTATGTTCTTGTTGAGGAGGTTGAGGGCTCGGTCTCGCCCTTGTCCAGACACTTTCTTACTGACCAGCATATCCAGCAAACGCATCGTGATCATTCTCAAATCCTTCTTAGTGTCTACATAGAAGCAAAACAGTAGCAGCCAGTTACAAGAAATGACCTCTGATAGCAGGCGAGCTCGGTCAAAACCATTCAGAGCCATTGTGTGGCTGGAGCAGAAGTATTGAAGCTATCCAAGAAGATAAGAGATGTGTGCAGGTTGTCCTCCTGTACAGCTGAAGGGTAAAATCCCCACTTCAGCAAAGAACAAGGAATAAGGAGGAATCCCAGGAGCAGAGCCCTCCCTGCTGGCTCCACTCCTCCTGCAGGCAGAGGGAGTGAAGAACGGGTGATGTGCTGTTACCTAGCACTAGAGCCTCCTCCTTGCCGTGGTGCTCCTCCTTCCCCTGGCCCAGCAGGCAGTCGGTGATGGTCTGCAGGAGGTTGCAGACAGCCAGGGAGATTTCTTCATTGTCCACTGACATCCACGTGCAAATGCTGTCGATGCCCAGGTAATGGAGAATGGCAGTGGCCTGGCCCCAGGAAGGAGAGAGCAGGACAGTGTTAGCAAAGGCCTTTCCTCCCTGGGCCCTCTAGGCTCAGCTGGGAGAAAGAAACAATTTTCCTCAGTGAATCCTGAATCAATACGAGTCAGGGTTTTAATCTTTTTCCCACTGCTCACAAACAACACAAACTATTTCAATTTCCCCCTCCCCAGGTACAAGACGATAGCAGTGAAAAAACCACCCTGTCCTTACCCGAGCCTTATGTCCTGTGCACATTCCTGAAAGTGTCCTCACGGCTGCCAGGATGAGATCAGGATTTTTGGTTTCTATCAGCTGCAGCAGCAAGTTGACCCCGTTATTCTGGAAAATCCTCTCGGCACCTGCTTCCTCCCGCCCCAGGACTATGAGGTTGTTTGCAGCCTAGGCGAGAGGCAGAAGAACCAGGGGTCAGTGGCACAGCCCAGCCTCCAGAACATCTCCGTGCAGCTCTGGGACATCAGCTCAGACCCCACCAGACAGCTTGTCCAGGTGCATTTAGGGATCGGCTCTGCTCTGCTCAAGGAGAGCGGGTCGCTGCTTGGAAGGAACATCTAGAGGGTGACGGAGATGGACCTGAGCAGAAGTCCAGGCTGATCCCACCTTTGGTATTTTGGGAGGTTGGGCCACCTTCCCTCAGCACGGGGGTGATTTCCCCTCTCTCTGAGTGCAGTTCACCTCCCAGCTCCTTCCTTCATGCTCCATCCAGGGGAGCAGGGGAAGGGAACGCAGGGTTCTGCTCCCTGGTGCAGCCTCTGATATCAAACAGCCATTTTGCCAAGTCCAAGGCAGTTCTCACCTTTTCTCGCTTTTCTTTGTCGCTGTTCTCATCCAGCAGGATCTCAAACATCTTCTGCACCCTCGAGTCCGTGGAGAACTGAATGCGCAGCTGCGCCAAGAGAGAGCACAGAGCATCAAATATCGAGGAGAAACTTTCCTTTTTGGCTTCAAGAATACTCCCTCCCCTCAAACCACAAGCAATTTAAGCTGAACAACAGGAAATATAATTTCTCAGCAATCAGCATCTATTACCAATCTCATGGGCACAGGCAGAGCCAGCCCTAAACCTTAGTTTGTAAGGGTTCTTTTTGCATAGTGTTGCAAGGATTTCTTCACAGCACCCCTGTATCAATGTGGCAACTGCCAGACCCAGCCCTAAGCTGGTCCAGTCCCTTGCCACAACCTTTCCAAGACACTCGGGACCAGGCCAGCCTCAGGAGGGAGCCAGCACAATTTTTAATTTAACCATTCAACCCAATCCTCAGATTTATATGCATCAAGCAAGACCTTGCAGTCAGTGGAGCCTATTTATCCCCCTCTATTACCACGATGATGTACCATTGATGTAACCCAGAGCAAGGATTTCCCACCCCTGGTCTGTGAATCCAGGACTGCTCCCCTGGCATTTACCTTCTCCTGGATGTTGGCCCCCAGTCTCCTCAGGGTCTCCTGGAAGTTTTTGTTGCGGGGTTCGAGGGTGGCACATTTCTGAGCATCTTTGAATGCTTGGTCTAACTTCCCCAGTTTTTCCAGGGCTTGGCTGCGCCGGTACAAGGCTTTGATATCCGAAGCATTGATGTCGATAGCTGGGAAAGGGATCCAAAGCACCAGGCATCAGAGCTTGCTGCTTGGAAATGGCCTGTGCAAACTGTGATTTGCTTTGTTATTAGCTGATTAGCACTGATTGCACCAGCACACCAAATCAGAACATCACTTGAACTTCCAGGAATTCCCTTTTGGCCTCAGCACTTGGGTGTTAGTGGACATCAAGGAATAAGGCCACAGTGTCCCAAAAGCAGATGAGAGAACAGGCTGAGCAAGTGTATCCAGCTCTCCTCATAACAGCCCCCTCCTTACCTCTAGATGCATCTGAGGCTGCCTTGGCATATTCCTCCTGTTAAACCAGAAAGGAGAGATTTGTTTTGATAGCCATGGAATAGCAGGGCATTGCTGAGGGACACTGGGACCTCTCTGTTCCCATTTCCCAGGGGGACACCCCAGTGAAGCTCCAGCACAAGCCCAGAGCATTTCATTTCAGCCCAGCTGGAAACACCCTATACAATCCTATACAATGAACGGACAAACCACCCAATCCACAGCCAGTGAGTGCCCTTGGCTGCCCTCCTGCTCTGCTCCCCTTGAGCACTGCCCAGGTGAGGGGAGCTTTTCTCACCTTTTTGAGGAAACAGGCTGCCCTATTCCTGTACAGCACCGCCTGCAGCGCCTTGTCCTTGTTGAGCTTTATGGCTTGAGTGTAGCTTTGAAGGGCTTTCTCATAGTCACTGGCCTGAAAATATTTATTACCCTCCTCTTTCAGCTGGACGGGATCCTCCATCTGGAGAGCTTGAAGGAAAAACATCTATTTGTGTCCCATTTTCAACTGCTTGTCTACTCCCCCAAGCTGAGTTCCACCATAAGACTGACACATAATTAACACACATTAATAAAAGCAGCTTACCAGGCTGAAGAGTTTCGAAAATAAAGTTTTGAAAATAAAATTGCTCTTCAAGGCTGTGGCTTCTCAGAAGCTTTTCCCACCAATGTAGATCCTTAGGAGTCAATTAAAAAAAAAAAAACAATAACAAAAACAAGAAGAAAAAAAAAAGAATTAAAGAAATCTGCCAGCACTAGGGAGAGTCGGTGTGGCTCAGGAAAGAGCTCACTTCCCACTCCAAGTTTGGGCAGGACCTGGCAGCTCCTGCTGCCTGTCAGCGTCACCTGTCACCACAGCCTGTCCCCTCCTTGTCCCCTCGTGCTTTATACGCCTGGGGAGGGCTGGGAGCCAGGGCCCGCTCGGGGGGCAGCTGGCTGCAAGCAGGCAGCACCCCTTCTGCAGCAAGGGGGGATCCTCTCCCACCTGCCAGGGCAAATCCCAGCTCCCCTCTGCCTGCAGAGGTGCACACGGCAGGGGGAGCAGCAAGGGGGAGGTTCATGCCAAAAAAGCCCACGGCTGGTATGGCTGACCCCTGTCACAGTGCTCAGACCCTTTTCCCTTTCTATTTAGGGAAGCATGAGACAGCTGAGCCTCGGGGACAAGTGGCCCCAGGCCAGCAGCTGCAGCAGTGCCCAGCACCTTCCAGAACTCTCTGCGATGGAAAGCGGACTGACACCCAGCGCTGCCTCCTGCTCCTTGCAGGGCCTTTGGGATCGCATCCCACTGGAAATCCCAGCCCTGTCTGGTGCCGCCAGCCGCCCCACACGCGGTCATTCAGCTACACCCTGCCACGGGCTGACACACGGGTCTGCACTGGAGCGACACCGGGAGGGCGCAGCACTCAGCTCCAGGGGAACGGAGCCTTTCACCCCGCTCTGTTCCCCCGCAGTCACAGCCAGGAATCCTGCTTTTTGACTGCTCTCCCCCCCAGACGCAGGCCTTGCCTTCCCCAGTGCACCTACCGGCTATAAAGCAAAGCGGGGAACTGGCAGGAATGGGAAATGACTGAGGAGAGCATGGGCTGACCAAGACACTGCCAGGAGCGAAATATCATTGTCTTTAATTGTGTGACCCGTGTTGCGGCTTGTGGCTCTTATGCAGCAAGAATTGGCACAGAACTTCCCTGCCCAGGGCTCCTGTGCTATTCACCCACCGCCAGCAGCACTGCCTGGTCCCTGGTATCCGGGCAGGAGGAGATTCCAAACCCATTTGTAAATCCCAGCATAGGAAATCATCAGGCAGCTTCATCGAGAGCAGCTGCCACATCTTTACCTGTTTGGGAACAGGTCCAAGGCGCAAGGACAGCTGTGGAAAGTGCAAGATGCCATCCCTGCCGTGGGTAGACCCGGTGCATTCATTTGGATTATCACACCAGAAACTCCTTCCAACATGGCTTTAGGGACTGGGCAAGGCTCAGTATGTGAAATGTCAGTACTCGTGGGGTGTAGCACCGCCTTTCTCACGCCAGCCAGAATAAAGCCTCACAAGCGGCAGCACTGCAGGTAAACTGAGTCACAAACCCAAAGCGCGTCGGGCGCTGCTGCTGAAGGCAGCGCTGAGAGGGCAGGGCAGGCTCAGCAGCGAGTGCCGACAGCCCTCTCCAGGCCCCGGCTGGGCAGGAAAACACCATCACCACAATAAACACACAACAAACGGCTTTCCCGGGAGAAACTCAAGCCTCCGAGGCGGCCAGGGAGGGACACCCGGCTCCCAACACCTGCAGGGCAGCGAGGGAAGCTCTTCGAGCGCCTCCCAGCCGGCTGGAGAGCCCGGACAGCCCCAGCCCCGGCAGCGCCACCGAGCCCGGCACGGTCCGGGCGGGACGGGGCCGCAGCTCGGGGCTGACCCCGGCCGGACGGGGCAGGGACAGCCGGAGGTGGGGCANACACTGCGGGGCAGTGGGTGACACCGGGGAGTGGTGGGTGACAGTGGGTGACACTGCAGGGCGGTGGGTGACACCGGGGGGCGGTGGGTGACAGTGGGTGACACTGCAGGGCGGTGGGTGACACTGCGGGGCGCCGATGGAGCTGACTCGGCATGGGGGAACCAGCCGTGCTCTCCGTGCAGGGTTTTGGGCTGTTTGGCCCCAAAGAGGAATGAATTGCCCACCCTGAGCACCCGTCCGAGCGCAGCTTGGGTGGCTTTGGCCCGGCTTCAGGGGCAGGCGCCCCCNCCCTCCGTGGCTCAGTGTTGGACTGGCGGTGCAGGCTTGAGGGCTGGTGCTGATGATCTTGGATGGTCGGATGAATTCCGCTCTCCCGTCTCCTCCGCAGCTCTCGGCTCTTCTCCCTCCCAGTGGAGATGGTTGTCCTGCGGGCTGGGCTCTGCCCTGGTCTCACTGAAGACATGATCCAGCTTCTCAGGGACGATGGCATCAGGACGGGTAAGAGGGTGGCACTGGGGTCTCGGCCTGGGGAACAGCGTCCCCTGTGTCATTCCACATCCTGGGAGGGTGATGGCGGCAGTGGTGGAGTATCCATCCTCCTTGCTGCATGTCTTCTGGACCCTCCTGGGTGGATACAAGGAGTAAGGACTTCTCCAAAGGAGCAGGAGAGTGTAAGGATATGGTAGGAGATCCCTGCAGAGGCTCACTGAGGATTTATCAGTTCTGGCTTTTTAAAGGTACTTCAGGAGGGTTTGTGCAGTTTTCCATTCTAAAAATGCCCAAATTCCTGGAATGCTGCACCCTGGGCACCTCCTGCCCTTAGAGGGGAAGGAAAAGATTCTGGGTAATTCCTGAGCAAAACAGGGAAAAATTTTACCAGCTTCTCTCTGTTGTTCCATGATGAGTGAGGAGGCAATCTCCGAGGACAAACTCCTCCACTCACAGTGCTGACAGAGGCCACAGACACTTTGCTTGTTGGCGCAGGTTTTGTCTAAGCAGGTTGTCTTCTGGTGTTTGTGGTCTGACCATGTTTGGCTTCCAACCTCTTGTCCCTCATTCAATTTGCAGTGGTGGACTTCGTGTCTTCAGACCTGGAGCATGTTGCCCAAAAGTGTTCCCTGTCTTACAAGGTAGAAGGGGCTACTCCTAACTCCTGGTGTGGTAACCAGAGAGCTCAGACCTGCGTGGCTCTTGGACAAGGATGGGCTTGTCTGGGGGGCCCTTCTGCAGCAGTTGCTGCCCGTTGATCCGTCCCATTTCCAGACATCTCTCTGCCCCCAGGCGCTGGTCGCAGTCAGACGTGTGCTCCTGGCCCAGTTCTCTGCCTTCCCTGCCAACGGAGCAGACCTCTACGAGGAGCTCAAGAGCTCCACTGCCATCCTGCCCACTGGCAGCCCAAGGTGGGCACCTCACCCACCACCAGCTCTGCTGGGGCTGGGTTTGCTGCACGAGGCTGTGGCTGCCAGCACAAGCTTTGGGTTTCATTCTCCAAACCATCCCCACGCGCTTGTGTGCGTTTGGGAAGGGGACTTGAAGGACAGACGTGGGGACGGCTGCCTCCTGGTGCCCCTGCCATTCCGGCTGAGGGGGTGTTGATAATCCCACCTTGTGTCCATCCCATAGCCTGGACCAGCTGCTGGACTCGGGGCTGTACACGGGGGAGCTGACGGAGCTCATGGGAGCACCGGGCAGTGGGAAGACACAGGTGAGTGTGCTGGAGGACAGGGGAGAGGACAGGGTGAAGATGGTGCCATCTGTGAAGCAGAGGGACGCGGGAGGGCTGGCTGACACCCTGTCCCTGTTCCCCCAGGTGTGCCTGGGCATTGCAGCCAGTGTGTCCCTGGGCCTCAAGCAGCACGTCCTGTTTCTCGACTCCACGGGGGGTTTCACTGCCTCCCGTCTCTACCAGATGCTCCGAGCCCAGACAGAGGATGAGGAAGAGCAGGCAAGTTCCCCTGGAGCTGGTCCCTCTGCTTGCTCTGAAACTCAGCTTTGCTCTTGCCTGCAAGAAACCCCAGAGGTGTTTTTTCCTTCCAGTGTTGCCTTTCTCCTCATGGACTTTTTTTGAGTCCAGACCCTTCCTTCCATGGCCCAGTGGGTGCCATGCCCAGGACGGACACTGCTCTTTGTTGTTTTTCTTGGGAGAAGGGAGGGACTTGCAGGACTCTGCTCCCTGAGCTCAATCCATGTTGCTTTTCCCATCAGTGCAATGGGGGCAGTGGTGTTAATGGGGTGGAGGCAGATGTGGAAGGGGAAGGGTCTCTGGCTCCGTGGCATGGTGTGAGTGCACAGAGCTGGTGGCAGCTGGGGCAGGAGGAAAAGGACAAATCCTGGGGAGACTGAGGCTGTGTTTTGTGCTGCAGCTGGAGGCTCTGCAGCGGATCCAGCTGGTCCGTGTGTTCAACATCTATGAGCTGCTGGGGGCCTTGCAGGAGCTGCGGGATCGCCTCTCCCAGCAGGTAGGAGTGAGCCCCTGAGGCCCCTCTCCCTTCCCCAGAGCTGCAGGGCTTCTGTGCCTGACAGGGGACTCCAGATTGCCTCATCCTGGGGACGCTGGAGCCTCTGTGCAGCTCACAGCCTCCAAAAACTGCTGGATTTGTTCATCCACGTGGTGCCTCCTTGCAGGTGGTGAGCCCCACGGGACCTGTGAAGGTGGTGGTGCTGGACTCGGTGTCGGCTGTGGTGTCCCCTCTGCTGGGTGGCAGGCAGTCAGAGGGTGAGCTGGGTCACTGCTGTGCCAGGAGGCTGCAGAGCTCTCCGCTCATCCTGAACAGCCTCTTCCACCCCTGGGTGCTGTGCTTGGAGCAGGGCCTGGGGCAGGACTGATGTGGCTGCTCCCAGCTTTTCCTTTGGGACTAAGAGGGCAGTCAGTTTCCAGTGTCAGGAGCAAACACTGCAGCTGGCTGTGGCCGTGCACGCTCAGGGCAGTGGTCTGAAACCCATCCAGGGGAGGCACTGGACTCTGCCCATAAATTAAAACTTCTCTCACAGTGTCAGAAATACATCACAGCACAGTTTGCAGAGCTCCTCAAAGGCTCTTTCTGCCAGAAGGGACCATAAATCAGAAGTGAGAATGCCAAGGAACCCCCTCAAACACCTTCCAGAGGGTCTTGCACAGCTGGGTGGCAGCCAGTGCTATCACAGGAGGCCCCTCACAGCTGTGGGCTGTAGGAAATGAAGCTGTGAGCTGGAGAGATGGGTCCTGTGCCTGCTAAATTAACCTGGCCAGCTTTGACTGGAGCTCCTGGATCTTCTGTAGGGGTTTTGGGCCTTCTAAGATAGGAAAGGATGAGGAATGGTCTAGTGAAGGTGTCCATGAACACGAGCACTGAACCCAGTGCTCATGCAAATCCAGATGTCAGCTGCACTTTGGGGGCTCATGCCCAGACAGCCAAATGCTTTGTCCTGCTCTAGGTTTGGCCCTCATGATGCAGCTCTCCAGGGAGCTGAAGAGCCTGGCCAGGGAGTTCAGCCTTGCTGTTGTGGTGAGTGTTGCTGTGCTTTGTCCTTTGTGCTCTGGTGTGTGGCAAGGAGCCATGGGAGGCTCTGGAGCCTGTGGGAGAGGGGACCCCACTCTCAGTTAAGCAGGAGCCAGAGGCCTGGACCCCCCAGTGCCCTGCTCCCCGACATCTCTGCAGCCTGCAGATGTCTTGTTCCAAGCATGGGGCAAGACCTGGGCTGATGTGCTGCCTCCTGCTCTTGCTGTCCTCAGCCATTCCCTGGATTGAGCAAGGCAGAGTCAAGTACAGGCAGATTGAAAAGCTGGTTGTGCTTATTTCTGATATAACACCATTCATTTAAGGGGCTGGCCAGCTTCCTGGGTAACCTCTTGGTCACCTTGCAGGAATTGCAGGGCATTGCATCATCCCACAGCAGCTGGAGAGGGCCCTGCTCCAGTCTTCCCCAGCTCTTGGCCAAAAAATTGCATTTGCCAATGCACCAGACGGGGGTGGGACCACAATTAATGTGTCTGAATAGGGGAGGCCACACCAGGCCTGCTGAGCCTGGCACTGGAAGGTGTTGGCGCAGTCCTGCCCTTCATTCTGATAAAGGCACAAGGACAGCGTGTCTGGAAGGACACTTGGAGGCCCCAGGTTAAACTTTGTGATGCTTCAGCACCAGGAGTGATGCAGGTGTCAGTGAAACCCATGAGTACTGCTCGGGGGCAATTACCTGGACTGTGTTCAGAGGGGATGGCAGAGGAGCTGAAGGGCTCAGGATTCTCAGGATGGAGAAGGAAAAAACCTTCCCAGAAGTAGCAGCCTGGCCAGGATTTCCTGGTGACCTCCAGTGTTTCACTGCACCGAGTAGCACTGCTTATCCCAAGCACTGATAAGTCTGTTTGTGCTGCAGGTGACCAACCAGGTGACCAGGGACAGCAGCACTGGCTCGCTGAAGCCAGCCCTCGGCCGCTCCTGGAGTTTCGTGCCCAGCACCCGGGTGCTGCTGGAGGGCAGAGAAGCCACGTGGGAGAAAACCACCACACAGCGTGCTGCTTCCCTGGCAAAATCACCCAGGCTGGTGAGGCTCCCTGGGGAATGCTGTGGGGCTGGCCCTGGCTCCTGTGGGAGTGGGGCAGGACCCAGGCTCGCTGAGGGAGGGGAGCTTGTGCAGCCTGGCTGGATGCTGCAGGAGAGAAGAGCAGCTGTTCCCAACAGCCTGGGCTGGGATTTAGAGGCAGGATAAATGAGTGGCACCGCTTCCAATCCAGGTCACTGTGTTCCTGGTGTCGGTCTCACTCTCCTGATGGTGTGTGGGCAGTGAGGGTCCTGTGGAAAGGGCTGACTCCTTCAAAGGTGACTTCAGCTTGAGGCCTGCCTGTGCACAGGCAGCACTGCCTGAGCCTCCTGGCTCTGAGCCTGCTCTGCTGCTTGATCCAAACAGATTTGGGTATGGGGGTGTGCTAGGCAGTGAAATCCTGGGTGTGCTAAATAATGGTGTGTCTGGGGATGTCTCAGAGCGAGATGTTCTCCCCTGGCGAAATTGCATTGCCTTTTTGTATCTCTGCATTCAGCAGACCCAGTTAAAACAGGGCCACCAGCAGAAGGAAATCCTCACGGGGATGTAACTGGGATTTTTGGCTGTGAGACAGGAGATGGAGTGAGGCAGAGTCCAGCAGTGTGAGGATAAGCTTTGCTCTGTTCCTCCTTGCAGCCAACAGGGATCCAGGTGGAGCTGGACATTGGAAATGGTGACGTGTTGGAACCGAGCCTGGTGCCACCCACACAGGGACTCTGATGGGGTGGAAAAGCAAATGTCACAAGGTTCAAGAGAGCTGCACAAAATCAGGCAAGCACTGAAGGTTTCAGAGACTGACTGAGAGTCCTGCAGCCCTGGGAAGGACCAACATGAAAAATAAGAATCTCCTGTTCTTCTGCCCAGTGGAAACACTGAGCGTGGGGTTCCCCAGAGCCCCCTGTGCCCAGCAGATGCTGCCTGCAGTGGCTGGGCTGTGAGGGCAGCACACAGTCAGGTCCTGCCCTGTGCTGCAGGCTTGTCCTCACCCCCCAGAGCCAGCCCTGTCCTCAGGTGTGGTTTGGGATCAGCTGCCTTGTCCCTGCACAGCCCCACAACTCCCCGGGCTGGTTTTGTTCCCCCCGTGGTTCCCTGCCCTCTGGTCCTGGACTTGTGATCATCCTTGGGCCCACGGTGGGCTCGGCTCAGAAATAAAAGAAAAAAAAGCTGTTGCACATTGCTGTGGTTGTTGAGAGCTGGAATTCCATTAATGACAGCTGCTCTGAACTTAATTAAAATGCTGATCAGGACTGGGGTGGGAGAGGCTGCTGATGAGATGCTTGATCTTCCCTTCTCCCCAGAGTAACGCCAGGCCCTGTGGGGACCTGCTGGTGTTTTTGGGGCACAGCTGGACTGTGTGAAGAGTTGCTGATAACTGATGGAGGTTCTGATCTGGATCAGCTGAGGCAGATGGGTCCTGGCTGGCACCAGCTGGCCCTGCTTGATGCTCAAGGACCTATTCAATTGCATGTGGTGATGTTTAAAGTAATCTTCCCGTGCTCCAGTGCTTTCCAGCTGCTCTTGGCAACCTCCTGAGGCTCGGGGAGGCTCGGGTGTGGTGTTTCTTCTTGATCCCAGATGTCTCAGACACCCTCAGCATAATAAGAGACCTCCTTGGCAGGTGAGCTGAGCCACTTCAAGGCAGCTGATGGAGAATTTGGGGACTGGGACTAATTAGGGCATGCTCATTAAACTAATGACACAGCACCACAGCTACTGGAGCCCTGTAAGGCTATGCTTGGCATGTTAAATACATATTTTTTACTGTAAACTTTTAAAAGTTGTGTATTTATTTGCATTTCTGGGCTCTCCAAGCTCAGGAGGGGAGGTTTGGCTCTTAAGGATTGCACCCTGGTAGGTTGGGATGAGGAGGAAGAGGATGGTTTTCCTCTCTGCTGGAGACCTGTGCTAACGTGGCTGGAACTTGCAAGCAGAAATTTACATTATTAGCTAATTTCTTATTAGTTAATTCCTTGCTAGCTCCTCTCTTGGAGCTGTGGATAAGGGGGTGGTACACACACATTTTAATTACTAATTTATCTCTCTGCCTGAGGTTCTGCAGGGGAAGCAAAGCTCTCGTGGGGGTGTGTGGAGCAGGGAAGAGCCAAATAGAAACCTCCAGGGTTATATTTGAACCAAGAGGGCTTTCCAGATGTTTCCTTCCCCTAATCAGCAGGATGAGAAGAGGAACAACCTGCTTTGAGCCCTCATTAGAGCCAGCATGAGACCAACCATGTGTGCATCTTCCCTGTGATCCCTGAGAAACGGCAGAAGAAATTCCAGCCTTGTGCTCAGCCACCAGGGAGTCACGGGGTGGTGACTCAACAGGGACACTGCCAGTCTGTCAGCAAAGGTGATGCTGTGAAGTCTGGGCTCCTTCAAAGCTTCCCATCCCAGCTTTCATTGGCATAATCGTGACTGGGGGGAAATTTTCTCTAAGTAGCATCCAGCTAATTGCAGCTGGGGGAGTTTTTTCCATTTTGGGAAACATCTGGGGAGGGTGGTGTGACTTGGGGCCTGGCTGGGGTTTGTGTGGCAGCTCTTCTGCTCCCAGGTGTGCTCTGAGGTCACAGGGGTGTCCTCAAATTTTGGCTGTGTTGCTGCAGGGAAGGTGTCACTGGGTGCTGGCTATTGCACAGTGTGGGGACAGCAGGAGCATTCAGGGCATGAGAATCTCTTTCCCCATCTGGAAAAACTTGACGTCCAACTCAAGCTCATTTGCCCTAGATTTGCATAGTAAAATCAGGCTTAAAGGAATTTTTGACCTAAATGTCCTCATTCAGCCTTTCCCCTCCCTGCTCAGACAGCACCTCTGTAACGCGGAGCTCGGGATGTCCTGTTCCCTGCCTCTTCCCCCTGCCCAAAACAGCTGGAAAACTGCTGCAAAGGCTTGGAGCAGGGCAGTGAATCCCATCCCAGGGCAGGCAGGGCACCTCTCACTCCCAGCAGCAGGGATGGCTTTTGGCACTGAGGGCTTTTTTTGCCCTTGACACATATAAAACACTAATAAATGTGTGTTTACACACACTGTGTGTATATAGCGCAGGGATGTGTGTCTGTATGTCAGGACGAGAGGACAGGAGTCTCAAGCTGTGCCAGGGGAGGTTCGTGTTGCACATGAGGAAGAAGAAAGGGCGATCCAACCTCGGAACGGGCGGTGCAGACACCATCCTTGGGCTGGTCAAGGGGAGACCGGACACGGGGCGCTCTGATCAGCGCCATGTTTTACATCCCGCTGGATTCTGTGCTCTCTCAGTGTATGCTCTCTTCCCGAGCGCACTCCAGGGACTCCCCCAGCGCACGGGGCGGGGAGGGGAGCGAGGGGGACCCCNGAGCTGCCGGGCTGTGGGGCAGGGAGGGGTCGGCTCTGTGAGGCTTGGAGGGGGCTGCCAGGGGTGGGGTGGGCAGGTGAATGTGGGGCCCGTGAGGCCGTGGGGCTGTCACTGAGGGCTGGATCGGGGTGTTGGCAAGGGCAGGGGGACAGGGCAGGGGGGCTGCTCGGGTTGGGGCAGCGCCTGCGTTCCGTTTTGGGGAGATGGGCTTCCCTCAGCGGGTCCCGCTCACGAGGGGGAGTGGGTGCAGCCTGGTTTTTCGTGTTTAAAAGTGCAGATGAGCAGCTCTTCCCTCTCTGAGCTCTGCTCCCAGAGGACCCGCTGGGGTTCAGTAGGTTATTCTGCTCAAATTGCTATCAGGAATTCTGGATAAGCACCAGCCTTCCGTAGAGCTCTCTGCTTGAATTATGGTCTCTTTACATTCCAGCATGCCCAAAGTGTAATTTGGGGTTAAGGGCCCAAATAATTCCTTTTTCTGCTCAAAACTGGGGGCTTACTGCAAAGTGAAAGCTGAGAAAGTCCCTCCTTTACAGCAGAAAGCAAAAGTTGTTGAGAAAATAAAAGTCCTCGAGTGTCCTTCTGAGCAGTTTTGTTCCTGAAAGCAGGTCAAGGTGTTTCCTGTGGGGAAAGTATTGACTCATCCTCCGGTTTCTTAGCAGAATTTTGGTGTCTGCAGGTTAATAAGTGTCAGCTCTGCAATGAGAACTGTGTCCTGCCTGAGTCTCCTGAGGTTAAAAGGCTGAGGATGGACAGGCTCAATGCTTGATAAAGAACCAGTTGCACTCCAGAAAAAAAAAAAAAAAGAAACAAAACCCTCAGGTGTTTCCCAACACTGCAAGGAGAGCCGGGCGGGATTAATCCAGTGCAGCATTACAGGTAGATAGATGGGAAGGATTTAATTTTGTGCTTCTTGGATGAAGCTGTGACAGAAGGGGTTTATTTGTGTGTTTCACTTGAGCTCACTTCCTCCTCTCTGCCACCCAGCCTGTCTTCTGTGGGGAGCACAGGATGTTGGTTTGGGACAGTCCCAGCAGTGCAGGGACCCGTGGCAGGTTTCTGTTCTAACCTCACTGTGGAATTGCTGAAGAGCTTAGTGGATCTACAAGAAGCTTTTCTAGCTCTCCCTCTCATTGGGATGGGAGAGGACAGGTGCATTTGAAGTTGGTATTTTATTGTGTTTACCCTGTGGTGGGTGGTGTTTCCACACTTTGAAGCTCAGATTTGAAGGCAGATGGTCATTAAGGCATACACACGACGGCACAAACAAAAAGAGTTTTAATCCTTTGTTTTCCTGCTGTTCCCTTGTTTTTCCAGAGCTGAAAGCTCTGGTGAGCTTTAAATGTTTCTCACAGATTCCAGATCCTTGGGTTTACCTGCATCCATCCGTCCAACACTGAGCTCCTGAACACCTTTGTGCCCACGGTGGTGGAGAGGGGGATCCTGCAGTCATTCTCTGCAGTGACAATTGTTTTCGCTGGCACAGTTGGGTCTAATGAACCAAACCAGTCACCTTTGGCTGTTGTGTTTCCCACTGGGCGCTGGGAATCCTGGAGCAGGGTTACTCAGCTGCTGCACTCTGTGACTGCACTCCCGCTCAGCTGTAGCAACTGAACTTTTTAATTAAAGGCTGGATGCCTTGACAGTGCGTGCTCATGGGTTAATGCTTATTTGCTCAAGTTTTTTTGCTGAATCGGAATAGTTTTGAAGTCATCGTTTAAGTATTGTGTTTAATTGTAGGGTAGAAAAAGTAGGATGGCTTCCAGTGAGGCTCAGTCGTTCTCATTGTCAGGTACCAGGTGATTTGGCTCCTAAAATGGGAGCTGAATGCACTGCCCTGCACTGAGAGTGCAGAGGAATCATGTAGATGAGTTTTTGGGAGGTTGGTGGTCACTAGTTGCATTTATGACTGAAATCAATCTATTCATCTTCAGATTTATCTTAATTGTTGTTGACTTCAGTGTGGGTTGGTGTTGTTTTGTTTGTTTGTTAAATAGTGTTGTTTTCACTTCTTGTGCAGCTTTGCACCACAGTTTGTTGTTAATGCCAAGCGAGATTGTGAACTCTTCAATTCGGCTGAAGCCCGAGCTGAGCTAAACTGAGCTGAGCTGAGCTGAGCTGCCAGTGCTGTTGTTAAAGCTGGAGCTTGGACTTCGAACCAGTTTTTTCCTGGAGGGGTGGAAGCAGATTCCAGGGTGTGCTCTGCTCTCCTCTGGGAGCTGGCAGGGGCAGTGCAGCTGGGCAGGCTGGGTCGGAGCCTGCACTTGGTGTCCTCACCTCTGCCTGGGTACGATGCTCTCCTCACCTAGAGTGTGTCGGCTCCACTGTAGGAAAAATGGTGTTCAATTTGGGGTAGGCTACTTTCCTGTCCCTCACAGCGTTCCTTCATAGGCTGTGAAATCACAGAGTGGACTGGGCTGGAGGGACCTTGGAGATCACCTAATTAAAGATCCCTCAGCTCCATCTCTAAACCTTCTGACCAGTCCTAAGGGATACTGAGCCTGATCTGAAGATAGGAAATGAAAACAGATTAAACCAAGTTCTTGTGCTTAATGAAACATGCCGAGGGCCACGGGATGATGTGAGCTGCAGAGAACTGTGTGCGCGTGGCCCTTGTTTGGACACGGCTCTGTGTGTCCTCTTGCTGAGAGGGAGAGAGGACCTCTGGCTGCCCAGGGAAATTGGTTCTTCTCTGCAGTCCCAGCCCTGGCTACAGACATAAGCCAGCTTTTCCTGGGTGCTGCTGGCAGTGTGGATTGAGCTGTGCGAGCAGGGCAGCCAGAGGCAGGTGAGGTGTGCGATGCTGCTGTTCGCTGCCTGTGCCTCGTGCTCTGCGCTTCCCCGTATTGACCTGCTGCAAATCCTCCCCCAGCCTGGCTTCATTCCAGTCCTTCTCTGTGGTGTCCCATCCAGCCCGTTTTCCTCCCCTTCCTTACCCCAGCAAAGCCAGGGATTGGGCACTCAGGGAGCAGGGAATGCTCGGCAGGGGTGAGTAAATGGAATCTCTGTTTCACAGGTGGGGACAACCCCGTCACTGCTGGGCTGATGTCAGGACCAAGACTCACCTGCATGCAAAGGTTTCTAACTCCCTGCTGGTAGGTGCCTCTAAAGTTGATTGTTTAGTCTTCAAACAACATTGCAAGCTTGAAAAATTACCCTCTTCTTTAAGAAGCCAAGAGTATGACTGCCAGATCAAGAATTCAGATTTTGTGTTAGGTTTTTCCTTCCTTCTCAGCTGGTTTCCTCAGATCTCAGATGGCTTCTTCTAACCTATGAAAGGCCTTTCTGGCTTGTTAAATTTATGCTCCCATAAGGGATTTTCATTAGAAAGGACTGCTGTTCTGAGATGCTGATAATTCTTCTCAGTGTCTGTAAAATCTACAGCTTCTTCACATGAATTGCTCTTGAGGTTTTCAGTTTACTCAAAAAGATTAATCAGGCTTCTTTCTCTAATGCCCTCTGGCTCCTCTGCCAAATAGTCTTGGAATAGGAATGTCCACATTTTACTTCAGTGAAGACTAAAATATTCCTTAAACATCAGCTTTTTAAAATGCTGTCACCTTTTTATTTATATTCAGAAGGTTGTGGGATGTGCTTGTAAGAATATACTTAAGGAGCATATGCTTTGAATCTTTCAGGGTGATGTAAAGTGAGATTTGAAACTCATTAAATGTAATTTAAATTTAAAATACTGTCTTTTGGGAGTAGCTTGTTGCGTGGTAACCTCTGCTGCAAGAAGGATGGTTCCTTCGGGCATGATATATTCTATATGTGCACGTGGATGATTTCAAATTGCAGTGTCACCACTGAATCCACACCACTTGAGCTTTTATTGCTTTGGCTTTTCCCCAGATGAGTCAGGACCTGCATCCCACAGAATTCCAGACTGAAACTGAAGTGATGCTGCTTTTTGTTGATGTCAAAGTACCTCACTCAGAGCAGAATGACTGCTGGCACCAGAGGCTGGCTGCCAGGGGCCCTTCACCAGGGACTCTGGGTCACTCAGAGGAGCAGTCGCTGTGTTTGAGGCCACCCTCCACGAGGTTCCATCACACATTAATAACTTTGCTCCCATGGAAGTGTCGGTGCTTCCCAGGACTCTGCCTGGGCCCCGGCGAGGTGGAAAACTGCCCAGCAGTGCTGCCCCTGGGCACGGAGGGTGATAAGCAGCCCTGCTGGAGTTTGGTGGGAAAATAATCACAGCTGGTACCGCAGCTCTGAGGCAGTGAGCAATTCCTGCTCTGTGGGATTGCCCTTGAATTTGTTTTATATGTATCTTAAAAAGGAGCTTTTATTCATCTGCTGGAATAGATTTCTTTATAGACGCTTGAATTTGATAATCTGAGGACAAACAGACCTCTGAGCTCCTGAATAGTTTTGAAAATGGCAAATTAATGGTTAATAGAAGGGAAATCTCTGTTTAGATTAACAAAATAACTTTTTTCTTACTGAATCCATGAACTTCTTCCTATATATAGGCCCAGCAGTCTGGGCTAGCAGCAGAGACGGATAGAATGTCAAGCTTGATAGATTGTTGGAGCTGGTTTTTGGTAGTTAAACAATAATGGAGCTGTTGTGTGCTTGCAGGGAAACACTGAGCTCTGTGTGCAGACTTCAGCCTGGAGAAAGTTCCAATTGTTCCAGAGAAGGGCGAGTTCTAAAATGCAGCTTCTGTGGCTGGTGGCACAGCTGGCCAGACCCCTGCCTGTCCCGAGGCCCTTGCACAAGCATTGCAGGAGAGTTTGGAAACAGTTTATTTTTCGGATTCCAAGTGAAGCGTAGATTTCCAAGTCCCCCTTTGACCGTATCATTCAAAAAGTAGAAATGGAAGCTGTTTTTTCTGTGGGGGCTGTTTCACGCCCAGGTTCCTGCCAGTCAGACAGAGGCTGATATTGCATAAGCCGTGCCTTGTGGCTGTCAGATGGAGAGGCTGATCAGATGGTGCAGGGGATCGCCGAGTTCCTTGTCAGCTCAGTCTGTCACTGTGCATCTTGTAGGGGGGTAGGAAGAGCCAGATTTTGTCTCTCAGTGCAGAGGAGAAACATGAATTTAATAAAAATAAACCCCAAACCATCAGTGTCCTTTTTGGCAATCTGTTTTTCTACTCCTGCTGTTATTTGCACTATTTGTTACTTGCTCCTTTGACCCGGATACAAATCACAGACGGATTTTTGTGATGGAAATACCGAAGTCAGGAATGTTGTTCTGAGTGAAGGAATTCCTGGAAAGAATTGCAGTATGTTGTTCAGCTCTCTGCCAGGCTTCAGGAGCAACTTGGAATTATCTACAAGGTGTGCAGGGAGAGTGCAGCTGGAATTCAAAGCCCCTGTAAATGACTGCTCGTGTTTGGCAAAATAACACTTAGAAACAAAGCACCTCCAGCATTTCTTTTTATCTGCCTTCAGAGGCACCTTAAATCTGCAAATTACCTTATCTAATCACCCTGATACCATCTCTGAACTCAGCTATGGGTTAAAATCGATTTCAAGGCTTAGACTGTGTGTTTTAGAGAGAACCCCCAACACATTAAACACAGTTTGGCCATGTTGGTCCTTTGGAACCCCTAACGTGGCGCGGTTTCAGTTTGTTCAGCTCTTGCTGTGGTAAAGGCCATTTATATCAGGTTTTCAAACAATGTGTTCAACTGCATATAATGAAGCCTTTTCATCCAGCAGAATGTAGGCCAGAGCCCAGGCTGGGTCATGAAAGGCTTCACTTTGTGTGAGGGAAGTAAGATGATCGTTCTTGGAATGAGGCCTGTCTCCCTCAGCGCTGCTCTGCCCAAAGCCAAGCTCCCTTGCCAAGGACATTGTTCTGGAGCTTGCTTTTTAACTTCTGGATGTGGCCCTTAATGACATGAGCTGAAGTTTCCATTGCTCTGGCAGGAATAAGAGAGGCAGGCTTGACATGAAATCTAACGCACGGTGATATTTCCTAACAATTCCCCTGATGAAAGAGAACGTGAACAGAAGGATATAAAGTGTTACTATGTACTGGGTGCTTGACTGATCAGCCTTAATCCTTGATATTGGAGGAAACAATCTGAATGTATTGACCAAACCGTTTAAGGAAAAGATTTTTGGGTTGTTTTTTTAAACAATAAGTACCAAAGATTTGAAATCCAAAATCTTTGCTGTTTTCCTAGCCAGCAGTTTGACAGCATGCTGCCTCCTTCACACCTGAAGTCCCAATAACTTGTTTTGTTCTGTGTTTTTGTTTTGGTTTTTTTTTAAACAAGGCCACATTTGTCAGTAACACTTTTATTTTTCAGTTGAAATGCCCCTTTAAGTGAAAACAAGCTTCTTGAGCAACATTTTATTCTGCATGTTGACCATCATTTTCATTGTGCACTGGGAAAAAGTTCAAACAAACAAAAAAAGCCACAAAAAAGGAACAGGACTTGCATTGTCTTTTGCACTTGAGTCAAACATGAATTTGGCCTCAAAATCATCTTGTTTTGTCCCAGGTTTTTTTTATATTCTGTGTTGTAAAATTGTTAGGACGCTCTGCAGAATTGCAAGGAGGTTGTTCACTCTTAGCATTTCTTCCCTTAAGTGCCTCACGTCTCCAGTTCTCTGAAAGTAGTATTTAATTCCAGTATGAATACAGTACTGCTTTAAAGAAATTAAATATTGATTCTGTTCCCTGATGGGGCATTATCTGTTTTGCTTATGGAAAAACTCAAGCACAGAGAACTGAAGTGCCCCAGACTTGCAGAGCTGGAAAATGAAACTAAAAATCCTCACCCTGAATTTTCCCACATTTTTTATTTCATTACTAATCTGAAAATAATTACCCAGTGATATTTTTTGAAATTTGGATTTTAATTATTTTTTTAAAAATAGGAATAGCTGGTATCTGATTTTGTTTGTGTAATGAAAAATGGGTCAGTTTCTGCTGAACTATTGAACTGAGAAAAATAGAGTTCAAAAGAGAAGAAAGGTCATGCTGATGTTATCAGGTCAGTGGTGGAAAAGATTGTGTCATAGTGAGATTCTTACTGGCAGCAGTCCTGTCTGGTTGTGCTGAAATGCCAGATAAGCTGTTTGTTTAGGATCTGAGGACAGAAATGAAGATGTTTTGAGGTTTTAGTTTAAAAATAAGTGTTCTTTGTTGCTAGAGGGCTGCGTGAAAGTACAAGACAGCTTAGTATGTTCCCAGCCTCCATGACAGTTGTTCTGATTTTATTCTTCATGCCCCAACGCCAGGATTTAGTCTAACATGAAAATCTTGCCTGTCATTTTACAAAGCAAAAACACCCCAGAGTGGAAAGAAATGCTCCTGCCAGTCACAGAGAAGCACAATGAAAACGTGACGGTGCCAGTGTACTGCAAAGGTTGAGGAAAAAGCCCCAGCAGGAGGTGAATTGCAAAACCCAACCAAAGGGAAGCAGATGTATGATTGGTTTCTAAACCCGGTGGTTTCTGGAGCACTGACTCACGGTGTGTGAATGTCTGGTGTGTGAATGTCGGGGCTGGCCAGAAGCCTGCACTGAAATGTGACTCTCCTGCCTTGGGCCCTAAATGGGAAATCTCCCCTCTGACAAAGGTGGGGGGTCCAGGAGATGCAGGTCCCCGGCTGAAGCTTTCCTTACCTCCTGTCCTCTCAGTTTTCTGTAAAAATACATTCTCTGGGCTGCCTCCCACTGGGATTCCACATTCAGCACTTTCTGCTTGATCCCATGAATCGGGTGGGTTGAGGTGAGCTCTGCCATCCCGTCCTGCCTCTGTTGGTGCTGCACACAGGTGATTAAAATGCTTGACAAAGAACTTAAATCTTCTGCCATAATTGATGTACAGAGGTGTGGCAATAAATGAGGAGTACCATTTTTAGGACCGTGGCTTCAGTTCCCAGAGAGAAATATTTACTGGAATGGTTTGTGAGCCCCTGTGTGAGCTCGTGCAGCATCTCCTCAGGATGGGCCCCCCAGCGCAGCAGCCAAAAGCATGGGAGCAGGTGGCTGTAGGGTTTGTTCATGTTCCTGTTTGAATGAAGCCCAGATTTCAGGCTGCTTTGTTTTGGATTTCTCACTCTTAAATGATCTGCAGAGATTGAGGCTGGAGGGAGAGAGGCACAGCAGTCAAACAAGGATGGTGGTGCAGGAACCCATCTAGAACCTTCCAGCCCTAGAAGCAAACACTGCACATGGTTGGAAAAGTGGATTTTCCACAACATCTGTCCCATGAATGCTGTAGAGAGTTCATGCTCGTCCTGCTGGCACACGCTGGGTGCTAAGGCTTGAACTTTCCCTCAGTTTTCAAGTTCTTCTCCAGGGCTGCATGTAAGCAATTCTGAATTTCAAATGCTTCCGTGTTAAATGGCACAAGAATAATATTTATGGAAGTGCTTTAAGAGTACAACTTCAAAGTTGCACCTGTATTAACTTCCTTCAATGAGAGTGGGGTGTTTTCCCTTTTCCACAAATAAGGTGACTGAGCCATAAATAAACTCAGTTTTTTATTGCACTGTCTTTTGTTATCTCAAGAACAAAACGAATCCTCAGGTTTATGTTCAACATCCTGGAGTTTTTTTTAACTGCTGACTAATTTTGAAGTATTTCTGCAGCCTGGGAGGGCAGAGCTTCCCCCCACCGTGTCGGATGTGGCATCTGTGCCAGTCTTTGTACGTGCGTGCCGAGGGAGAAGATCTGCAGCTGCATTTTATTCTATTTCAGCACCTAGTTTGGATTTGAATTCAGAGCAACTTGGAATAGGCATAGCTATGAGATGAGTCTGCAGTGTTTGTATTTGTTACGATGTGCCTCAGTTATATACATCCACATCTGTTTCAGTCCAGCCAAATAAAAATTGTCTTTTTTCAGGCTCCGGTTAAATAGGTTAGAGGTTGCCTGTCACTCTGCACAGAGCTGTGGTGCATCCAGTCCTTTTCCACTTGTATGAATTCCATGGGGTTTAGGTTCATTTTCTGCCAGCAGCTCCTGGAACAAGGTGGGGAGAAGAGTAGGTTTGGCATGTGAAGAATTTTGAGACTTTATTTTGATTTTGGAGAGGTGAAATTTAAAAGTTTACTGGTTAAAAATAAACCCATAGCTTGGCAGGACAAGTAATTTCCAGGATTTCCAACTGGTGTCGTAATCTGTCAGCAAACACTCTCAATTCTGGGTGCCTGAGACACTGTGATAGCCCAGAGTCTGTGGAGCTTTAGGGCCAGCTGCAGTCCCACTTTCAGGGAAACTTAAAGTAATTCTGGTCAGTCTTGTCCAATCCCGAGTTTGAGGAGCTGTTCTGGGTAATGCACAACTCTCTTTTCCTTTCAACTGCCCCCGTGTGCTTGTGCTCCATTCCAAAGCTGAACTGTTGGGGAATATGTGATTTATCCAGTTGTCATAATGAAAGAAGATGTGTAATTGTAACCAGAGGCCTTTGGGGTCAGGGATTCCAATGGAAATAGCTTGATCTCTTTTAACCTGAAGGTGGGAACTCGAGAAGTGATGAAAATAAACATTTATATAATTTCTCCTCCCCTTTTTTCTCCAGCTTCTTGAATTCCCATTTAGGAGAAGGGTATCATTAAACCATCTGATAGTGGTTACTTTCTTCCATGGTGAAATCACTTCCAGCAGAGGAGATTCCAAGCTGTTCCCTGCCTAAACTGTGGATCTGCTCCTGTTTGTTTGCAATACCCAAACTCTGAAATCACTGAGTCCACTGTTTTGCAGCACAGCAGAAACTTATTTTCAGCAAGGTTCTATTCTGGGCATTGTAAAATTTGCTGAGAGAGGAAGGTGTGGAGAGGAGGAGGAAGATTCCCTGAAAAGCTCCTGCTGTGCCTTTGGAGCCATTCTCTGGCTTCCAGGTGGGCACAGATCCAGGAAACCTCCCTCAGCTGTTGCCACGTGGCTGTCATGGACGAGTTGGTGGAGGTGGGTTTTGAGATGGAATCTGGACAGGATGGACCCCTCCTGCAGTAGGGCTGGTTAGGGAAGCTGCACAGTTACTGAAATCAGGTTCAGCTTTTGAGTGAGAATTTATTGCTACCTATTGCAATTAGAGTTTTAGCAGCAACCCAACAGCTGAATCCAAGACAACCTGTGAGGATAGGAATGAATAGAGAGAAAAATCCAGCACAGACCTTTTTCCCCATAATGAAAAGGGCTGGTTGAGTTGGGAGGAATAGCCTAAGGTTCCTGGACTGCTCCTTGCTGATGTTTTGGTGGAGAGCTTCCACTTTCAGTGATGCTTTTGTGTGTGAGACTGAGGATAGAGACAGGCGGGACGCTGGGAATGGTAACAAAACAGAACTCTGGAATCTTGCTTCTCCAGAGTTCTCCTTTCTTCTCCTCCTGACCTGGTTCATGCTATAATTACAACTGACTTAATTCAGCTTTGCTGATGAGTATCAAACCAGTGTGAAAGAGCACAGCAGCTTTTGGAATTGTTTATCAGCATAACAGGAGAGTGGAAAGAAGATAAGCCCGAGGTCACAGTGTGTCCCTTGGGAACAGGTATGGGACTAAGGAATTGAGACAGACTGAGTAAGAAAAAGCATTTTCTAAAATTACATTATTTCATTGATCGCTTTGTTTTGTTTTCTGTTAGCTTGCTGGAAGAATGTCACTGACTTGCAAAGGAAAAAGGCAGTTGACTTTCCATCTTGGCAGATGTCTCAAGACTAATTACAGTTAATAGCAAAACAACTTTTTATCTAAATATTTTTCCAATATATAAAATGCAACTTCAGGTCAAAATAAACAGTTTATATTAAAATAATACTCACCTCAAGTATTCAGTTCCTTACAAAACAGGATTTCCAAGCTTCTCATGTTAAAATGGGGAAAATTTGGTGTTACTTGTGGTTGTACAGAGGATGGGGAAAGCGGGCAGGAGTTGAGTTTGCAATTCCAGGTGCAAAGCTGGGTAGTCGAGTGAGAAGCTGTCTGCTTTGGAATTAGCTTTCTGGGCAAGGCTGTATAAATCCCACAGCTTTTGAAAACCATTTTCTCCATTTCGAATGGGAATTGCAGCTCTCTGGTTTCAAAGAGGCGCTTGAAGCGGAGCTCCTTTGTGCTTGTAACAGTGCTGGTGGGATTTTGGGTGGAGATCTGTCTGTAAACCTCCTGAACAGCATCAAGTGTTGCTGGGAGTACTGATAAGCACCGGTACAGCTGCAAAATGCTCTCGGAATACCTGCTGGATTTTTGTCACGTATATAAGAACTCGTCATTCTCCTCTCAGCTAAGCCAATTTTCCAGGGCCTTACCTGTCAAACGCTCTGCTCAATGTAAACCAGGTTATTTACAGCAGCATGAAAGGGGCTTTGTCTGCACCGTGGTCTCCTCTGTGCCACGCAAGGGGGAAGTGACTCTCGCAGCAACTGCAGGCGTTTCACACAGCAGAGCCGAGTGCGGCCGTGCTGGACGCCCCTGGCCCCATTCCAGCTTTTTCCTGCTCTGCCTTGCACCCTGCCCCAGTGGGCTGCCCTGTTTACTCTCTGCTGGATGGATGTCACTTCCTTCATTAAAATGCTGGTGCGTGGCCAGGTTCCCTTCCCTGGGGCTCGCACGCTCGGAGCAGCGGCGCTGCCCAGTCCAGCTGTGCGCCGCGCTCCGGGATCTGCTCCCGCCTGGATGGTCGGGATCTGCCGAGGCTCCCGAGCCCACACGCGGAGGCTTTTGGAGGCACCTCCGGGCTGGAGCAGCGCAGGTGCAGCTGTGTGCGAGAGGGGCTGAAGATGGATTATGGCCGGTGGGTGCAAGCTGCGCTTCCAGCCGGGGACTGCGCGCATCCCACGGGGAGGGTGTAGCCAGCGTTTGGAATGGGCTGCCAGTGACCTGCTCTGGCCAGCCTCTGCACGTGAGGATGTGGCTGCTGTTGAAGGGCATCCCCTGATGTGCCTGGCAGTGCAGGCGCTCCTGGATGCAGAGGATCGCAACCAAGGGGACACAGAAATCCTGGACCCCTGTTCCGAGCGAGCGCTCGGTGCGGACTGACCCCAGCGCTCTGTAGCTGACCAGGGTCTCACCTGAGGAGTTTTAAACTGACATCAAAGTTGCTGATCAGACTGGTGAGCAATTAAATATTTGTCTTTGTAAGGATTATTGCTGTTGCGTATTTAGATGATTAGAGATGGGAAATGTCTCCAGAACAAAATGGAAAAGTGTTTCTTCCTTCCATAACACAATTTCTTGTGCCTCCTCCCCTTGAACACTCCTGTTTCTAGCTATGAGCCAGTGCTGGTATTTATTTATTCATTTTGACAAGGTATGCATGATGCCACCTTGGGCACAGGTGACTTAGTACCTTTTCTTATAAATACTTTTTTCTATCCCTGCATAAAAATCTGGCAGTCCAGTTATTTTATAGAATAAATTAGATGTGCATTCCTTGTGACAGATTTGTGTTCCATCTCTTCCTTTTCTCCTGCTCTGTACTGGTTTAGACACCGCGCCTGTAAATGTCATGCTCAGACTGGCAGCCTGCTTCCTTCCCTTGTCCCTGCTGCAAGTGGCTTTTCCAGCTGTCCCAACATATGGCTGCTCCCATTTATCATAATTCAGGTCTGTGCCTGGGACAAAGGCTGATAAAAATAATACTTTGTGCATAAGTGGCATTTGAGGAGATTATTCTGTTATCAAGTAAATGCTATTTTTTGACCTAACTCTGAATTCAGTCTGTAAGTGGTATTCATTAGTGAAACTAATTTTAGCAAGGCATTTCTTATCAGTGCAGGTTTGTTGAAATTAAAAAAAAAAAAAGTAGTAAATTGTAACAATGAGCAATTAGAGGCAGCACTATTAATGGGGCACCAAGATGGTAAACTCATTAAATACTTCAAATATTTCAAACAGCATTCATCAAAGTGAGATATGACTCATTTTGCAGGGGTTATAGCATGGATTAATAACAAAAATAATAACTTTAAAAGCGAGCTATCAATACATGAGTCTTTTAAAGCCCCACTGCCTTTTTCTAGCTTCCTGAACAATTTCCTTGATCTTCAAGCTACTAGAAGTGGCAGGCACTGATGATTTTGTGCTCAGCATTATCCCAGGTTGGTGTGTTGTGCTGAGAGTCACCCGTGGAGGGACACACAGGGCACTCCTGGCTCCTTGTAGAGCGTCTGCAGCTGCTCACTACGGGCTCTGAAGGCCGTGAGAAGGTTCTGAAGTGGGCGAGGGTGGATGGATGAGGGGCAGAGAGGAGCTGATGGGAGAGCAGCTCGTTGTGGTGAGCAGAGGAGGTGCGAGGGCAGCTCTAGGGGCTGACAAAGGCGCTGCGGGGAAGCCGGGCCTGGCAAAGCTCTCTCTTGCATCTCCCTCCCTTTCTGGCACCCAGCTCCATCTGCAGTAGCCTCGAGGGTCATCAGCCCTGCTGTTCCAGTGGTTAAAGGCCTCTCAGGAGCAGAACTACTTGCTGCTGTGGTTTCTCCTCGTGTGGGAGTAAAATCAGCTGCTTCTGGGAGCCCAGTTCCTTTTGATCCCTTGATTCAAATGTCTCCTTGGTGCTGCTGCATTCCAGCTGCTGAATTCCTGAGCAGTCATGAAAAGGAGCCAGACTCGGTCCTTGAGAGCTTTATTACAGAGAGCTGGAGGCTCATTGATTCCGAGACGTTCCTTTGCTCGTTCCAGTTCCTTGCTGTTTGTACCCTCAGGAAAATAAAGGCAGGTTTTATATTCAAACATAAACCACGGTTTCCCTCTGCAGCCACAGCCTACTCTTTGATGAAACCCAAACAGCGTGTGTAATAAATCCTGTGTGGAGGCTGTGACTCCTGATATTCCAGCTAGCAAGGGTATGGCAGTGATATTGCATATAGAGTGAGAACCTGAGTTCAAACACTTCTTAAAATGCAGATGAAAGGATAAGAATTCAGGCCTGCATTATGAATCCTGTCTTCAACTATGTATGGGAGGAAAACTTCAGAATTCCTTCAGAATTAAATTCATACAGAACTCGTGGCATTGTGTAGAACGTGTTAATGAACTGGTGATGAAATTAATTCCACTCTCCTGTTTAAATCCAGTGAAGAGAGTCATGGCATGCACAGTTCTATCCTGGAAAAAGAAATAATCCAATCAATAAAAGCAGTCCAGCAGAGCACGGTGCAGTGCTGGCACCACTTTCTCCCTACCATTTATTGAATTTCTTCTGGCTCTCCTCAAAGCAGCTGCGGAGAGGAGGTGAAGCCCCCCGCTCGCAGGCTGCCCATTGCCATGTGGGTGGATGCGTTTGCAGCTCCTGCATCGACTCTTTGATCTTGGGGCTCCACCCTTGAGGAAACTCCCTCTCCGTGTGCCCCGGCAGACGCTCCCAGCCCTGCCGATTAAGGGCAGGTGGTGTTTGGCTGCCGGCAGTCGCTGTTGGGTGCCTGCCACGGTTTTGCAGGCTGCCAAACCCACTGGGCTGCACGGCTCGCTCGGGCGGTTGTTTCTGTGCCTCCGTCAGGCACCTTGGCCAAGGAGGATGCTGCTATCAGGAGTGCCTGTAATGTCCGCTGTGCCGGTAACTCCGCATCTCTTATTCCAGATGTTCCTCGAGAATTCCTGAAATCCATGCTCCCATTAAGTTTTTTCAAGCTTTTACACTGTTATTAGCCAAGTTACTGTAAATATTTTCCCACCCCTGGAGCAGATTCACAGAAAGCNTGTTTTGTTTTTGTTTTTTTGCCTGGGCATTAATTTGTCTCTTTGGTGTAGCTGTGGAGCTCCTTGGGTGCACAAGAGCAGCTCCTTTGCAGGGGATTGACAGGGTTTGTTCAGGGCAGGACTCTGGTTCTGACCCTCAGACTGCCACATCTGCAATATCCATCTCTCCAACCCCCCCCGGGGAAATGAGCAGTTCCTGGATCTGCTGACCACGTACCTCTGAACGGGTAACACAATAAAATAAGGGAATAATTCTGCTGTAGCAAACATTGTAGAGTTATTAAGGAAATTGCCATCCTGCAATTGTGCTTGTAACTTTGAGTCCTCTCTCAGTGGCAGTGCTCATTTCCTTGGCTCTAAAGCTGATCCTGTCCAGAGCAGTGGGAAATCCCCACTGGAGCAGCTGCTGAATCTCTCCTCTATCTCTGCTGCTGTCTTAGGCAGCTACAGAGTTGTTTTACATGTGTGCTCCTCTCTAAAGTTCCAGAACAGAGATACCTTTGGAAGAACCTTACGGATCAGGGGACAGTCCTGGTCGTTGTTTAAGGGCATTTCCCTTCTGTGCTTTTGTAGTTGAGCAGGATTAAGGTTCCTCTAAAGCAACATCTGAGCTTTTTGTTGGCCTTTTAATTCCTGGCAATCACAGAGCTACAGCCCCAGCTGAATGCTGAGCTCTGTCTTATTTTGTCCCGGTTTGTGCACTGCCTTGTGTTTTTCTTCCCAATGTTTGACATGTTGCAATGTTCCAGGGTGAATTAGTAGGCTGTCTTTTTTTAGGAAAACAAAGTTTTTGGGGGCAGGCAGCAGCATTTGTGTATTCTGTTATCGTGGGTGGCCTTCAGCTTGCAGGGGTCCTTGAGACAGGAAGGGAGTTGAACTCTGGACGCAGTTTTCCACTGCTGTGGAGGCTGTGAATGCTTGTAGGACTGTGCAGCTTGCATGTTGTTTAGATTTGTTATTCCTGGGAACAAATTAAACCTCCAAAGAGCGTGATTTCAAGTAGAAATTCTGTATTTTTGCAAAAGAAAGGCTCTGTTAACTTCAGAGGGGGACAGAGAGCTTGGAAATTACCGTGCAGAGAGAAAAAGGGTAATTGTTTCTTTTATCTGTGCCATCTAAAGTGCGTGTTTGATTGCAGGGCAAAGCTAATACAGATGGATGACAGTTTATTTCTGGTGGTGCACTGCTTTCCTCCATGTATTTATTGGGATCTCCCTGGCAGCCCGAGTGCAATCCACACTATTCATTGAGATCTGGTTGCCAGCCCCGGTGTCGTTTCCTCTGCAGCACATCAGCGACAGCAGAATCCATGGTGTGAACGCGGAGATTTGGATTTTAACAGAGTGCTGAGCCTGCAGGGAGGGCTCCTGGCTGAGCTCACGCTGTGGGGTTTGAAAGGCATCTGTCCAGGACAGCAGGGGCTGACCAGCCCAATTCAGACAGGTTTTGAAAGGATTAAAGATGCCACTAAAGCAACAGATACTGGAACAGCACCAGAGTGCAAAAGCTTCCCAATTCAATCAGCCCCAAAGATTCAGCACAGCTGTAAAAAAGAACATATTCTACCCAATAACCTTTAGGATTCCCTTCCCAGCCCCGTTCCCTTGGGAATCTGCAGTTTCACAGTGGCAACACTTACTGAGTAAAAAGCAATGAATTGGCTGTGCAGCTGAGATGTTTTATTTCCAGAAGTTTATAAAATCAAGCAGTTGCTGAACACTTATCAGTGAGGGAGCTGATTTTTAAGACATAAACAGTTCAGGAACTCCCATATGGGAGCAGAAATGCAGAGGAGGCAATTTGTATTCAGTTTACCCGTAAGTGATGACACATGGTGTGTGCTCCAGAAACTGAATGCCCAGATGAATTCAGATTTCTTTGTAAACTCCCAAAAGCAAGTGTATTTCTGGAATATTGCAGCAGAGGTGGTCTGAGAAGACTTTGGAACTGAGCATTTTGCACTGGACTGCAGTGTTAGGATTTTTGGTAAGTTGTATGTGTGTATATGTGTGTATAAATATAAAATTTGACTTAAAAAAAAATAAACAAGTGATTTTGTGTCTCAGCTGCAGTCATTTTCCCAAGCAAGTTACCAATGCCAGTATTTGATTTTCTTACATTACTGACATTGACCTGTGTGGTGATTCAGCCTTGTAATGCTGTAAATTCAGCTGAGAACTGCAGTGTGTGAAATCAGTAGCTCATCTGTCCTTGCTTTTATTTTATCTTTTTGGATTTGTAGCTGTAAATCTGTAGAGGGATTTAGGATAAAGCTGAGGAATAACCTCAGCTATATATCCTGCTGCTGATTTTATTTAACTGTTCTATGCCATAAAATTTGAGCTTTTGTGTTCTTATCCTGATGCATTATTACACCCGATAAGTATTACAGCTTATGTGAAACAGAAACAGCCTGTTACAGCAAACTCAGAATCTGATACAGCCAAGTGGAACCTAATGTTTATCTTATCTTCCCTGTAGTCTTTAAACTCTGTGAAGTTTTAGTAATGAAGTTCTCTTTATTTGTCCCTTCTCACCAAAGCTGGACGGGGTTTGTGTGCACTTGCCAGAGGAAGGATCCAAACCGGCGGCTCCAAATCAGCAAGGGGGCCGGGCAGCTGACCCCCATGTGCCGCTCTGCGGGCCCCCCAGCTGCCCCCCGTGACGGGTGTTCTCCCTGGCAGGTACTATGTGGGCGAGCTGCTGTAACTGGTTCTGTTTGGATGGCTCCCCCGAGGAGACGGAGCCGCCGCCGGCAGCGCTAGCGCAGGCCTACTCCAACCCCGGCTACAGCTCCTTCCCCTCTCCCACGGCCTCTGAGCAGAGCTGCAAAGCCTGTGGGATGCACTTCGACAGCTCCTCCAGCAAGGTGAGTCCAGAGCCTGCCCTGCCCGGGCCACCTGCCTTCATTTCACCACAGACACGCCCGGCCTGGGATCTGAGGACGTTCCCCATGGGAGAGGACAGCTCCCCTGGGTTCTGCTATGGGTTCAGTCCGTGTGACTGCAAATCCTTCAGCAGACTTCCCAGGGAGAAAGGCAAACTGCTGATAATCACTAAAGGAGCGTTAACTTGAACATGAGTTATTACATTTCTTATTTAACAACACTAATGTCCTTTAAAAATAAGTATTGTGGCAAGAATTTTAATAATGTTTGTGCTTTTAGTAAGGGAAGAGCTGCTTGCTTGTTTTCTAAACTGTTGTGGCTCAAACTCAAAAAAAAGGCCACTGAAGTTTTTTGAGAGTGTGTGTAGAGCTGCTGAGCAAAAATAGCCCCAGACCAAACCCAAATCTATTTTATCTTACTTGTAAACTTGATTTGTGGGTACATAAATGCCAAAATAATTGGTACTGCAAGACTGCAAACTTCGACAGCAAACTGTGCCTGGGGCATTATTTGGACATGGTGGGTCCTTTAATGCTGCTTGAAAATGTTCCAGTGAGGAAAATTGTTCTTTGTCCACACTCTGTGGCATAAGAAGTGTTTGATGTATAGTTCCTGAACTTAAGTATGTGAGAATTTAAAAATAATGGTGAATTCTGCTCACAGCCTTTTTAGATATGTGGGAAAGTTCACGAATCGGTTTTCCTTGCAGTTTATTTATCCATGAGGACACACATCTGAGGAATGGCGAGTCTTGGCAGAGCTGCTGCTTTCTACTCCCAGCACAACGGGGATGTTGGTGCATTTTTGCACCGAGAAGTGCAGTTGCTTCAGGAATCAAACTCTGGTGCTATATTTTGGGATGTGTGCTGAGACTTCTCCTGGTGCTGGGTCAGCTGCAATGGGGCCATCCCTGCTCGTGACTCTGTAATGTTGTCTTTGACATTGTCCTCATTAAGCCACGTGTCCTCACAAATACTTGTGGAGAGAGTTACCCTGGACCCAGCACTTGCTGTTGGGCACGGTTGCAAATAGTGGCTGGAGAGAATTCTGAAAGGAAACCATTTCAGGCAGTTGTGAGCTCAGCAGCACAACCACAGCCCTGTTTTCCCCAGTATCTCCTAAATACCTGTTCCAAATGAGCTGCCCTTCAAGCAGTGTCTTGTACAGAGCCATCAGTGGCTCCAGGTGAGCTCTCTGACTGGGGAGAGGGAAAGCTCTGGTGCAGAAGTTGCAGAAGATCTGCTAAAGCTGTTGAAAACATTCCTGCCCTCCGCAGCTTCCCCCTTTTCCTGTGGATCTGGTACCTGTGCTCGTGCCCAGCTGCTCCTGCTCCAGGCTGTCAGGGACACTGACTCTGAGGTTTAAATTCTGTGTTCCAGAGGGGGCTCCCAGACCTCCTGCACCCTCGTGCTGCCCCAGCTCCTGAGCTGGGATCTCTGGGAGCGACTGGAGCCCGCTGGCTGCAGGTGGGAATGCTGGGACAGCTGCAGGAGGGGATGCCGGAGCTCACCCCTCAGAGACCTGAGGGAGGGAGTGAAAACATCACTTGGAGCACACTGGTGTGCTTGTGAGCCTTGGTGATTCCTCAGTGCTGTTGCTTTGGAGGGAGAAGTGTATGAAATCTCACTGTGCTGCAAGGACAGCATGGAAAATGGCATTCTCTCCTGGGAGAGGCTGCACCTTTGAACTCCAGTGTCCAGTTAATGTAAAGTCTGAATTACAGGGGATATAAATTAATTCCTTCTGCACTGGTGACCATAAGGATAGCCTAGACTGCTTAAAGAACCCCCAAACCCAACAAACCAACAAAAGCCCCCACGTAAAGCATTTCAGGGATGCCTGACCATGCTGACTGTGCTGTCAGTGAGAAGCAGTCAGATGTGCCCTGAGCTTTTAGGAACGAGTTCAAATGTACAGCAACATTTGAAACTAATCCTGAAGAGGAACAGTGCCTTGAATCACTGCCCTTTCAGACAGAGCTCAGTGAAGTTGTAAAACCTGCTTGATGATAACATGTAGCCAAAATGTTCAAACATTTGGTGCTCAGATACAAGGTGGGGAGGGCTTTTTTCTCTGAAGATAAATCCTAGTGCTGAGCGGCTGTCAGAGACATGCCTGGGTTTATTTTCACTTCCCAAATGTATCCTTTGATAACTGGGGCAGGATTTCTGTTAATTGTAAGAACGTGTTTGATAGAACAGCCCTTGTGCTGTGTTTGTTTTGTGGTACCTCAAGACGGGAGTGATCAAGGAGGGGTTTTCTGGCTGGTGGAAGGAAGGTCCTTGGCTATACAGGGCTTCCCTTTGGAGCCAGTTTGGCAACCTGCAGGGCATGGGGAGCCTTCCCCTGCCAGGGAAAAGTGGGGCTGCTTTTGGGCTTGTTTTGTGCAGTTTTTGTGTTGTTGAGGTTTTTTAATCTCAATTCTTCTAATTGTTCCCATGTTGGAGATGGGGGGATTCAGAGGGCAAGTGTTACCAACAGAGTTATTTTCCACTTCTCTGCCTTTGTGGATTTGTTTTGTTCCCCTGCTCTAGGCACACACAGCCATCAGTTCCTGTCTCTGCCTTGAAAATTTCCCGAGGAACAGGCTTGCTCCTGCAATCAGGGGGTCACAAAAAGTCAATTACATATTAATTTCTTTTATGGTGATGAAGTTAAGGAAAACTCCTCCAAACTGGATGTTCCGTGGAAATTGCTCTTCCTGCCTTGCTTTGTGATTGGGGAAAGTCACTTTTCCTTGGCAGGCCCCCAAACAGCAGTTTTGAGATGAGGTTTCAAGAGTTTCTCTCTGTGTTCCTTCTCAGAATGCTTGAGCAGGAAATTGGGATTCTTTCCAGTGTCACTGTGAGTGTAGTCCAGGCTCTAAATGAGAGGCTGGAGGTGTTCAGTGGGGAGCAGGGGGGTTCCAGGCTGACAAGGGGAGCTGAAAGAGCTTTTGTGAGCAAGTAGTGTATTTATTTACACCCTGGAAAACACAAGCAACATCCCATTCTTTCAGCTGGGAAGTTAGAGGTGTTCTTCAATCACTAGAGCAGTTCATGAACCAGCTTTTTGTCTTTGAGTTTGGGTCTCTTACTTCTTCAGCTCCACCCGTGTGTTTTTCCTTGCACACCTCTGAAGGATCAGGGTGTCAGGATTTCTCAGAGATGCTTGGCTTCTCTGAGACTGTGAATTAGCATTTTTAATCAGCACTGAAACCACTTCTTTTCTTCCCTCTGGACTTTTTAACAATCCCGTAATTGGGCTGTTCTGGTGCTGTTCCTCTTGGGAAATGTAGAATTTGCCTTTCCAAACGGTTGAGCAGTCAAGTTTCTGCAGAAGTCAGCATGGACTGTGCTTGGAACTTCTGAGAATCAAGCCCTGAGTGACAGATCAGAACAGTATCAAATACAAACATTTAACAGAATTTAATCTGTAAAATTTTTAACTGTATGGAATGTAATATTTCCAAAAGCTCCTACACATTTTGTCTAGCACTAACTGGTATAAAGTGTGTATATTGTTTTCAAAATAAGTTATTTTTGTATACATAAATGTCAGATTCTTTGGTATCTGTGAGACCTTGCTGTTCCCTATCCCCCGTAAGATTCATTCCATGATTGCAGCAAATAGGAAGAAAAAAAAAAAAGGAGGGATGAACATCATTCATAGCAGGTATTTATGAAAGAGAAATGTTTTTAAGCAGGTCCCTCCTATGCTGGAGCTTCTTAATGCACAGAAGAATAGGCACATCTAGCTGGAATTCACAAATCTCCTGATCTCCTCTGGCTTAAACTGCACGAGCAGGTGCAGAAAATTCCTGTCACGTGAGGGAATCTTGTCAGGATATCAGTTTTCATTCTGGGTAAATGGAGTGGGAGCGGGGCTCCTCTAAGGACTGAGAAACCTGCTGGTTGCTCAGGGCTCAGTCCTTTCCCTCCTCTAGGAACACGGGTACCCACTGGGCTCTTCCCGAGGCTTGGAAGGCTTTGACTGTGCTTCCTTGGCCGCAGGGCTCGGCCTGGGGCTGACTGCTCCCCTCTCTTTCCCAGCACATCTGCTTGGACTGTAAGAAGAGCTTTTGCACGTCCTGCTCCAACCAGCCCGAGGGCGGGCCCCTGCTGTGCCACCTCTGCCAGCGCTTCCGAGCCACGGCTTTTCAGCGGGAGGAGCTGATCAAGATGAAGGTGAAGGATCTGCGGGATTACCTGGCGCTCCGGGAGATCTCCACCGAGTTCTGTCGGGAGAAGGAGGACCTGGTGTTCCTGATCCTCGGCCAGCAGCCTGCAATTACCCAGGAAGATCAGATAAGAACAAACACATTTAATACCAGTGCCCGTGGACAGCAAGGCTTTGTGAGTCACCCCCCAACCGACCTGGCCTCTTCTACCTCACACGATGAGTCCTCAGTGTCTGCAGATCCCATCTCAAGTTCAGAAGCTCAGGAGCACCAACAGGTACAGTCTCTGTACAGCCAGAAGCATCTTCTGCAAACCCATTCATCATCTCTGGTTTTGGATTAACTATTAAGCTGTTGCATGTGGTTTTGCTGTGTAAAGCTGTGACTTGCTGTCACTGCTCTTGATGTGCCGTGCACTACGGAATTGAATTTGGTGGGCAGTGCTGAATACATTGAACATTCACTCTCAGAACATCATCCCTGCTCTGGGATGTGTTTCCTCTGGTGCTCTGGCCCACACTTCATTGCCACAAGATGCTCATGTGACTGCTTCCTTTGGTACTTGCTGATGGCTTCTGGCACGTGTTTGTAGGTGTAATTAAATGGCCAATCCTGTTCTTTAATTCCCGTGCCACATGACAAGCACAGTGGGAAGCAGTTTTGGAGCTGGAGCTGACCAGGCAGGCCGGGGGGTGGCTGAGGTTTTTGGTGTCTCCTGCACTCAGATCAGTGGAGTCTGTTGCCAAGTCTTGGTTTATGATGAACCTGCAGTTCTGATGAACCTTGGCAGGGGCATTTGAGCTTAATTATTTTTTATTGACCTTGCTTTGTTTGTCTTTCTGCTCCCTGCTAAGGGAAGTTTACTCAGTGTTTGACATCTGCTCCTTGTCCTATTACAAAGTTAATGGATGTATTCAGTTCCCTGTGGGCCAGAGCTGTGAAAATGTGTGTACCTTCTGCTTCCTCAGCAGATATATCTAGTTCAAAAAAAGAGTTCTCCTGAGAGAATGTTTTTTACAAATCATTGAAAGCCATTTTCCTTCCCTGGTTTTCCAGTTCTTAGCAGCTCTGCTGTCTTCCCTCACTGCCCCGTGACACATTTCAGCCTCTTGTCTCGACTTGCATGACATCCTGCTGCACTTCAGGCTCTTTGATCCTGATTGTTATTCTTGGGCTCTGTAAATATTAACAAGTCTCCTCTTGGGTGAGTGGGATGGTAACATTACAGTCTCTTTGTCAGTAAGGAACCAGAGGGAGCAGTGGCTGCTGGGGGTGAGTCAGCTGAAATTACACTGCTCATCTGATCAAGTGTGCAAAGCAGCTGCCCAGCTTCTCTTCTCCAGCTCTGTCGCAGCTGCTCCCTCACTCTGTCTCCCGTTTGCCCATCCCAGACCCCCCTGAGGAGGTGTTTGCCTGGTTGCTGTGAAGATCTGAGCAGAGCCTTGCACTGAGAGCTCTGACCTCACACCACAGCACAGTGTGACCCTCAGGGAAGGACTGCAGATGAACACATTCAAACTGGGTGTATAAATTTGGTTTCCTCCTGATCTAGCCCGGAGTTCTGTAGTGGGGCTTTAAAGGTTCAGCTTCAGCCAGGGTTCCTTTGTGTGAGTGCTGCACAGGGAAAACCCCTGTGAGTGTGCCTGGCTTGTGCCTCGTCTTGCCCGTGTCCTTCCAGAGGTCAGGGACTGCAGTGACACTGAGCCACGGGAGTTGATTTCCCTGCAGAAACCCACAGCTGGTGAAAGCTTTATTTCCTCTTCCAGGCCAATGGTCATGTCCCTCTGAGGCCGCCCCATGAAACAGCAGCTGAGAATGCAGCAGAAGAAGCAGCAGCAGAGGAAGAGACACAGGTTTGTGTGTCCTGGAATTGGATGGCAGGGAATACCAGGTGTCCTGGGCTGGATTTGCTACCAGAGATGAACAGTAACTGAGACTGACCAAGCCAAATCATCCCCTTCTGTGGCCTCATCTTGTCCTCCGCATACAAAAAGAACTGGTGTCACTTGGACACCTTAGCTGAAATTTAGCTGTGTCTCGAGATTTGTGTTCCTGATAGAGGAATTCAGAGTAGCCACTTCCCTGTACATCCAAACCCGAATTCCTGCTAACGCACACTCTGAAAGTTGATTGCAATCATAGTTCAAGGTGTTGAGGACAAGCATGACTCCCTCTTTGCTCCCTCGCAGTCCAGTGACTCCGAGGATAACCTGGTGCCAGGCAGGAAGGCCTCCCTGTCGGACCTGACGAGCGTCGGGGACATCGGCGCGCTCTCCGTGCGGCAGCTGAAGGAAATCCTCGCCCGCAACTTCGTCAACTACAAAGGCTGCTGTGAGAAGTGGGAGCTGATGGAGAGGGTCACTCGCCTCTACGCAGAGAAGGACCGGCAACATCTAGGTAAGGCACTTGGCAAACGCCTGCCTGTTTCCAGGTGTAGCCTTTTTAGGGACAGCTGTACAAGGAAACGGAACTTACCTTACATTCCTGGTGCAGCAAGGTAAAGAGTAAGGAGGGAGTGTTTTGTAAGGAGTGAAAGGAGCTGAAACTCTGCTCAGCACTCCTTGCTGTTGTTAGAGGAGAGTTCTAGGAGCCCTGCAGCAGCAGGAGGGCTGTGCATCCTTCACTCTTGGTGTGGTTCATGCCCCCGACAGATCCCACTGGGCACGGCCTCACCCTCACAGCAGCTGGTGGGTGGCTGTGACTGGATCTGCTGAGCTCTCAGCTCGTGCCACCTGGCCCAGCCAGCGGGGAAATGCCCTGCCCAGGCAGGAAACTGCCCCCAGAGAGACCGGGAGATTCAGGGCTTTCATTCTTACCACCAGAGTGTTCCTGCTGCAGGTGCTGGGCCTGCACAGGTGGCTGTGAGGGGACACAGGTGCATAGAGGATATATCTCACTTGCTTTTCCAGGTGCCAGTTTGGACTTTAAAGGGGATTTCTTAAAAAAGACACGTATTTGTGAATTGCTTACAAGAGAAACTTACTTTAACACTTTAATACGCTTGCTTCTCAGTGCTGTCCAAAGTCATGTCCAAATGTTTTCTTAAACATTTATCTCTAGGCTTTGTCTTCTATGGATGATCCAAGATTTAAGACAGCAGCTTTGGGGTTATATTCTTTCATTATCTTGTGCTTTTGAAGCAGTTTATCCTTTTCCTTTGCTCACTGTGTGTCTGTGTGCAATCACTTGGTGGTTGTGTAACAGCAGAGGAACTGGCACAAGGGGCTGCTGCAGGTGCAGCACTGGGAAGCCAAACTGCCCACATTCCAAAGCTGTCTTAAAAATTGAGACATCCCTTTGGATCCCTTATCTCTGGGATCTCTTTAACAGTTCTGTAAGCTCAGTATCGGAGAAAGTTTCTTGTCAGATGTTGAACCAGTCCTGATCAGAGCCCTGCCTGAGCCTCCCATGGTGTTCAGCAGAAAGCAGTTTTGGTTTAGCAACTCCCTCAAGGCTTCCAGCCCCTGCCTGGTAACACTGCTCTCCCAGCTTTTCAGATTCTCACCAACTCCCTCTCTTCTTCTGTTGCAGTTTTGGACACTGACGATCAAACTGGTGAGTGAGATTCTTAATCACGGGGTCGTTTATTGGGAAAAACCCTCCGAGATGCAGTCTGCCCAAGCCGCCCCTAAACCGTGTCCCCAAGGGCCACATCTGCGTGGCCTTTAAACCCCTCCCGGTTTTTGTTTATGCCGCCACTGCCCTGAGCAGCCTGTTCCAGAGCTTGACAACCCTTTTGAAAACGGCTATCAGGAAAAATTTCCATCTAAACATCCCTGGCACAACTCGAGGTCCTTTCCTCTTGTGCTGATACTTGGGAAGAGAGACCCACGTTGCTTCATTTGCCTCATCGCTGAGAATCCCGCTGGTATTTGTTTCCATTTCACAGAAATTACCGTGCAAAAGCCGAAACTTCTGCTCCTTGCCAGCCGGTGGGGCATCCCCCAGGGGGGATTCCCGTGCACGCCTCGTCCCTTAGGGCCTCCCTTTGTTGTGCTCTGCTGTCCCCTCAGGTGGCGCCGGGCCGTCCAGCGCCGAGGACAACCTGTGCAGGATCTGCATGGACGCGGCCATCGACTGCGTGCTGCTGGAGTGCGGGCACATGGTGACGTGCACCAAGTGCGGGAAGCGCATGAGCGAGTGCCCCATCTGCCGCCAGTACGTGATCAGGGCCGTGCACGTCTTCAGGACCTAGAGCCGCCTCGGGCCTGGGGCTGCTGTGCCTTAAAGCCTCCGTGCTCTTAGGGAAAGGGCCGACACGCCTGCCAATAGTTTCCGTGGAGATTAGCCTGGACCCCCGCTGCAAGGGAGGGAAGGAGGAAGCCTGGGGGAAAATGCTCTGCTCAAGCCATGCCCGATTCTGCTCGTCCCACCATCGTGCTTTCCACCACAGTGCCTGGACTCCGTGGAGCTCATTGCCAGCAATCATTAACCACCTCCCTCCTAGGATAATTCGAGGACAGATGGATGCTCAGCTTTTCACCTGGAAGATCGGCTCCAGAGGCTTTGTATTTTCCTCTGAATAATAAAAGTGAACTGGGGGTCTCAAAAAGTGTCCTTTGTTTTGCTGCTCAGGCTATGCCCAGCAACAATTTGATTTTCGAAGATTAAGATGTCACTGTGCTTGTTAATTTTACTTCCATTTTTAATTTAATGTAAAATCGTTGTGCTTGCAGGACAGGCAGACCGCCCCTGCTTTCCCTTATTCCAGCCTAGTCCATTTGTGGAAAAATGTGTAATTTTATATCAAGGTTGTCTTTGTATTCTTGAGAACTGTTGGGGAGGGAGGCTGGGAAGGCCCAGCCTTGCCCCGTGTGCTGGGTTTTTGTTTCTGTGCCAGAGGGAGGTTTCTGGTGTGATTTTTGGACTCTGACTTTACAGCACGTGCCAGAGGTGGGGCTCAAACTGAACTGCCCTCACGTGCTGAGGGAGTTACAAATCCAAGGCTTCCCCAGGGTTTAGTGAGGAAACAGAGCTGCAGAATAGTGAGGGCTCCACTGCTACACAATCATATTGAAGTACAGGTGACTTTTTTTAGAAGGGAATAATGGAAGAAAGCCTTTGTCTCCCTTGGATCCATGAGCAACCTCCCCTGCAGATCAGCCTCCCTCATCCTCCCAGGGCTCAGTTTTACAGTTGTTACTTTTGTAACAACTGTAAAAAAGCAGTTTTGTCCTTTCTGCTGGTGAGGGTGGGGAGGGGCCTGATCCCTGACGGCTCTGGGGCAGTGTGTGCAGCTGGAGGTGGTCACAGCCGCTGTCTCTGGCCCTGCCTGCAATGCTCCAGGGCAGCGTCCTGCTGGCCCCCTGGGACTGTGCCCTGATGGCCGCAGGGCTCTGCTGGCTGCCAGGAACAGCCCCAAGCTGGGGCTGCAGGGAGTGCCCTCGCAGCGCCCGGGGCAGCCCAGAGCAGGGACTGCTGCAGGAGTGCAGCCACAGCAGCGCCTGAGAAATGCAGGGCTCGGGAGGCAGCGGGACAGCCGGGGGTTTCTCAGAGGTGGGCGCTGCTGCTGCAGCTCGGGGACCTCTGAATGGCACCTCTGGCCCAGGTCAGGCTGTTCGTTAAGCTCTGACTTAATTAGATCCAGCATGAGAACAAACTGAGCGAGGCAGTGCATGATGACAGAAAAAAGGGCAGGTAAGAGGTGACTCTGCTCTGGAGAGGGCACAGGGACCTGACCAGCCTCCCTTAGGAAATTCACTGTGAAAATTCATGTTGTCATATTTTTTGATAAACTCAGGGCTGGGGGAATTTAGCAGGAAGATGATTCCCCTGTGGATAGATGGACTTTCCTTGTAGAGGGTAGGCTTATTTTCTACAGCAGTTAAATCAAGCTGCAGATCAATGCCTGAAATTTTAGGGATGAGAAGATCCACCCACCCTGTGACTCCAAAATGTGCTTTGTGAAGGGAGGACTCTTCTCGTTTCCCTTGTAAAAATGGATTCTCTACCTTACGGATATGAGAGAGTTGTTGTTAAAGGAAAATCAAAACCTGGAAGAAATCGATTAATGATCCAAAGGAATATAATGTTCTGAACTAATAAAGTAAATGGAAATATTTATGTGCTTTATGTACACTGTACATTGTTTAAAGATTTTAAAAGTTAATATTCTACTTGAAAGGGCATGTTATTCACTATGAAATCCTCTGGTACTATGACAGTTAAACTTACTAGTTTTGGTACAGAAGTTTGGTTTATAATTTTATAATAAAGTTGAAATGTGATTTAGTTAACTTTTGTTTCTGACTCTGTTATAAGCAGAGATCCTACAGCTACTGCTGAACCTCAGCCAGAAACTGAGAGCCCAGGTGCTTAAACATCGTTTGTGTGGGAGGTAGAGAAGAGGTGGAGGGGGAAAAAAAATTACCTGACAACACAAATGACTTTGGCACCACAGCCAAGAGTCCCATGGAGCTGCCGGTCTGTGTTCCTGACCAGGAACAGAAGAACCTTTGGAAAAGAAGTCCTGACAGCAAAGGAGAAGCTGCTTCAGTTTTATTTATCTATAAAAATACCCAAACTTTAAAAACCCAAGGAGACTAAACCAGCACCTGGATAAGAGTGGCGGTCTTACAGTATGGGCAGGAAAATGCGATTCAGCAGCGACGTTTTCTTCAGAGAACTTTTTAAATTCATTCCACACAGCTGCTCTGGATCTTTGTAGCTACTTCCGAGTCTCTCCCCAGCTCCCCGCTCCCCACCTCCCCGCTCCCAGCTGCTAGCACGGGGCCACCAGCCTGCGCTTGCGGATGCACGCCCAGATCCACCTGGGAGTCACCCGCTGGGCGCCGGGGTTGTCCTCAATGTCCCCAATCACGTGCGTGGCCGAGGCCGTGTCGAACTCCTCCACCAGGTCCCCGTCGAAGGCGATGAAGTAGCGGCGGATTCGGGCAAAGTCCTCCACCGAGGGCGCCAGGTAGAGCCTCACCCCCGTGAAAATGTCCAGCAGCGGTTGCTGAGGGGAAGGAGAAGCAGAGCTCGGGCAAAAGATTCCTTGGAAGAGCTGGACAACGCCTGCCTCGGCCTCCCCCACCCCCGGGGGCTGGCCCGGCCCTCAGACTGTACCTTCTTCCCGTTGTCCTCCATCTCGGATGCTTTTCTCTTCTCCCCTCGTTTCTCCTCGGCTTGCTGAGGGGATCCAGTGACTTCTTTGCTCTCTAAAAACATAAATTTGGATTGGGCACGTGCTCTGTCCAGATACAGGTTGTGTATTAATGGTGGGGGAGAGAGGCAGGAGCGGAAGGGAAGCACCCACAAAGTACTGTCACCAGTGAGACACATTTTTCTACTGGAGATGGTGTGGAGCAGCCTCCTGCCACCATTCCCAGGCTGCTGCTGTCACTACTCTGCCCTCTGTGAAACTGCTCAGCAATCTGCTTCATGTTCCAGCTCAATTCACCTGGAAATCACCTCCAGCCATGTGTCCCCTTATACACATGAATTCCATCCAAATCAAATTAAATACTGGCCCGTGGCCAAGGATCTCTGAACAAAGGGCTGGGACCTGCAGAAATGGGAGCAGTGAACACCAACCTGAACAGCAGCAGCAGAGCTGTTTCCACCTTTTCCCAATCCCAGGACAGCTCAGAGCTCTGGCTACTCAATTCATCCAAAGCAAGGATCTGAACAGCTTTGCCCATTATCCTTGAGATCCAAGTGAAAGGTGGGATCATCAAGCCTCTGACAGAAGGCAAGGACCCAGAGCCAGCCAAGAGCAGAGGACGCAGCCCCGGGCTCCTTCCTGAAAGCACCATCATCTTACCTTCTGCCTTCTGGGCTTTTGCAGGTGACTTGCTTGGGGGACTCTTAATACTGCCGTGAGGTGTGGAAGACCTGGAATTCCCATCATTCTCTCCACTGCTGCCAGCTGTGGACTCATCCTCCTCCCCAGCCGTAACGCTGAAATCAGCCTTCTCCTTGGAGAGCTGGTACAGCTCCTGCCCGGCACAAACACAGCACTGATCATGCCTGGCACGGCTGTGATGCACAGACTGCTCTGGGGTCCTCTCCTTTCTCCCTGCACCTCTCTGCAGTCATTTTCCTGTCAACTCTGTCCCAGCTCCCTGCATTCCACCCCTCGCCCGGCCGTAAGGGAGGAGCAAAAGCCACCTCCACATCACCTGCTCCAGAGCAAGAGCCTGAAGGACGAGCAGTGCTCCCTGTGGGAAGGGCCCATCTGCAGAGGGCTTTGCTCCTCTCTCCCCCCGTGGAGATGCTGGCAGGCTCCGGGGGGCTGCAGCACTCCTGCTTTGGCACAAGCAGCCCCCGCAGCTGCTGCCAGCCCCCAACTGCAGCAACTCCCCCGAGCAGAGCTCCCCCCCAGCACAGCAGGGTGAGGGGTGGCTGCAGCCCGGGGGTCCTGGCAGTGCCAGCTGGCCCCTGTGCCCCACAGGCACCCACCCAAGAGCCTCTGCCAGTCCCAGCAACTGACAGGAAAGGGAGCGAGCGAGGGTAAAGGTCTGCCAAGGAGGTGGTGGAGTCACCGCCCCTGGTGTTGAAAAAAAAGCCTGGATGTGGCACTCAGAGCCGTGGTTTGGTTGATGAGTTAGTGTTAGCTCAGAGGTTGGACTCGGAAGACCTCAAAAGGTCTTTTCCAACCTTCAGAACTTCATTCTGTAATTCTGTGGCCACCTCTGAGGAAGGCAGCGCCTCGCCCCGTCACAAGAGCCAATGGAAGCAGAGGAGACTTCTCTGGCAGGGCACAACCCCAGCACAGCTCACGGGGCCCGGGAGGCTCCGGAGCAGAACAACCCGGCCCGAGCAGGTCCCGAGGCCCAGCCCCACCTTGAGCTGCTGCAGGTTGGTGGCCGTGTGCCAGTCCTTGTCGTGGCGGATGCGGGTGCAGCGCGGGAAGCGGATGGAGATCCCGTCCGCCGTGTGCGCCTCGGCCCGCGAGAACTCGGCGCCCGTGATCTCCCACACCGGCGCTTTCTGGACACAGCGACAGCCAGTCAGCCCCGGGCTCCGAGGGGCTCGCTGCCCCCCAGCCCAGCCCAGCACAGCCCCACCTTCCTGATCACCCTCTTAGAAAACCCCTTTTTATTTTTCACTAACACAAAATGCCAATTTCTAAGTAACACCTTCTCCTTCGGGCACACTGACACAATTCCCTAGAGCAACAGCAACTCTTGGGTTGCAGCTGTGTTTCAACCCTTTAAAGTCAGATTTCTCAAATCTCAAATTTAAAGTAAGCTCACTTCTGGAAGGGATTTAATGCACAAGAATATTTCCCAAAACTGCTGCAGGTGTGATTTCTTCATGAAGCTCTTAGCCTCAAATGCACCTGCAGGGTTGAGAGATAAAAACTTGTGCTTAATTTCCCGTTCCAAGTATGAAGACTCATTTTGTAACAGAGACAACTTCTAAGCTGTCCTTGTAAAGGATTTAGAGAAGATTGCAGAATGAGGGCTGGGAAATGTTAAATGATTATGAGAACACTTACCTTTGGATCTGGGACAATGAAGTCTGGGTAGTAGATTTTGTTAATTTTTAGCCACTTTGGAATTTTACTCGGATCCTATTAATTAAAAGCACAAAATTAAAATCACGGACACTTATCATCATATATAAACCTAACTCTACAATAGAAACTGCTGAAACACAACCCAGAAGTAGATCAGCACAGAGGTATTACACTGCCTTTTCATGGATGAACTCACTGATCTGCAGCCACTTCTCTCATCTAGAAAATCACAAATATTGCCTGAAACACAGCCCTGAATTCCTGCCATTCTGCGTGCGAAACGAAAACTGTGATTCATGTAAAACTACCCTTTTTTTTTTAAGATTCTATAACCTTGATGCAAATGGCCTTCAGGATGTCAAGGTAGTATTATAATTCAGCTCTCTGCTTACTTGTCCAGTCTTGAAAAGCAAAATACATCGCTCACAGAAATCTTCACTCCAACCTCCAGTTATGGAGCCACAAGACCAGAGGCTTCCCTCCCACAGCCCCATCTAGTGACTGCCTTTGCCAATCACAACGTGCCCAAAAATCCAGATAAAATATCTGTCTTTTCCCAACAAAACTTTATCCTAGCAGGAAACAGATGGCGCCAGGCTTCCCACTCAGTGTCTGGGTACGGATCCCAGGCAGTGCCTCCTCCAGGAGCTGGCTGCTCTGACACCTCACTCGTGTCAAGTGCTTGCTGTGCTTTAACTCTGATTCCTTCCTGGCAGGGCACTTCCACCCTGCAGTGAAGCAGCACCTCAGGGGCAGCTGAGCCTCCCCTGGCTCCCCTGTCTCACCTTGCTGATCTTCACCATGTCCAGCTCTGTCTGCAGACGTGCCAGGGTGGCGTCGTCGTGGCCACCAGCGCACTTGGTCACCGTGCACCACTTCTCGCTCTTGGGGTCGTAGCAGCCCATGAGGAAGATGGACATCATGCCACCTGCACAGGGACAGCAGGGTCACACCTCCCACAGGACAAGCCACGCCTCGCCAGAGCCAAACCCCCTGTCCACCTCTGGGGCTTGTGAGGCTTGCAGGGCCACTGACAAGGCTGATCAGAGCCCCTGCGCTGTGCAGCAGCCCAGCCCAACGCCTGCAGCTCTGCTGTGCCAGCAAAGCCACAGCACAGCCACAGCACAGCCACAGCACAGCCACAGCACAGCCACAGCACAGCCACAGCACAGCCACAGCAAGGACGTGATGGGCTGCAGCAGGTGATCACTGCTCCAGCCACTCCTCCTGGAAGCCTGCAACAGGAAAACCTTGGGAGTTCCTTGAACAGACAGATCTCTGCCTTAAACCAACTCCAGACCTACCTTTGCTGCCTTGTCCGTAGAAAGCCCCCAGCACCACCAGGTCAGCTGTGTCAGCCATTGCCCCCTCGTTGAGATAATCCTTCTTCACCTTCAGCCAGTGGCGTTTCCCTGGTTCATAATTACCCTGTGCAAAGGAAGGCAGAGCCCCCTCAGAGAGATGTCCTGGTGGGCAGCAGCTCCTCAGACAGCCCTGGCCTTTGGCCAGCTCAGCAGCTCATGAGCACAGCAGGAGGAGCAGCTTAGACTGGATGCCAGCATTCTGAGAGGAACCCAGAGATGTTTCTAGAATGCTCAGTGTGTGAGCCTGTCTCAGAGCTGACTCTCTCCGCTGCCATCCCTGAATTCCCAGCTTACACCAGTACAGAGTGAAGGGGAACTTGCCTTTAAATCTTTCAGCACCAGCCCTTCCAGCCCCTCCCGGATGACTCGGGTGATCATGTCTGCCAGATCTGAAGCTTTCTGCAAAGGAGAGGGATCATGGTTAGCTCAGGACTGTAAAAAAAGGCTAAAACTTTTTGTCTGGAGCAGTGGTGAACTAAACCCAAAGCAACTGCAGAGAGGAAGAGGTACGTTCCCAATAGTTTTCCAAAGAGGATCCTATACACGTTCTCTTTGCTGCACACTCAGTGACGAAGCTGGGAACATGTCCCCAGAAGAGAAAGTTTGTCTGGTTAAAAAATACCCCTCAGAGATGTGGCTGCCCACTGGCTGAGTCCCAGTAACAGATTTGCTCAGCTGGCAGTGCCTGCTTCCTTCTCCACCAAAGCCAAGGTGCCACAGAAATCAGGCCACAGCACAGCCACAGCACGACATCAGGCTTGTGCATAATCAAAGGAAAACCCCAGCATGCTGCTGCCTAAATGCAGGTTTTAGCAGGCAGGATGTCTCAGGGCTGTGTGGCACTTGAAGCTGCCAGCTTGGGAAGTGGCACAGTCTGGCTCCTTCAAGCACTTTGCAGTCGTAGCTCTGCACTGTGCAGCGCACACTGAGTGACAACAGGATTTAACTGCCCCTAACAAGATCAGAGTGACAATGGTTACAAAATTATTAACGAGCCAGAGAACCCGAGGTATGCAAGTTAAGATTCTACCGAAGGGGTTGGGGCCAGGAAAAGATGGGAACACAGCGTGGGCTCAGAAAGTCTCACACACAGAGCGGGAGAACCATTTTTCCAGGGTGGATATGCAGAGCTAACCCTAAGAAGAAGCCAAGTGGTGGAGGAGCAGGGTTAGGGCTGTGAGGGCACACTGGACTCACTGTGACGTGTTTCATCTCCGAGAACAGGATCCTGTTGGGGATCTCCACCATGTTGTCGTGGAGGAACTTGCGCCGCTCACACAGGGGCCTAGAGCAGGGCATGAGAATGAGGGACAAGCAGCAATCCCAACAGGAACACTGAAAAAAGCTCTTACAGTCATGAAATGATTCATCCTAGAGTTCCAGAGAGGACAACTAGCTCCCACTTTCCTCCAGGAAGTGATAAAACAGGCATTCCCATGCTAACAGCGTGTTTGGAGGATGCGAGATGAGCAGCTGAGATGCAGCTCATGCCAGTGTGGAGAGCAAGAGGAGCTCCACAGGGAAACTCCTCGGCACAGCAGGGTCCCTCCCACGCTGCCCTGAGTGCCCAGTGAGTGCCCAGTGGGAGAGCCCAGCTGAACTGGGCCGTGGGGTTTGCAGCCAGCCCAGCCCGGGCTGCTCTCCTGGCACACACACCTGTCCATCAGGCTGATGTCATTGAAGTAGATGCAGTCAAACACAAACAGGCAAACGTTGGCATCCTGGAAAGCAGCTTTCTGAAATACAATTCACAATCCTGCAGTCACGGCAGAGTAATGAAAGGATGGGGTTTTATCTCTGTAGTATTTTAGATATGATAAGCTTATGCCTTTTCTAAAAGAAGCATTCTGAGAATGAAGATTTACATTGAAAGTGTCCAAGCACAAGCTAAAATGATAAAAAATGTTCATTTCCTATTCCTAGGAAATAATGCTAAAAATATTAATGGCTTTGGGCAATGCAACATCTGTCACTACTGCTGCATAAAAAACCCCCACATTTCTACTGACAGCAGACTAATGGCTACTTTTAACTTAAGCACTAATAGTTAAATTTTCATTTTCCTGTCCTCTTCCTCACCCCCATTCAGTCTAGACACAAGCACTACAGAACACTTGCATGGAATAATCACTGCATCTCCCAGGCTGCCATACATGGCTCAGGCCATGAGAAACAACGACAGAATTGCAACACTTTCCTTAAGATATTTTCAGTATTATTGTAATATTAATTTAAAATTAGTATTTTAATATTAATAGTTTGAGGTGAAGTTCTGTTAATGTCCTGCCAGTGATCAGGTTAATATCAAGCCTACTGTATTAGAGCAGTAGCTTTTCAATATCAGCCTTCTCAATTATCTTTTTTCCCCAGATACTCTAACAAGCACCAGGGCTCTGAAATTATCCTGTGATAACAGATTGTGTTTAAGTCAGCAGAGTAGAGCCTCCAAATAAAAAAAATATTTTTTTTTTTTTTACCTTGTGCACACCAAGAGTCCCAAAAGGAAGTGGCTTGCCAGTTTTATTGTCAATCAGGAGAACTTCTGAATCCAGGATCATACTTTGCCCACCAGGGAAAGCCTGGGGGATGAAATCCTTAAAATGGGCTACCTTGGGAAAAGAAAAAAAGAATAAAAAGGAAAATAACTGGCTGAAGAGAGGGATTCACTCCAATGCAGGTGTCTCTCCACAAGTGTATGAGGCACATGTGGCACATCTGCACTTCTACGGTACCCACAGCACTCTACAAATAGAAAAATGAGGGTTTAATAAACACAACCACGTCGCCCAACTGGCAACAAGGCTCCCAAAACGCAGTGCACAGAGAGGATTCTACAGCAGACAGACAGCATTTAATTTCGAGCTCTTTACGTGGACCGGACTTAAATGATTACAGTTTTAAGTGCTGCTTTTCCACATTCTACACATCTGTATAAATTAGGATCAAGTCTAGAAGAGAAGGGACGCTCCTTGCCAACAGAAGGAAACAGCTGGGAATGCAGTGGAGGGGTGAGGAGTGCCCTAGGCGCTTACTTTGTGTGGGAGCACAGGTTTGAGGCTCCTGCTGAAGTAGCTGAAGTGGTCGCCGTTCTTGTGCACCTGCACGCGCTCGCCGTCGTACTTGATCTCGGCGTACATCCCATTGGGACACTTCTTCATGGCGTACTCGATGGACTTGCAGGCCTCAGCCTGGGGAGGGAGACACGGCCCAAACGCTCAGGGACACACGGGAAACAAAGCTTCTCCCGCTCCTCAGCTCAGGACAGAACTACAGTGAATCCCCTCGTGGGGCTCTCTGTACAGAGCCTCCGCTAGCGAGTCCAAGTGTTCCCTAATTATTCACCTAGAATCATCTGCATATGCCCAGATAATTACAGCTCTTCAGTGCTTATCCCCTCTAAATGCTTGAAAATGTGCACTGTGCCTTCTGTAGGAGTGTGCTCAGCCCAGAAGTAAATATTTAACTCTGCTTTGTTCACACAGAAAGCCAGACTTATTTGAATCCTTAATCCACTGGAAAGCTTACACTATTTCCAGAGAAAGGATCAACTTGCAATGACAGCAAACAAACATGAAAGACTGAGAGCAAGGGAAGGTTTTAGCTTAGCAGGGGCACTGAAGGTGCAGGTACTGAGCATATTGAATACCTGGCCTGGTGGTAGAAGATTGCTTTCTAAACTAAACTTTTCTAAACGGCATTAAACAACCCTGAGCCCTGCACAGGCAGCTCACAGTGCACAGCCCCTGCCCTGGCTCCTGGGGTTAGACATCCCTGAGCCCTGCACAGGCAGCTCACAGTGCACAGCCCCTGCCCTGGCTCCTGGGGTTAAACAACCCTGAGCCCTGCACAGGCAGCTCACAGTGCACAGCCTCTGCCCTGGCTCCTGGCCCCACCAGCTGGGGGTCTCTGCTCCCTGCCTGGCTGCCAGCAGGGCACCCAACCTACCAGCATGGGCTGCACTGGGGTCATGAGCGAGGCCTGCACGCTCAGGGTCTTCTTCAGCCCCGGCACCTTCTCGGCCTCCTGCTGGTTCTGCAGCACCCTCTCCACCACGTCCTGCAGGTTCCGCGAGGCTTTGAACGCCTCGTAGGCGTTGGGATCCAGAGCGTCCAACCTGCGACACGTTGAGAGAGGGGAACAGTGCTGAGCATCAGGGCTGCTGCTGCCTCAGGAAACGAGCATTTCTGGGTCTGTGTCACTTACACGTGCTTTGCTCCAGCATTCATTTTCAAGTCATGCTTAATTAGCCTGATGATGCACTTCAGGTCGTTGCCCGTACACCTGACGAAGAGAAGATTCAGCAAAAGTCTGAACGGAAAAACTTTCCAGCTGACAGGAACAAACTCATCCAGGTCTCTTCAAAAAAAGGTCCTCCCTTTGCAGAGTGTTTTAACAAAACTGAGGACACATGTTAATAGTGACACCTCACAGACATGAGGGAATATCCAAAAGGCTTTCCAGCATCTTTATACCAACATTAACTCTGCCCCAGAGTGTTGATGCACCTTCCACGATTCACTCCATTAATGCATCAAGAGTAACTGATTGGAAAATACACAGCCTCAGATCAACACAGACTGAGCCAGACCAAGAATTTCAGTCGAAATTACTTGAAGGCTTTTTCCAACATACTTAAGAACAGCAACTTAATTAACAGCTAAACACCATTAGGGTATTACTGCAAATCACTTTGATTGAAATGTCCTGGCAGGCAGGGACAAAGTCCTGTGGCATGAACGAGAGCCATAAATGCTCTCCATTGCTGTCACGGTGTCTCAATCACGCCGCTAACAGATGCTAATTAAATTCAATCACTCCAGTGTTTGGGCAAACCTTCAGAGGCCGATTCCTCCCCTCACCTGCGACTGATCTGCTGCAGGACGCTCTGCTGGTCATCCTCCTTGGTGAGCTTGGAGAGCTGGATGAGGAACTCATCGACCTCCTGGATGGTCAGGAGGCTCTTGGCCGCTGGAGGACAGGTCTTGCTCTGCTCGAAGAAAATCCGCACGGTCTCAGAAACATCTCCCTGTCTCCAAAAACAAAACCAGGCTGTGGGTGAGAGGCGTGGCCGAGGAATGGGCGTGCCACTGGGGATTCTGCGTGGTTGCAGCGAGGATAAAGGGCAAGAGCGATGCTGGCATTGCGTGAAGAAATCAGAATCAAACACTTAAGGAAGCTGCCACGACACCTAAAGCTGCTCAGCTGTTTAATTTGCCAAGAAAGAAAATCAAGAGTGCCAAAAATCATCTCGTGGCTCTATTTTTCACTGCTGCAGCAATACAGCAACACAGACCCTTTATTTCCTCAGGATGAATCCACTTGTAAATCCAAGGATGTGGGACAGACTAGTGATGTCACCAGAAGGCAGGACAGAGCAAGGCAATGAAGAGAGATGAAAGAATTACATTTACTATCTAATTCACCCCTTTCCTGCACCCCGCAGTGATTCAGAAGGTGCACAGTCCATCACCAGCTCCTGTGCACAGGGACTCAATGCACAACTGAGCCCTTGCAATTGTAGCAGCGAAATTGGATCGACCAACTGCAGGAGCCAGTGACAGATCTGTTAATGGAAACCCGGGTTTGATACGTGAGGGTAAAAAAAAGAGTAATATCAATCAGTTCTGTAGGAATACGCCAGACAAAGGAGTTCAGACAAACAGATGCAGCCCACTTCGCCTAGATAATTTTAGTCTTGCTTTCTAAAGCTTTGCCAGGTGAAAACTTACCCCGCTTTCTGTTCAAACATGATTTTCTACAGGTTCCAGATGGCAGAAAGCGCTATGAAAACTGCTAAAGCCAAGGAAAACAAAAATAAATCACCAGCTCCTATTTTAACAGTCAAGCTAAGGAATAAAGGACCTAAACCATTACAGAATTTCCACAAGCAAAGAGCTGAGCAGCCGAAATTCAGAGAGCTTCTGTCTGCACTCACCTGCTCCAGGTCCCGGACCATTTCTTCCTGGTTACAGTTAAAAATCCTGCTGAACAGCTTTACAATCTGCTTATCATTCAAGTTGTAAACTATTTTAATGACACCTGGTAACAGCATCTTAATGGTCAGGTATACATCACCATGAAAACCATCTGGAAAGAAAAAAAAAAGCACATTATAACAGTGAGGATTTATTTTCACGTCCAGGTTCTGTCTATTTGCATAACCCTGGGGATAAAACCCACAGCTGGAGTTTGGAATTCTTAGGGGAAATAGCCACAATTGGCCTCTAAGTCTGATCTCAGCACTAAATTTGGCACCTACAACACCCGGGTGAGACATCTTTTGTCTGAATTTGCTATTTAAAGAGTTCACTTTACAAGGATTACCTCGGCAGCTCAGAAATCACCACAGCACAAGGAGGCTGGGACCACGCAACAGTCAGATTTTAACTGCACCTTTTGAGATCAGACTTGGAAGCCGACTGTGGGAGGGCTGAGAATGCCGAGCTGGAGCCGTACCTCCCGCAGATCCCTTCCTCAGGAAGTCCTGGATGATCTGAGTTTTCACATTGTAGCTTGGTTTTTCCGCCACCATGGCGCAGAGCTTGCGGAACTCGCGCAGCAGGCAGTCCTTGTGCTTGGGATCACACCTGGCTGCAGACAGGCTGGGCTTCTGGGCGCACTCTGCAGGGCCATCCTCGGAATTCTTTGGCTTGGCTGCATCAAACACGTCACAAGTGGAGTTTTTAACGACACGGAGCAAATGTTGACAAGCCAGGAGCAATCCCAGTGTGCTGGCCAAGCTTCAGAGTTAAAACTTATGAAAACCTTCCAAGCATTTTTACCCTTCACATCACACCCGAGTTTCCTAGATCTTAATTTTACCAGAAAAATAGGACTAAACCACGGTGAAAATGAATTTCTCCTTCCAGATTCCTCTGTTTTAGTAATTTTTCTCTACTTTATAGGATTTTTGCCTTCCACAGCGAGATGTTTCCCGAAGGTAATTTCTACACTGGGGGAATATGTCCCCATGCCCTTTAGTCCCCTAACACAAACCCCCTACAGGAGGTGATGTCTGTGGCTCTGGGCAGTCTGGAGCTCCAGGTGGGAGTCAGGTCAGTCAGAGCTCTCAGATGGATTGTCCTGCTGGCAGCTGCTCCTCAGGACAAGTTTTCCATTCCATGGACACAAGCGAGAGTCCCTCAGCAGTTATTTTCCAGATTTTGGGCTCCACACGGGATAACTTTAGCCTGAGCCTTCAGTCTGACTGGAATGAGCCAATGGATGCAGGGAGATGGACTCAGCCTGGCAATGTGGATCACGGCAGGACCTTTGTTTCCTTGGGAAAACTGGAAACTCAAACACCTTTCAAGACTGACAGCCTCAGAAAGTACTGACAGCTTTTGACAAACCAGAATTTAAAACCCCTAAAACATCTATAGATAAAAACTTACTGATCTGAGCCAAGCTGAAACACCCCTTGATGTTGAGATCAAAATAAACTGATTTCCCAGAACCAGTTTCTTAATTCTTACCCGTGAATCCAGAGAATTTCTTTGGTGGGTCTTTTGTGGTCAGCTGTCCTGTGGCAGTGAGTTTTGCCTGCACTATCACCTTTTTCTTCGGAGTACCTCCGGTCTTGGAATTGGCTTCTGGAAAGCAGAAGGGTTCAAAGAGGCAGTCAGGAATAATCTCATACATCCCTCACCATATTATGTAGTTTACAAAGCAAAAAAAAACTTAAAAGAAATGGGAACTGGAGGGGGAAAAAATCCTATATAATTTTCAGACAACAAAAGTTAGAGGAATACATGATTTATTAAAGATCACAGAAAAAGGTGGAATTGGAAAATAACTAATGCTTCCTCCTGGGTTTTATTTGCCCACGATTTAAATCACCTAGGCCTTGTCCACAATCAGTTGTGACAAATCAATCTAAGAGTGTCACTGTAGAAGTGACCATTTCTTCCCTTTCCTACAAGGCTGAGACAGGGATTGGAGCAGCACCACACACACACTTTGTCCCTAAGCCACACAAATAAACCCACGAGGATTTCAGCTCCGTGACAACCTCTGGCATAACTCGAAAGCAAGGAGAAAAATGACTCTGGCACTGCCTCGTGCCTCACCTGAGATGTGCTTGTTGATTAATTCCTTCTCCTCATCCTGCAGCTCTTCCCACCCCTCCAAGTCTGTGATGTCCTCGATTTTTTTAGTGGTGGCCCTGGCCTTATCCAGCTTCTCAAAGATGCACTTGACATGGTACCACTCCTTCATGTCCCCTCCGGACTCGGTGAAGGGATTGGGGACGATCTTCCCGATGCGCACCATGCCCTTCACGATCTTCTCCTTGCACTTCTTGCAGCCGGCCGTGCCTCTCTTGGCGTAGTCCACGCAGTAGCGCTGCTCGGCCATGTCCCCCGCGGCCGCGCAGGCCGAGCGCAGCCCGAGCGGGGCCCGGAGAGCGCCGGGGAGCGCCGGGAGCCCCGGCTGGAACGGCGGCCGGCAGCGGGGGCC
>VWZN01013651.1:372100-431301 GCA_013396955.1 Regulus satrapa | reverse complement strand
CCTGAGGGGGCACCGGGACCGGCACTGGATCCGTGCCCGGGGCTGGGGGGCGTCCGGGCCCTGAGGGGGCACCGGGACCGGCACTGGATCCGTGCCCGGGGCTGGGGGGCGTCCGGGCCCTGAGGGGGCACCGGGACCGGCACTGGATCCGTGCCCGGGGCTGGGGGGCGTCCGGGCCCTGAGGGGGCACCGGGACCGGCACTGGATCCGTGCCCGGGGCTGGGGGGCGTCCGGGCCCTGAGGGGGCACCGGGACCGGCATTGGGGCGATAGAGGGTTTGTGCCCCGCGGTAGCTCCTGGTGTGCGCCCTGAGGCAATGGGTTCCGCCCCCTGAGGCAATGGAGGTGTCGGCCCTCAGGCGGTGCCAGCTCCGTGCCCTGAGGGGATGATGGCTTTCTCCGCCACATGGGTGACTCCGCTGCAGCGCTGTGCCCTGCGTGTCCCAGGGAGAGGCAGCCGCAGCTCCTCAGCCGGGGCGGATCCACAGGAGCACTGTAGCCCTCGTGTCCCTGCCTGAGGTGATGATGAATTCCTGACCTCCCAAGGCTGGCTTTTCCAGAGCACCACCCCAGGCTGAGGCAGGGGTGAGGGGATGTCCCTGTTCCTCTCTGCCCCGTGCTGGCTCACCGGGAGTGCTGTGCTGCGTTCACACAGCTTTGAGGTGCCGTTGGATCACCTGGCCATAGAAATGCTCTTTTCTCCAAGGCTGTAACACCGTGCTTGTGCACTGAGCCTTACCCCAGCCTCACGAAGCTGCCCCTTCAGGAGTGCTGTGCCATGTCGCTGCAGGCTTGAGATGCTGCCGTGTCACCTGGGCCCTCAGTACCCGCACAGGCCTGAAGTGCTGCCCTATAACCTCCCAAAATTGTCCCTCTCTGTGGCTCTGAGGTGCTGCTAGGTCACCCCAGACTCCTGAGAACAGCCCTTCAGTGCAGGTGAGCACACACCTGCAGTCCCGCTGCTGGCAGCCACCCCTGTGTTCTTCTGATGGAAGTGCTGTTGCGCTGTGCCAGGAGGCTGCTGAGGAGCCTGGAATGGACGCAGTACACAGCTCCACTGGATTCCTGCTTTCATCCATGGAAAGGATGCTGTGTGGGCTGATATGGCCGAGTCTCTGACCCGCTTTGCTGCACCTCAAAGGCAGAGTATGAGACATGAGGTACAGAATTTGCTTCCCCAAGCCACATACTTGTCTTTTTGCTTTTACAAAGCAAAAAAAAAAGCAAGCTAGAGGCACTCTTCTTCCCAGCACATCAAACAAACCACACTGTTTGGAGCTGGGAATGAGCGTGAAAACTGTGCCCGGTCACAAAACTGAGATGAAGTCTGACACAGGCAATTCTGATCACTGGGAGCAGACAGTCTGCATTCATCTGCAATAGTTTACATTGCAATATTTGCTCTCAGACAATGCATTCAGTCCATGATCTCGGGATGGAAATGCACCTTCCTATCCCTCCGGGCCCAGAAGTGGTGGAAACCCTGAAACCAATGAGAGAAACAAGTCTCCCCGACCAAATCCAACCGGGAGCTTTGAGTCACAGAAGAGGAATTGCAGAAGGATTCAGAGAGGTCTTTCTGCTATGGACTTCATGTGGAAGGTACCCAGACCACCACCACCACACTCCAGACTTTTGTCTGAGTGCATTCAGCTCCAAGACCCTGCATTGGGCAGACTTGGATGAAAACTTTAATGGCTTAGTTTAATTTGATTTGATTTACTTTGTAGTAGTTCACATTGCTTTGAGAAACGATTTACACAGGCAGCAGCAGTGACTGGGTTCAACAGTTTGTACGAACACTGATATTTTAGAGGGGAAGAAAACAAAACCCAGGTAAAGACAGGTCAGGTGATGTGAGGATGTGCAGAGTTCAGAGAGAGCCTGCTGGGAGCACAGAGTTCATGGCAGCGTGGGGAGGTCTCCCATCCACTGGTACAAGAGACGGAAGGGCCAGGGCTGGCACTGCAGCCCATCATTATCGGGTTTAAATAAGGCAGCTGAGCGAGCTGGCAGCGGTGGGATCTGCTTCCCTAACTCTGTCTGAAACGAGCTAAATGAGCTCAGCTAGGCAGAGTCTTCAGTCAGCAGAGAAACCTTTCAGAGGCCTCAGGGAGGGTGAGATGAATTGCTCCTGGCTCTTTCCAGCCTGGAGGGGGTTTGGATGGCAGCAGGGACGGGTGAGGGGAGGAGGAGGCTGCCCCTGTGCACAATGCTGCAGGGACTGGAGATTGATGACCCGGCAGTGAGAGATGCAGCGAGCACAGGCAGGTGGCAGAAGGCTGCCACGAGAAACTGGGAGTTTCAGATAAATTTCCTCTCTGAGAAACACACACGGCTGCTGTTGGGTTGTTTTGGAGAGGCCTGGGAAGAACAGCAGCAAAGCTGGTGCACTCTTAACGCCAGCTCTCCTCCTCTTGGGCAGTAGATGAAGATGCTGCAGCCTGGAGCAGTAATCTTGCTGATTTTCTACTGTGGCTCCACAGGGATCGGTGGAAAGTTGAAACTTGCTTCTCCATGGAATCACAGAATGGTTTGGGTTGGAAAGGACATTAAAGCTCATCCAGTTCCACCCCCTGCTGTGGCAGGGCCACCTTCCACTAGCCCAGGGGGTTCCCAGCCTTGTCCAGCCTGGATCAGCCACAGCTGCTCTGGACAACCTGTGCCAGGGCCTCCCCACTGTCACAGGGAACAATTTCTTCCCCATATCTAATGTAAATCTACCCTCTTTTCGTTTGATCTTGCCATCTTTTTTGTGGCTAACAGCTCTGAGATGGCATTAAGAAGTGACAGGAAAGTTTCAAGTAGCCCACCAGCCCTGAGTTTGGTCACTGCTCCTAAATGTTCCCTGCAGGCACTTTCTTCCCTGGATACTGCAGTGTGCATCCACTGCTCTTATTGCAAGTAGGAAGCAAGGGGAATAATTAAAATTACTTTGGGTTTTAGAGTCTTATTGGAATAAACTCCAGCTCCCCCTTTGGCTGGATGTACAGGTGTGAATAGGACAATATATCCAAGAAATATATCCACAAAACCACGGGGCACTGAGTTCACTGAGGGAAAATCAGGAGACAAATCCTTGCTGTTTCACGAAGGATCAGGGAGAAATCACTGCTGGAGTCTCCCTTGGTGGCAAATACTGGAATTGATGAGCAGAGCCTCTTAACATAATGTGCTCTCTATGTAAAAGGCAGCAGTGACAGAGCAGTAGAGAGGCCCCCAGGAAAGCAGAACTCTGTTTGAAGTAGTTTATTCCACTAATAGCAGAAGATAATGCCCAAAAAGTCAGATTTAAATGTTTAAGTCATGTGGCCATCAGGAGTTCTGTCAGGAGTTAAGATATGTGTGAAAACAAAATAATAGTCTCAAGTTTTGCTTTTTAGGGTTTTTTTCCTCAGTGTTAAGAAGCAAAAAAACCCCAAAAAAACCCCATTTTAGCTTCATCTTAAACTAGGGTTGAAAATAGTTCATAAAGAAAGGTTCTCCTTGTGCACATCTTCTAGGGATATCTTAAATTAATGGAATTTAAACTGAAATTAAAGTTTCCTTGCAAGACTTCTGTCAGAGTTATATTCCAATGAATCCAATCTTCTTGGTATTGAGAAAATGTCTGGAATCTCACGAAAATCAAATAAAACGAGGGAGATATTTAGAATTTTAATAACCCCAATGAACAACTATATCTCCCTCTCTGGCTGCTAAAGGAGATACTGAATCTGTACATGTGGTTTATTAAAATACAAGCGATAAGAGAAATGGAAAAGATTATAGGAAACAGACATATATACATGGAATACATTTGGCAAAAAAAAGGGAAGGCATGTCAGTTAAATAACAGATCAAGAAGCCACGTAAAATGGATTTGTGGAGCTCAGTATTAGTGACTTATTTGCATTTATGTTCGTTGGCAAGTCTGACTTTAGGGAGGGCTTGGGAAGGAAAAGCTCCACGGTCCAGTCTGAAGGGATTTGAGGTGTTTTGGTTGGAGGAGTGGCTTGCGAGGCTTCCTTCTGCCTTGTGTGCGGGTGAAACGTGGGAGCTGGGCAGGACAGGACTGAAATCTCTTACAAGCCTCCTTCTGCTCCCTCAGTTTGGTGGGGAAAGGGGGAGAACAGAATCTGTAGTCAGTTTAAAAACCCATTTGCTGTTCTTCGGTTCCCGTTTTCTCGTCAGTGTTCCCTGGAGCAGTGAGAGGGGCTGGATGCGATCTGAGGTGGAGCAGGGACAGTCTCAGAGGAGCAGCTGTTCCCTGCTGCAGGCCATGGCCCAGGTGTTCCCAAAGAGCTTCACCTTCCCTTCCCTCCCGTTCCCTTCTCCAGGGCTCTGCCTGGGATGCAGCGCCTGTGACACAGAGCCGTGGAGCTCCTCTGCATCCCTGCTCCCATTGCAGTGACATCCCTGCCTAGGGCGGTGACAGAAAAGATGACAATGAATGTGGGATTATCCTAAAATTGGTCTATGCAGCCCTCTGTGGAGGAGACAGTTTTGGAATGTGAACTTTGTCCTTTAATCCAAACACTGCAAAAGTCTGTCCCTGCCCTCCCTCTCACCACATCTCAGCTGTCTTTTTGAGGGAAAATTTTGACATTTGGTACGTGGACATTAGGAATATCCGAGTGCAGGAAAAACAAATGGGAAAATTGTCATTTCCAGTGCAGATTGCCCAAAGAGTCATTTAACAGCCACCAAAATAAAAAATGCGTCAGAGATCTCCAAAGGCACTGAGGAGATGCTCATGCTCATTTGCTGTTAATACTAACGAGAAGTGAGTGTCCAAATCACTTGGACAGGTTTTGGAAAATCTCAGTTAGATCCGTGTCTTCCTGGAGGAAATTGCATTTGACAGGAGGCTTCTGATGCAGGGAGGAGAAGGGCATTGGAGGCCAGGCTGGGAATCCGTTCTATTTCGCTTCAGAAATCTGCCCAACGTGTGTTAGACACAGAGCTGGTGCCTCCACCTCTATTCTGCTGGCGCCTAATAGAATATCCTTTATTCTTCTGCTTGCTGCATATGCTGTTAAATTAGATAGAGGTATTTGCAAGGTGAATGACAAGTGTAATTGGCTATAAATGCTCCATTTAGAGAGATTGCAAACTATGTTTAAGTTACACCCAAGTGCACCTGTACTTGAGATGCAAAGTCATTCAGCTCCTGCAGCACCTTCATTATAACCATACTTCATCCTCCCACACAAATAGATTCTGAGGAAAATAATTTCTCCCCAAATGTACATCTGCTGCGAATTATCCTGGCATCATTACACATGCCAGGGTAGCAAACACAAATCTCATCCTCTGGGGTGGTGCTGATTGAAAGATGACACCTAATTTTGGAAAACAAAGGAAATCTAAAATAAAAGCTTGGCAGATATTTTTGGGGGGGAGTTTGTTTCAGAGCATTTCCCAAATTAATTTGTCATTTCTGCTTGCTGGGAGAAGACTTTTTTTTTCAAAATTTTAATTGAAAATTTTAGCTGTGAATACTTTAGAATGAAATTGAAACCACAGTTGATTTTTTTTTTCTTTTAAACTGACCTTGTCAGGCAATGACTGCTGCTAAAACCAGAGATCATTGTGGTACCATTCTTTGAGACATCCAAAATAATTTCAGAAAATCATCAATGTTTTCAAGACAGAATGTAAAAGGTTTTTAAATTATTTTTTTTTTAATTTGGAAAGTCGTCAAGGCTACCGATTAAAAAGCTATTTTTGAATGCAAACAGCATTTTAATAAAACACTTTCAGTCCTGCAAAGGAACACTTGTGACCAGGAAGAAAATGGTGCAATTAACCAGTGCCTACCTTGAATTGTCCCCTCAGATCTGGGCTTGGCTGTGGGGTGAAAATCACTATTTATTCTCTCAACAGCCAGGAATCCTGTGGGCTTCAAATTCCAAATTTCTCTTCTCTGTTTGTTCCCTGTTCTGAGTGGCAGCTGGGTACGACTGGGGAACAGACAGGCCCGAGCAGCTTTCACTTCTTTTTGTGTCCCAGAGAATCTCTGTTCTTCAGTACAAAGCAGGTTGCTGTGCCCTTTCCCCAGGTTCTTTCAAGCCACATCTGTCATATCTGCACTCCACAGCTGCTCTGGCCTGGTGTGTCACACATCCAAAGTGAAATGAAAGAAACTCATCAAATCCAATCTCGGCTGTGCCCTGCTGCCTGCGGTGTGGGGCTGAGCTGTGCCTGATTGCAGATCTAATCTCACCCTGCTACCTGAGGAGCAATAATGACACTGCTCCATTTGGTCCTGCCCGGGGAAGCTGAGGGATCTCTTTAGCTAAATGAAATACCGGCTAAATTAAATATTAGCAATCGGGTTTTCTGCAGCCCGAGACCCTGTTTTGGAAGGGAAATGGAAATTCAGTTGCAAGGTGACTTCTGCAGACCCCAGCTCAACATTCAGGAGTTGACATCTCTGGGTTTTAACAGAGCTCGGGAGGCAAAGACAAACCTCTGCTTGGAGGGAAGTTCTGCTTTTTAATGTCACAGGACCTTTCTTACTTTAGTGCTAAACTGTGTTATTTCTCTTTGAATCTTCCCTGAAGTAGTTCTGTGATGTTCCCCATTGCCGCGCTGAGGGCTGGAAGTGTAATTAGTGACTTGTATGACTCCCAAAAGCCGCAGTCTAAACCTTAATCCAACCTTCACGTTGATCACCCTGCCACATCGCTTGAAAGCACTTATGATCAAGGAACTGCAATTCACCGAGCCAATTCCACATTGGAGATGACTTTTATTGGGGAGATGGGATGTTAAAAAAAAAAGAAAAAATTAAACCGGTCCTCATTAGAAACTGGAGACATAAAAGTCTCCAGAGCCAGACTGAGAGTGCCACTGCAGAGCTGTTTATGCAGCTATTTATGCAGGGAATCGCTCCCCTGGGATGGCCTATTTGCACGGAACCAAGGTTTGGGTTCCTGCGGGAGCGAGTCCTAGCGATGGCAAAGTGCTGCCTTTCCCTCTCCAGAGGGTGCAGGCCTTGTCACAATGCCTCTGTCTCACCCGCGTCGCCCCGGGGCATGGGAAATGGGCTATAAAGAAAGCCAAAGCAATGCAGAACCTCTGACCTATCTGCAAATGTTTCCTCTGGGGCTATTTGTTTCTGCAACTCCTCGAAGCATGTTGGGGGAGGCCGATTTTTTGCTGCCTGGGATATTTTATTCCCGTCCTTTCAGTGAAATGGAGCTCCTTTTTCATGCTGAAGGGCTTTGTGGGCGAACCGAGGAGCTGCCACTCGGCTTTGGTGTGTCTCCAGCCACATAACTCCACACTCACACTCTTGCTGTCAGGACCACCAGGTCCTTCCCTGCAGGGGGAAAAATCAGGGCCCAGCCTGTCCCTGTGCATGGGGTGCAGCTGTTTTGAGTAGAGGGGCTTTGCTGAACGCAGGAGGGTCCTGCTGGCCCCTTTCTCCAGAGAACTGAGGCTGCTCGGCAAAGCCCAGCCTTCCCTTCCCTTCCCTTCCCTTCCCTTCCCTTCCCTTCCCTTCCTCTGGAATCTCATTGAAATGCAGGAAAACAGCAGCACGTTGAACAAACACATTTAAAGCACCTTTTAAAAGAGCTTTTGTGCCTCGGTTAGCATCTGCTGTTGGTGTTCTGGGGAAAGCCACTCCGTGTGCACCATCCCCGCCACACACAGGGCTTCCCGTCTGAGCAGCTGCTCAGAAACACCCACCTGCTGCAGGTGCAACCCAATTAACCCAATTAAGGGCCTCGTGCTGTTCTGAACACCGCGAGCAGCTCTGCTGGTTCTTTGCCTGGGCAGAGAGGGTGTGGCTGTGCTCAGGGTCAGAACTGGGAGTTCTGTTCCTGAAGATGTTTAGCCCTTGGGATGGGAATGCTGACCAGTGCTGTTGCAGAACCACTGCTATCCGATCAGTGAGTTTTCTCTAAGCCAGCTCTAATCATAATAATATGTCTTGTTTTTAAAAGACAAAGGTGGCTGCTAAGAAAGGCAGGAGCTTCTTTTGGGATGAAAAATGTAAAACCCCTCCCTCATAATTTTGAAATTAAGAGGCTCTCAGACAAAGATATGAGGATAGAAATAACAGTTCTTTTCTAACGAGAAAAAAAAAAAAACAAACTACAACTTAATGGGAATATTAAAATAAAATGCAGTAGTACAAAACAAATCCTGACAGGGTCAGGATCCGGGCTGGCCCCTGTCAGTGGGGCTGGCACAGTCCCATCCCATGGTGCTGCAGCCTCCTGCAGTGCCAAACGTGGCTCTGCTGGAGCAGGATCCTGCAGAGGGGCTCAGTCCTCCTCCCAAGATCCAGGGCTGCTGGGCAAGGGCTGCTCTTCCTCTGGGCATCCAGTGGGAAAGAAAAGTTGCCAGTGGTGTTCTGGATCCCAGATTTATTCAGGTGGGAATGCCTGGCTGCTCCCCTGGTGGAGCATTTCCCGTGGGATGATGGAATTGGATCAGTCCCTCCATGGCCCATGGACAGAAGATCTGTGCCTGGGCAGGGGTGGGTGTGGGAGAGATAAAGAGCAGGGCCCCAGCTGGTTCAGAGCTGGGGACAGAGCACACAGCCCTGGCACAGCCTGCTCTGCAGCCCAAGGCATAATATAATCTATCCTCAGATCAGGATCTTCCCCTCCTCACTTCCAGGGGTATTTTAAGACTAATTGGTAAGTCAGTACTACGCCAGGATCCCTGAAAGGCTCTTGGCTTGGAGAGTCTAAAGGGAAGGGGGATGGGATCTGCCTTGTGAAGGGGCTGACAGCTGTTTGGAGGTGCTGAGATCTATTCCATACTAATGAGAGAGTTTCTTATCTGACTGAACTGCAACTTGGCTTAACTGCTGTCCTCTTTTGACAACCTCTGTGTTAAATTACAGTGAGACAATAGTTCCTAAAAGGCACTCCCCTAGCCTTAGTTTCTTCACTAAATTGGCTGAATCTAGTGAAATGTCTCTAAGAAACAAATCTTTTTTAAGCCTGCACTCTATTCTTCTTAACCTCTTTGCCCTAAACAATTTCTGAGACAAGATGAATGCCAGCCTGCGATGATCATTGTACATATATTCCACTTAAGCATTCACTTGGCTGATAGCCTGGAATAAGTCACTGTTGGGGGTTAAACAACTTCTGGGGCTATAGATGGGACCTCATTATCCAAAGTGAGGAGAGTTATCGCTGGAAGCAGCTCAGGTGGAGCTGCAAAGTACAAGAGCTGAGGTTACCTGGTGCTGGAACCTCTCCGCTGAAATCTGAAACAAGTGGGGTAACCTTTCTCCCACAGTTCCTTCCACACTTTGTCTTCGTTTGGCTAATTTAGGATACAATTTTCTGCTAGGAAATGTAGGAAAGGGAGATTTCCATTCCCTGGAAGGATTATGTCGTTGCCTTGAGATGCTTTGAATTGCAAATGCTGCCTTAAATCTGGTCGGGACTAAGGCAGTGCTGAGAACCAGGCTAAGGCTTTGACAAACCTTTCAAATCTTAGGCTTCCCATTTGAATTTCAGATGTGCCCAAAGCTCTGGAACACCAGAAGGCAGTGCCTAAAGGTGAAGGTGAATGAACCTGCCTTTGTACTTCTCTGGGATAACCAGCATGGCTTTTCCTAGGAGTGTGTTCCTGAAGTTTGTCCACGGTTTCCCTAGGAGTGTGTTCCTGAAGTGATCTCCACCTCCCAGTGTCCTCTCCACTACCTGGTATAATTAAATCAGGTTGGGACACTCCCACCTCCTTTAGGAGTGTCCTGAACTGAAACTGTGTTTGGATTCAGGGTCCAGGGCTTTAGCAGACCCTACTATGGGCTGTCGACAAAGACTTGGTTGGGAAATAATTGAAGCAAGAAAATAAACTCAAAGTAGTTCTATTACTTAATTAAATAATCTTACTAGGGATTTTTGCTGATCAGAAGTTACTTTCCAAAGGCAGATAAAAAGTGTCTAGCTCAGTTTGTCCTCAAGTGGGACTGGGAGAGAAATCTGGATTGTTGGTTTGGACTTGCACAGTGAGGGGGAGCTGCTTTGTTGTGTTCAAAGAACCACAAAAGGATTAAAGATCTAAACTTTTAGAAACTCAAGTGCCTGTGTCCTAGAAAAAAAAACACTAAACCAAGTAACTTGCATTTGGAATGCTGAGGTCTACAGGATGGGTTTTGAAATCTCAGTGAGATGCATGAAGTCAGCTTAGATTACGAATTTAACTCACCTGTACTGTGAGCTTAGAGTTGGCTGGGATGAATAATGACGGGATTGGATCACTCTTCCCACACAACAAGTGACACTCTCCTGTCTCTGCTTGGAATTCAAAATGGAATAGGAAACTTTGGAAAAGGAAAAAAGGAAACTTTTGTAGCTGAGCTTTGGTCTGCTCTGACTCTCTGCATTTCTCTGTGAAATGAGAAATGTCTTCCTTCTGAATTCATTTGAATTCCCAGTAGATCTCCACGCTGGTGAGGTTGTGGCATCTTGGGCTTGCTCTCAGATATCCGCATCCTTTTGGGGAGCTCGTGTTGCAGTCACTGTGTTGGGATGCTCCTTCCTCCCCTGCATGCCTCGAAAAACCACTGACCAAATGCTTCCAAACGGTGCCGGATTCTCTCCGGACTGGAGTCAAGCAGAATGTCACCGTGTGCTCAGGGCTTTGCTCATCGCCGGGCTGACCTGCGGGATGGAAATGGAGGATTCATTCACTGGTGGATTGCTCGCTCCCTGCATGTCCATAGAGACGTGGAGGGTGCTGCCAGGAGCTTCCACAGGCATGTGGAAAGAAACTCGGGGATCTTTCCCTACAAATGCTCCCCCAGTGACTCTCCTGGAGTGGCTGCCAGGCCTGTTCTGTTTTCCAACCCCCAGTGGGATCCTTCTCCAAGCCCTTGCTTCAGGGCAAAACCCTGTTTGATCAAGGTGTGCTTAACCCCTTGCAGGACCCTGCAGAGGTTGCTACCTGCTCCTCACCTGCCCCTGGAGCTGCTGCATAACTTAAATCATCAAGTTGTTCTTGCAAACTGTTCCCTCATTTCACTTTAATACTTCAAAGAATTACCGGACCTCGTAATATTGATCTATTCACTTCCAATCCTTTTACAGCTGCCTATATAATTTCTGATCCTTAAATCTGACAACTGTGTCCCCAAGATGACTGTTCTTAATGTTTAAATGATTGCTACCTTCCATCAAAACAATCTAGCACTAAAACTGGAAGTACAGTGCAAAAGCAGTAAAATTGTGTGTCTATGGATTAATTTCTGACTACCCTCTCAGTATAAAGCCAGTCTGGAATATAACTTGATTTTAAGCTAAAAGTAGATCAAAGCTCTCTAAGCACGAGCAAGAAATCACCTGAAAATAGTGCAGCTACAAGGAAAAGAGCCCAAATTTTGTACATTTCATGTATCTGAAACTGCATTGAAAGAATTATTGCAGAAAGAAGAAGGGGTTTATGCTTTTATGTAGATATCAAAGACACAGAGGACTCCAGGAGTGCTAGAAACAGCAATTAATGCACCAGGTCTTTCAGTAATGCAATTTCCTCTCTCTTGAGCAATAGAGTGTTTAGTGTTTTTTAAATTAATTATTTTATTTTTTTAGCAGATCTGTGTTTCCAAGCTAAAGCATTGCATATAATTTGGGGATACAGCTCCTTATAAATGCAAAGAAAATCTCCCAGCTCCTCTCCTGCCTGCTCTGCAGACCACCAAAAAAAAAAAAAAAACAAAAAAAACCCCACCAAAAACGAATGCAATTTTGATTTGTAGCTCTACCCTTTCCTCAAGCGCTGGGACAAAGATTCCCTAAAGTGCTTTAGAACAGAGGTCAGGCTGAATTTCTAACAGTGCTGTGAGGAGTCTCTGCTCTCTAATATAAACCCCACGCTCTCCATCTCCACAGCCTAATCCAGCTGGGAAGCTGCTGCTTTGGGAGGAGGGTTAAATGTGCACATCACATCTTCACAGTAGTGGTAGATGCTGTGGATAGCCAAATTTCCAATTTTTTCCCTGTTGCCATGTCCTTTTTCTGCAGGGCCATCCCTCCCACCTTGGAGGTGCCTGTCACCTTGAGGGCAAGGAAGATGACACGACTGACTCTGTTAGAAGGTAAAGTGACAGTTTATTAGTTCATCACACATTTCTGTAGTCTGTTTCGTGCTCTAGAAACAGATTGGTTAACAAAGAATACTTTAAGCCTATTGGTGCAGAAAAGACCAACACCCTTTGGTAAACATTTGGCATAAACAGCAGCGATCCCCCGCTGTGGCACTTGCACAAACACCCGGTGCTAAGTTTGTTTTAATTCTAATTCTGACTTTCTTATTCCCCAGGAAAAGCTGGAAAAGCTTCTACTCCTCTCTGACCACTGTTAGTATCCACAGGTGCCTTAAACAACAGCCACAAAAACGAGCCCTCTGCCAGGGCTGTGCTCCGAGTGAAACTCTTCAGCCTCTCTCCCTGCACCTATTAAGAGCTGCAGCCTCGCCCAGCGCACTTCCCAGAGCTTCTGGCTTTTGGCTTGACATGTTTGTCCATTCCTTTGTTAGCTCACAACCGCAGAGACAACCTGATCCAGCCTTGCCTGTTTGCTCAGACTTCTCAGAGCAAAATGTCAAGTGGCTTGGAACTGGCTGTCTTTTAAGTAACGGGAAAACAGGCGTGAAAATCAAATGCAGCAGCTTTTCAGTCTGGGCAACTTCCCGAGTATGAGCTTCTAAATTTCCGTGCTGTGAGGCAGGTGCTTTTTAGCAGTGTTCCTGTTTAGCTGCTAGTCAAATCCCCAGACAGTTATGTGATAAATACCTGCCAGTCCTGCATCTATCATCCCAAATATGCTTGGATTGTTTGCTTGTGCAGATGGAGCGTGTTGGGTGTTTGCATTTGGTTCAGACCACATATGTTACCTGTCTGATGCTTATATTCTACGCAAAGAAATGAGATTTGAACCATTTCTATTTCCACTGTGCCTTCTCCCAGTTCCTTCTTTTCTTTCCAAGACCTCTATACACTTTCATTTTCCCTCTGTTCTCACCCCGTTCCACCAGAGGTGCACCACCTGTGCAGACAAATGTTTCAAGGACAAAAACGTGAGGTACTGTAATTCACAACTTTAAATAGAATTCAGTACAATGTCTGACTGAGATGTCTTTCTGCAGAGTAAGATGAACTTTTAGTGAACAATCTGGAATGTATCTGGCTCACCTAGCAAGGCCAGGTGTTACAGTAACACGGAGATTTTGGGAACTGAAGCGCTGAGTCAGTCACAAAAAGTGTCACTTTGTTATCAGACCTGTCACTTAAAATATTATAATAATCCCTTTTCTGACTGCTTAATGATTTTGGGAGCTTAAGCTTACACAATGCTGAGTTCACAAACAATCTTTTAATTGATCTCTTTCAGGCAAAGCCCTGGTAGGTAAAGCTGAGAAACGTGCAACAGGCAGATCTCAGATTTAGGACTGATGGTCTAAAATCCATCAGGGCAGGAAAGTGCATTGTTTGTGCTGCCCTCTTGCAGCATCAACAGAATGCTCACTTTTCCAGAGGAGGGCTCAGGGAATTTCTGTAATACCAAGAAGAATGAATTTTACAGGTTCTCCCTTACAACAAAGAGGAGTTCACTGAGATTTATTAAATGTCAGGTGAGTAATTCAGCTTGGAAAAGCTGGTTCAGAAGGCTCGGCTTTGAAGCACTGTGCCAAACACAGCTCTGCTGGCAGATTCCAGCGACCCTGCCTGAAACTTCAGCTACTGGTGACCACTGAGGCTCTGCAGGGAGCAAACTGCCTGCACGAGAGCTTTGCAGTGTGGCAGGGAAAGCCAACTTCAGAAAAGCTCCTCCGCTTGCCACCTGCTCTCCTTTTCCACTGCTACAACTTTTCCTGGCAGGGTTTCCAGGGGAGCAGTGTAACGGGTTGTGCACACAGCAGCACTAACAGGGCCCTTTTCCCACTGCAGGGATCTTTCTTGCATCCCGTTTTTGGCATCCTGGTTCACCCTGCGAGGGCAGACACTGAACCTCAGTCGCCTGTCTGAATTACTGAGAGCTCCTGCAAAGTTCTCTTTAGGGCAGACTGGCAAAATAAAGTCCTCTGTCATCTCTCAGTTGACTTAGAACGATCGTGTTGTTGGGGCTGCCCCGGTGTTGTCAATCTTGTTTGAAGCAAAACATGAAAAATTGTTCTTTGCCTTGCTGCTGAGGGGGCTGAAGGATAGAAAAGGGCAATTTAGCAGTTCATCTCCTGCCTTCCATGTGTAACCTGCCTCTTGGAGAGCTGCTGGAAGTGCCAGAGTGGTGCTGAACCATTATTCTCAGCCATAATTTCTTCCTTGTGCTGGTGGTAGGAGAAGCTTTTGCAAAAAACTGCCACTTCAATTTGCAAGAACAGAAATACCTTTATATAAGGTATATAAAAACCTTTATATGAGGAGGGAAGGGAACCTGCAGTCACCTTCTGATGGAAGAAATTTGCCCCTCCAGCAGGCTTGCCTGGATTCTTATAACAAGATAATTATTTCAGTGCTCTGCTTCACTTGTGGCCACTTGCTGCCTCTTCAGATTTTATCTACTTCCTTTTGTATTTTTTCCCTATAGCTCTTTAACGTGTTAGAGAAGATTTTAATTTCTTTCTTAGTCTGAGAGTGAGGAATGGCACAGAAAGAGTTGGTAGCAGAGAGGAAAGCAGGGCTGTGGTTACATCTTCCATCAGATGAGTTTCAGGTTCTAATCAGTAATGTGGTGTCAAAATACTGAGCAGTGAAGCATTAGGATGATGCATCTCAATTTGTTTCAATTCTCTGGAAGCTGAAAGGAAATCCCCTACTACTTCAGATCCCATCATGAAATAATGGTGTTCTCCTCTTCTGCCTCCCTCCCTGCTCCCTGGGGGAGAAATCATGCAGGATTTAGATAACCTTCATTCACGTGGCCTAATGATATTGTGAGGGAGAAGATTTTTAAACCAAGCATCAGACGGGCCTGGGATCAGGCTTAGCTCACTCTCCTCGTGGTTGATGGGTGGGGAAGATGGTTCTGTTTTTGGAGCACTGCTCCCCATTTCTGCTGCTTTTTCAGCTCCCTCAAGACCTGTGATACCCAGTTTCTCCCACCCCCTTGGTTCCTGGCTTCTGAGTGACTGAAATACGGAGGAAGAGAGAGAAGAGCAGCATGACTGGGTGAGCTGACAGGCTCCCAGCCCGAGGAGCTGTGCGAGAGCCCCGAGCTCTGTTCCTCTGTGTGACCATTCCTTCCTGGACCTCACTGTTCAGTGCATGAGATGCCTTTCTCTCACAGCCTGTTCTCTCTCCTGCTTCCCTGGGATGTGGCCAGGAAGGAAAACCAGGCTCTCTCAGGTTTTTGAGGCTGGCAGATGAGTCTGTAGCCTGCAGTGCTCTGGGCAAGAACAAGTTCCTTTTGATTAAAGCTGGGCTGTGTTGGTAAACCAGCAGTGGATGAGGGACAGCTTGAAACACTCAGATCCTCCAGGACTAGATAAGCATAATTGAGTATTTGGAATTAGCAAAACTGCAAGGATCAAAGCAATCTCCTGGATGGATAGCTAGATCAAAGGAGAGACTTTAAAAGGAGAAAACATGGATGTTAAGTTCTCCATCTACACTCTATAAATACAAGATGCCAGCGGTAAAGAGGATATAGGAATAAAGGGAGCTTTTGCACATTTCTCAGCAGGAAATAATTTAGTGTCTGACTAGTTTGATTTTAAATTATGATAAAAGAACTGGCACAAAACTCCAGCACAAACAAGGTTCTCCTTTTAAAAGCTAAGTCTGAATCCTTATTAGGATATAGGATAAAATCATAACTTCTTCCATAAATTTACATGAAAGAGCAATATCGTGCTTCTCTGCTTGAAGAACAGAAGTTACCTGACTACACAATAAACTGCAAGGTAACCAAAAATCTATCAAGGACTGTTACTTGGTCTCCATTTAAATCACTGCCTGACATCCAGATAGAATCAGAGAATAGAGATTTCTCTCCAAGCACAAGGGGCCCAGCAAAGCACACGACAGATTGGAAATGTGACTGCTGCTTGCTTTGCGTGTGGCTGCTCAAAGAATGTGGCATTCTGGATGAAAAATCGAGATGAGAATCTGCCAGGTTTGCCTTATCTTTCCAAGGGGAAGATGCTGGCTTTTAATATTGGTCGGTCTTATCTCGAGCAGCCCGTGGATGTGGTTGTCCTGCTTGTGGATTGCCTGGGATGCTTTGAGCAGGGTGGAACTGGGATGAGAGCTGAGCTGCAGCCTCAGAACAGGAGTGTCTCCAGAGTGCCTGTGCTGTGGAATGAATTCTCCTGTCATATCCTGGGGGATTGAACTCCCACGCTGACATGTGCTTCCTGCTGCAAGGAGCACTAATGAACAAATACTTCTCCAGTTAAATGAGGTGTTTCAGAGGGTTGTAAAAGCAGCTTTCTGGGAGGAGAAAATGAGCTGAGCAGTGGTTTATGCAAGAAGGAAGTGCAAATGGTACGTGTCTGAATGCTCAGCCTGTCGCCCTTACCTCACTCGTGTGTGTGGATCTGGGGATATTTAAAGGATTAGGCAGCTTTGGGGATCCCAGTGTTGGACTGGACTGGATATTCTTCACTGAAATCCTTTTGTCAATCTGACCCATCAGGCCTATCCAAAATGGCCTGAAAATCCCCTGACAGTGAAATATGGAAGAGCTGGGTGTTAGGAATAAGATTGACTTACCTTTTGTGAAGAGGCATTTAGAACAGCATTAATGTTACCCCTTGCTACAACTGAGTTCTCTGCCTGAGGCTTTCCTTCATTACACTTTGGATGGAAGACAGGAAAGAAGCATCCAAAAGAACAGCCAGCACTGCCGTGCTTGGCTCCTCTTCTCTCCTGAGCAGATAAAGCTGTGAGGAAAGAAAACATCTTTTATTGTGCTCTGCTCTTTCTCCCAATTCTGTGATCGGTTAACTGCCAAGCACTTTCCAATCCAACCAAATCGATTTGCAAACTTTCATAACACTATCAGGTAATCTGCAAGCTGTTTGCTCCCTGCCTCATTGGAAGGGCCATTAATACACAGGATAATGGATACCTCAGGGAAGCCAGACATTAAGTTAATAATTAATGTTTACAGAGGCCTAGAGGCAACTGAGCGCATTTACCTCCGTGAGGATATTGAAATTGCATTACTGTAATTTCAGCTGTCTCCCCATAGTTGGCAATCAGAGTTGGGCTGGAGCCTGGCTCCAGAGGAGCTGTTCTTACCCTGGATTGCAATAAATAAAGTTCCTGGGAATTGCTGGGACCTTCCCTGCTGTCCTGTTGGTTTGTGCTGATGCTGAGGGAGGCGCGTGGGACTCATCCCTCCTGCCAGGCTGCCGTGGTGCTCTGCTGGATGTGCTGCAGGGTGTGGGCTGTGGGTGCTGAGTGCAGGGGATGGGCTGGTGTCACGGCAGGTGCTGATCCTGCTCTGTCTCCTGAGGGTTTGTACAACCCCCAGAGAGCCTCTGTGAGTGCAAAGAGCAGATCCTAAGAGGGACACGCAACCCCAACCCCAGCCCTGGCTTCAGCCAGCCAGGGAGGGGGTGTTCACTGAAGGTATCTCACAGAAGGGTGGCAGTGGATTCAGAGCAGCCTTAATCCAATCAGGGTCCAGCATATGGATGGATCAGGCCCCACCTACAAACCTGAGGAGCTGGGATTTTAGCAGGCAGGTCCTGGGGAGTGGTATGGATGCTCTACCTCTGCAGGTCACATATTGATTGTGTGTATTCATTGAAGAGCCTCCCCTTTTCATAGGTTTGCCTCTAACTTCTGTTCCCTTCTTTCTGCACCGTCTGCAGTTTGAATACATTCCCTCCAAAAGCCCTGGCTCCACTTAGTCCCATACCCAGTGCATGTTCCCTGCTCTCTCAGCCCACGTGTCTGCTGCCTCTGAGGTTTCCCTTCTTTGCTGATTTTGTCTCATTTCCCTCAGAGTCTCATTTCCTATAGAGATTTCTTCTGTTCCAGGGACAAGCTACATCTGTTTGGGGTCAGAGTGCTGGGCTGGGGCTGACCCCACTGCTGCTTCAGGACAACGCTGAGCACGTGTTTGTGCTGGGACAGTTCTGGGACATTTGGGCACAAAGGCTTTAGCACAGGTTAAAATGTCTGAGCATCACATGTCAAGGAAAACTGGCCTGCGTATAAGTCACATTTGTTGGCCCCAGCTCCCATGTTTGGACAATTTTTTGCCAAGTACTGGAATACTTAAAATACTTTAAAATATCATTAGAGAAACCTCCCCTTCAATTTATGAGCGTTCATCCCTGAAAAGTCTGGTTGGGAAATGTGTTTAATTCCTGAAGCCATTGTTTTCCACTCAGAGCCTCTTCACTTTGGACAGGTGAACAGCTACGCTGAGCTGCTTGTCTTTCATCCAGTCTCCTGAAGAGAGGTCTTATCCGGCTGAGAGGTGTAATTTGTTTGAAACTGTCCTCACTCATCAATCCCAATGATGTTAGCTCAGTGCTTAAGCCAGTTCTTTTATTAAGTTCCAGGGGTTTTGTATTCCACAATCCAATTGTGCATTATTGATAAAGTCTTGAGCAGGGGATTACTTGAGCCATGAGCTTTCTGGCACATTAGTCATACCTGAGCTGTGTTTCGTAGAGGAAGCTGCTCTCCTCTCCTCTTTAAGCCAGTTACTGCCTGTTTGGCTCTCCTGTTCCTCTGCAGCTTTGGGGTTACTGACTGCAGGCAGAACTGCAGGATCATAGCAGGGAGGTGACAGTGACAACAGGAACAAGCAGAGGCTGTGGCCTTGCTGATGAGTGCCACGGTAATCCCCAGCAAGAAGAGCAGAGCAGAGACAACAACCAGGGCCCAAAATCACTCTCCAAGTGCACAGTGCCAAGGCCGGTCCAGGATCCAGCTGGGAATTCAGAATGTCTGGGTGGGAAGAGATCTGTAAGAGCATCCAGTCCAACCCAGCCCTAACACCTCAACTAACCCACAGCACCCAATGCCACATCCAGTCTTTTTTTAAAACATATCCAGGGATGGTCACTCCACCCTGAGCAGACCATTCCAGTACTTCATCACTCTTTCAGTAAAAACATGGAAAAAAATCCCTTTTTCTGACATCCAGCCTAGATTCCCCTTGGTCTCCCCTTGAGGCTGTGTCCTCTCATTCTGTCCTTGCTGCCTGGAGAAAGAGACCAACCCTCACCTGACCACAACCTCCTTCCAGGGAGCTGATAAGGGCACCCCTGAGTCTCCTTTTCTCCAGGCTGACCACCCCCAGCTCCCTCAGTCGTTCCTCACAGGATCTGTGTTCCCCTCACCAGCCTCGTTGCCCTCCCTTGGATGTGCTCCAACATCTCAATGTCCTTCCCAAACCGAGAGCCCAGCACTGGACACAGCACTCGAGGTGTGGCCTCACCAGTGCCAGGACAGGGCAAGAATGACCTCCCTGGCCTGCTGGCAGGAGGTCAGGATCAGCAAGGGACACAGACAGGCTTTGTAGTCTTGGAACCACAGTGATTTTCACATATCAGTTATTTATAAATCTAAGAAAATGGTGAAACAGATCTTTTCCCCCCAGATTTCAGCAAGATGATCATAAAGGTGTTGAAACTAGTGAGAGCCTTTATCTGTCAGCTGACTGGTAGATGTTTGGTTAAAACCAGGCTATGTGCAGCCTTGCACCTTCCCAGCAGGGCAGGGCACATCCTTCTGGAATCATCTTCACAAGCACAGCTCTGCCATTACAGACTTGCTCACCAAACAGCATCAGCCAGAAATGGAAACCAAATTAAAGCACAAGTTGTCTTTGTTGCAGAAGAAAAGAGACGTTTCTTTCTGCAACAAATTTATGTCTTGGGTTTTCCGCGGCTACTTGATATATTTTTTAACCACTGTAGAACTGCCAAAAACAAGGTATTTACAACCCCACTGTGCAACTCAAAATAGACTTGAAACTAGTTGGTTCTTCCCTCTGAGGGTTTCTTAGCGTGGTTTGCAAAACTGTGCAGTGAAGTGTGACCTGTGCTGGCTGGTTTTGCTTTCCCTGACTCGTGTATCATCACTTGGGCAGGACAGTGATGATGGAGGGATGGTGCTCAGAGGATGTGCTCCTGCAGGGGATGTTAAGGCACGTTTACAGTCACACTCCCCGTCCTGTTCATGTTTCTTGTCACACACTCATTGCTGCAGTATTGCCTTCCAGACACGCCATAAAGGCTGGAATAAAAATGTCCCCTCTGTTTTTTTCCTTCAGGCTCTCTCCTCTCCTGTCGGTGAAGGGAGAAAGATGAAATCAAAGAATTTCAAAATTGTGTTCTTCTGTGCAATATCTCCACGGGCAGGATCAAGGCACAGCTTCTTTTTAGAAACCATGGGGAAGGGTGGGGTTGGTGAAGCAAGAGAGCTTCCCACTTCACCTGGGGAGTATCTTCTGAGCTGATCCAGCAGAGCTGTGCCCTATGGGCTGAGAGTGTCCTGCACATGTGCCTGAGCCCCAGAGAGAGGGAGGGATGTCACAGGGCTGGGAGTGCTGCCCGGTCCCACCCCACACCCTGCCCTGGCTGCCCGGCCCGGGGGCTGGATCCCAGCCACCCCACCTGAACCTCTGCACTCCAGACTCCTGCAGATCCCCCGGAGCTCCTGGAGCCTTTCTTAGCTGGAGCTTTGACAGGCTGACATTGCTGTCACAATTCACATGCTAAAAGGCCTTCTCCTCCCCCTCCCTGCCCCAGCCTGTTATGGAGGGCTGGTTTTATAAGCCTTATTAGAGGCTCATCTTGCAAAGCCCTTGGGGGCTATTTGGCTTGATAAAACACCATATAAATTGGAGTGGCTGTTGATTTTGGAGCCCTTCTTACGAGACAATTGTGTTTCCAATTAGGGATTTCCTTCTCTTACATGCACAACATGGGTTTTTTTTCTTCCTTTGCAAGATGGCTTAAAATGCCTGCCATATGCTGATAAGCTCTGTGCTAGACCTTTTGTCTTCTCCTGCTGCATGTGTGCAGGCCAACATGCACAATGGTGAGGTAAATACAACTCCCCAGATCCACTGCCAGTCATAAAAAAGCTGATCCAGGACAGTGCTTGTTCTCCCCGGGAGCTGTGGGGATGTACAGAAAATTTCAGTCATTCAGATGCTTGTTGAACACTGCCAAATGTGGAATTATTTGGTTTAAAGATGGCCTCAGGAGGCTGAGAAGGTAGATTAGCAAGGCAGGAGTGCTGGCAGAGGGCAATGCCAGCTGGCTGCTGTGGGCATGGGGTCTCTTTTGGGAGGAGGCCGTGGGGAGGGTCCCACAGAGCCAGGAGTGAGGAGCAGGAGGCACTGAAAGGCTCCCAGGCCAGTACCACCCTCATCAGAAATAACTGCAGGATCACAATGAGATTTCTGCTTATCCTTCCTTTACTTCTCTTTGCTTCTTCATTCCCATCATGAGTTAGACTTGACCATAATGGGCTTGCAGAGTTCCCCCATCCCCTTACCACAAAATAAAAATAAAAATTAAAAAAAGCCAAGCTTATAATCTCTTATCATCTCTTGGGATAACATGAGCTGTGACTTGGGGGCCTAAAGTGATCTCTTATCTGCCTGGGAAGCAGGCCTTGCTGATGCTTGCAGATTTTGAAGGGTGGAGGAGAGGTGAGTAATGTTCTGATCCTTTTTAAAGAAGAGCAGGAGAGAAAGTTTACTCTGGAGTCTGTAACATGCTCCAGCACTCTTGTCCTCTGGTAGTGGCCTGTGCTAAAAGCACATCAATAAAATTGCTGATGCTGCTGTTAAGTAACAAGGTAATTGCCAAGGATGGGGAGGGGAACAGAACTAAAAATCTGAAATGGTAGTTAATGCCTTTCCCATTAAGTTACCAGCCTTAAATACATGGCTTACTGCATCTCTAACTTTCACTGCTATAAAATGGTGGAAATTGCACACTTAAGAGATCATTAGAAAAATACACAACGGATTTATCTTCATGAATAAAAATGATGCAGCACAGAGCCTTTTCTTTTGTGGGTAAGCAGATGCAAGCCAAGACAAGAAAGAACCCCGTTCCCAGGTAGAGTTTAAAACCAGCAGATCCAAAGGTGGTGCTGTCTGTGTGGTTAAAGCCATGTCTCAACCTCCTTGATGTAAATAGTTCTTAAGATAAAAGATGAAGCTCTTCCGAGAATATTTTGCCGTTCCCTGGTGACAAATCAAGGAAATGTTTTGTGCTGATTAAGTCACTGTCAGCAGGTCAGCCATCTCAGGGAACTGATTTAGAAGCCTCTTAAATAAATCACCTCTTTTTCTCGCCCCTGCCCATTCCTCACTCAGCTCTGTACCTGCCCTGGAGATGCAGATGGGGCTCTGTGTGCTCTAATCTCTGCTGTCACCCTCCCCTCACCCCTGGGGAAGCTCGAGCAGCAGAATCTGCAGGAGCTGCTGTCTCCCAGCTCCACTGCACACCAGCACCTGCAGAATGAAAACACGTTCCCATAGTGGAAGTTTGGGGTTTTGTGCCCTTAGGTTACTTGTGGCTGTTCAGGTTTCAGACTGCATCCACCTTTCAGCTGCAGTGAGACTGTGCAGGTTCTCCTCTTCCAGAACGGTTGGGAATATCCTGAATATCCTTCGAGTGTCTTGTTCTCCCCAGCAAGTCTGGAGACCCCGTGCCTCAGTTCTGTGCCCTCTCTCCTCTCTGCTCTTGGCAGAAGGTGCACGGGCTGGGCTGTGTGCAGGGTGCCTCTGTCAGGTTGTGATTTCACAGCTGCCCTGCGCCTGGGCGCCCTGCTGGTGTTGGTGGCTCTGACTCCTGGGCTCTGCTTGTCTTCCTGTCATCCCAGGGCACGCACAGCAAGCATTTGCTGGCAGTAAAAGCCCTCTGGTTCCTGACAGAGGAGACTCAGAGCTTCAGTCTTGAGGCTGAGGGGGCTGTGTCACCTACGGTGACCTCAGACAGCATCAGGAGAGGGAAGGGTGAAGAAAGAGACCTGGGGGATTTCATTACAAGACATTAACCAAGCATAAATTATTTTATCATCATTAACATTTTCAGTCCAAAGCTGAACAGATCCAGGAGCTTTAGACCAGATCAGGGCTCTGTATCATCTGGCCATTACAGCTTTTGATACCGAGCCAACTTCATCCTATCTCTTTGGCTAACAAGAATCTGAGAGGCTTTTGCTCTGTTTGCAAGGCGGATGAGATGTATCACCAGTGCTCCAGCTTTCCTTTTCTCCCATTTCCTAAACCAATAAATATTTCTCATAGATGAGCCTAATGGTCTAAGCATAACCTGGCAGCTCATGAAATATTTCCTTGCTTTAATCAGAATCCTGAAGCAAACAAGGAGGGAAATAAAAAGCCAATAATATGCTTGGTTGTGTGCACAAAAGTAGAATGAAATATATGAAGCTGGTAATGGCTCTGCTGTCACATCTTAAAAACATTTGCTTTGACTTGCATAAGTGTCAATTCAGCTTGCACTTGACACATTATACCATGGATAAAGCTGCTGGCTTTTAAAATCAGGTCTTTAAAGGAAAGCAGAGATACTCTAAGTAGCTACTCTGTATTGTTGGGTAATGATGTATGTAGCAGAGAAAGCTTTTTCTCTAAAAGCACAACTTTTAGGCTGCAATTTTTTTCTGCTGTTTCTGTGCATTAGGAAAGGAGCCCAGAAGCTCATCCACTGTCATGAATAAAGACAGATCTCTTTAGCCAAGGTCACAGCAAGCTGGACCTCTTGGCCATTTGCTGGGGTGCTGTGTTCAGCCAGGCTTTCCCCCAGCTCCTGGGCAGCCTCCTGGAGGAGGGAGAGGAGCTGGGGACTCTGTCCCGGGGAAACGATTGCTAATCTGTTAAACCTGTTCACTGAATATCCTCCTGCTTAATCCCCTGAAAAGCAAATTTCACTCCCTGCCCCAAGCCCAAGATCACAGAAATCTGATACTCTTACCCAGGGATATCTTTTAGTTTCTCCACTGCAATTCAAATTGACCAGCAGCCTTCTGCCACCCAGAGAACTTTCTTAACTCTCTCCTCAAGATGACTGAGGCAAATGAAAGCCTCCTGTCTTCATCCTCCACCCTGTCTGCCCTCTTTACCTGCTGTCTTCTCACACTCCACCTTTACCTCCTTTTGGTCCTGACCGTTCTGCATTTCTTTTCCGTCATCAGATCTGTTGGATCAACAGAACTCTTCTTTCTCTTTCTCTCTCTTCTAGCATGAGAGCATGTGGTAGGCCTAAGATCCCTGCCTACATGTACCACTGACCCTTCTCTGGCTTCATTCCCTTCATAGTTTCATTCTCTTTGCCCTCTGGTAAGTTTTTCCTTTATCCCTCCCTAGAACTTTTTAGGTTTTCCAGTCCTCTTCCCATTTCTCTCCTGCTGCATAACAAGAAGTGGTCTCTGCTGATGCTCAGCTTCCATTTCTGCTTGTTCATTGCTCCTCCACCCCGAGTCCCTCCTGGACGAGCACTCCTCCTTCCAGAGGCACAGCCCACGGTTCCAGCACTCCTCTCTGAGCCACCTCTGCTTTCCTTCTCTCTGGCCTGAAGAAATCCTATTAAAGGGCCCTCGAGGGCTGGGTCCTTAGTGTCCCCAGGTGTCAGGGTCGCAGTGCCCATGGTGCAGCTGGGTGACTTCTGCACTATCCCGGATCTCTCCTGAGCAAAAACTCGGGCAGAGAGCTGCAAGTTCATGCACCTTGCTCTGGGCAAGGCAGTTTACCTTACAGCTGCTTCTCACGATTTCACAGCCTCTAATTTTCTTGTCCTACTGCCTTGAACTTTATTTACTCTGGGGACAATTGGAGGAGATGGCTTTGAGTGTTTCTCAAAAACCGAACAGCGAGAGCTGGGCTGGAATGTGTGAATTGCTGAGAGCCTTAAGTGACAGCTGCTGTACTTGTGACCCTTGGGTGAGGAAATTAGAGGCTATGGAACCTCTGGAAAGGCTTTCTGCCACATTATTTACTTTGCCCAAGTTCCCTAAGGCTCACTCAGAAATGTACTTCTGAGCACTGTTCAGTGCTCACATGTTTACAGTGCAATGGAGTTAAAAGCACTTGGGATTTGCCTTGCTGCTGGAAAAGCTGGGTGGGAAGCCAGGCTGCCTTGAAGGCTTTTTAAACAGGATTAAAGCTTTTCATACTCGCAGAATAGGAATGGGAGGGCTTTTGCCACATTGTTGTTTGATCAGTGGGAAGGGGGTTTCCATCCCCAGGATTAGCTGTTATCCTGCTCGAGGGACAGCCTCATGACGTGTGGGAGGATAAATAAATCTGGACTTTTCCGGTGATATTTTCCTCTGTAGGCAGCTTTAGGATTTCCAAACTGAGCCCTCTCCCCTCAGAGAGGGCAGCAGTCCCTAGATAAAAAAGAGGGACTGAGTTCTGAGAGGCTTTAAACAGGAATTTTGTCTTCATAATACCAGTCCTCCTCCTTCTGCAGATTTCTGCATCTTCTTAGAGGGCTCCAGCCCCCCAGGAAACTTTCATTACTTGCCCTGTGGATGGAGAGGATACTTCTCTTCCCAGTCAGAAATCCTGGGGAGGATCTTCTTTTACTCCATGATGAGAAATGTCTTTGCACTCAGCATCATGTTCCAGCCTCCTTGGGAAGACGCTTTCCTTGGGGAATGTGCTGGTAACTAAATTCCAGGGTCAAAGCCCTTTCTGAACAGCAAGGTGGTGTTTCAGTCATTTTCCAAATCAGCTCTGAGGGAGTGAATTTGGGATATTCCTTGTGCCAGATTTATAAAATAAAATCTGGGAGATGGAGTCTGATTCCCTGCCCTGCCGGTGGCTCTGTGACCTTGGATAGTCCTGATTGTAACTGAGGTGGCTGAGATGTGAATTTGAAATTTCTTTGTCAACAAAAAATGATTACATAGGCATAGGAAAAATAAATAAATAAGTGATCCAGGAAATTTCGTAATTTTTTTTTAATCTACCAGTACCTGGAAGAAAAAAAAAAAATCAAGAAAACTTGGCTGGAGTCCTTATTCACTTAATCCTTTTCTCCTTGACAAATTCTGCAGATTCTGTATGCTGGAGGATATTCTTCAAGAGAAGCCTGGATGTTAGTACATTAAGAGGCAATTTAATATTGAATGCACACTGAAGAAGAAGAGTTCTTGACTAGAAAGCAAACAGGACCAGAAAGGGGATACAAATAAATAGAGCAAGCACCAGCCTTTTCCCAAGTCTCACCTTAAATTCCCTTTTAAATAAAGGTAAAGCTGATTCCAGCATTTCCTGCTCGAGGAACTCCTGCTACTCTATCACTGTAAAAATGCAAAGCAAGCTGAGCTCTGAAACAATCCTCAGGTGCTCTGGTGTGTTGCTGACATCCCTGTGGCCAGGATCCTTCTCCCCTCAGCCCAAGCACAGCTGGGTGGGATTTTTGCTGACCTGCAAAGCCAAATTCCCCAGGTTTCCCCCACTATTTCCTGCTGCCAAATTCATACACGGAGAGCTGGGATTTGCTGGTTTACTTTAGGGCACCTATTTCCTGCAGGATGGTTTCTAAACAGATTGGAGTGAGGGGAAGGTTTGTGGCACAAATACTGAAGCTCCCTCCTCGCTGTGTCAGCTTCTGAGATCAGGGAGCAGCTTTGCAGGTTGGCATTGCTGAGCTCTGCCTGTCCCATCCCTTGTGAGCACAGCTCCCCCTCATCAGGCAGGATCAGAGCTGTCTTCTGCTCTCTGCAGCAGGAGATGAAAGCTGAGCTGCTTCCAGGGCTGGGGATGGGCTCAGTTCAACGAGTAATGCCAAGCTGAAAACCCGGGGTGCAAGCTGGCTGGGAAAAATTCTGAATGGCAGTGTTTTTCTTGCCTTAGTCCTGACAGCTGTACTGAAGCTACCCAGAAATCTCCTCATCCCTGCAGCAGACACACATAGTGCTGCGATGGAGATATTGCTGATTTTAGTGATGCTAGGGATGGCCTCAGCTGGGTTACCCAGAGATTCACAGATTCACACTTCACCCTCCCAGCCAGTGTCTCAAACCCAGCACTTACCCTTCCAATCTTTTACAAACTCCATTTTGCAAAGCCTCTCCATCTGCAGAGGTTTCCAGTGCCATCCTGACATCCTTCCTCCCTGTGGGAAGCCTTAAGCAGCTCCTGCACAGGGCATGGCTTTACCAGACAGTGTCTGGGCTTCATAGAGGTGTGGAGAGGGCTCCAGTCTGGGCCCTGTTTGGCACTTTTGAGCTCTCTGAAGTGCAGGAGAGTTGTCTCCTCTCCAGAGATGTGTTTCACCACTGCAGAGCCCGAGGGCACGGTGAGATTCGAGCAGCAATGAAAGTCATGGTGTGAGGGCTGGGGACAAGTTCTGCCTCCTCTGCCACTCGGTGTGTGTGGCACTGCAGCTGCCTTGAGCTTTTCCTTTTCCATCTGTTCCCTGTCCCCTTCGTTGTTACTCTGTAGTGAGAAAGGGTGGACAAGCTTGTGGAGACTGGATCAACTCTGCTCGTGGTGGGAGCAAGTAGAGAAATGGGCCTCCCCTCCAGGCACAGAGAACTCTGAGGACAATGCCTTTCGCTCTCTCCTCCTGCCTGGGAGCAGATACAGATTGTCCCACCGTGCTCTGTGGGTTCAGCTTCATTACAAAAAGTGTGCCTGCTGGAAGGCAATGCCCTTCACAGGTGCTTGGGGAGAAAAATGCCTCTGGAATAGCCCATCTGGTGCGTGGATTTTGATTACTTCCCTCTCCCCTCTCCCTGCCCTCATTACTAAGAAATGCCCAAATGCTGTTAACAGTCCATTCCCATAATAACAGTGCTGCTTCATCAGGGGCAGCCTTCACCACAGGAGAAAGCAAAGAAGCTTTTTTCCCTTCCTGTGAAGATGGGGAAGGAGGAAATCATGTTGGAGAATTGAGTTTGCATGCAGAGGAGGGCTTGGGAAGAGAAGAACAGCCCTGGGGCTGCTGTTCTGTCAGGGTGATGTGCCAGCAGGTTCAGAGCAAAACCACTGAGATAACAGCACTGCCCCTGGTCACCCACATGCCCCTGTCCAGGTGTCCTCTGCCTGGACAGAATTTAAAACTCCCCAGCTGTTCTGGGGACAGACGTGATCTCTTCCTGAAAAGGTAGTGCTGGCCTTGAAAAAGCCCAGTTATGTTTGAGTCTGGAATAGCAGATATTTGAAAGCCATTTAGATGGGCCAGCAGTGATTATGAAACTAGCAGAAGTGAAGATATGACTAAGAGAGAGCTAAATGACGAAATTAGTTGCCCTGCAGAACACTTATGCTGCTAAATCAGATGTCAGTTAAGTTGCTGCTTACTTTGCTGATGTTCCAAAATGTCAGTATTTTTCCTGCTCACTCCTCATGCTCCCAGCATGACCAGACCATACCCTTTTGCTTGGCACTGTGACCTTTTATCCCCGGCCTCTGTCTTGAAACAAAAATTGCACTATCTGGACATTTGCTGCACAATAAATCTGTCTCTTGGTCAAGCAGAACTTCCGTGTAGGAGGAAGGAAACAGTCAATTGTGGGGAGATATTTCTGTTTGTTTTCTCCTGATTTGCAGCTCTTTAAATCTCCCTGCTTGGCTTTTGGATAGTCATTGAGACAACTTGGCCTCTTCTTCCCTGCGTGAATTACCAATAAAATAAAGGGGACTTTTTCCTGTGTCCATATTTTCTTTTGTTCGTATTCCACAGCAGAAGAGATGTCTTTCAGCAGCCTTGTTCCCTTTACAGATAAGTTACCAGGGCTTTCAGTACCACTTGCATCTAAGGCACTCAGCAGCACGGACAATGGACTCATACTGGTTGTTCAAAAAGCAGCTTCTACAGTTGATTTAATGTCTTTATGGAGGAGGCAACAGAGACAGAACTGGTGAGGAGCCATTGGAGCCCAATTGTGCTTGTCAGGAAAACAAGCTAAATTTCTGTCCCCCTGTGTCATCACTCTTTGGTTTACGAGGAGCTCTCTGAGTTGGCTCTCCCTTCCTGGCTGGCAGGAATCTTGATTTCACTTTCTGCCTGGCTCTCCCCCTCGGTGCTCAGCCCTTGCTGATGCTCCACAGCTGCTCCAGGGCTGCACGTCCCCTCACACCTGGACTCCAGCACAGACTGGTCCTTTTTAAGCCCTAGCAGCCAGATGTGCCACACAAAGCTGGACTTCAGCTGCTGCTGTGCCCAAGAGTCAGCTCAGAGAGCCATGCCTTGTTCCCTGGCTGCAGAGTGATTCAGAGCCTCAGCCACCCAGGCAATGTCCCTGTGAGGACACAGAGCCCAGCCCAGCAGGGCACAGCTCAGCTCCTGCTGTGGGAAAGGTTTAGCTCTGCCTTCAGCCTGTGCTGGGGATCCTGTGCTCTCAGGAGTGCCCCAGAAAGGCAAAAGCAGCTCTGAGAAAAGGTGTTGGTGATGAGGATGAGGAAGGTGATAAAATCCTGGCATGTTCAGCTCTTTCCATAACAGGCAGGATGAAGGTGCAGGGCCAGGGATCGCCCTGACAGGTCTCTCAATGCCTTCAGAGGCACCATCAAGGGATTTCCTGCATTTCTTGCAGATGGGACGTGTTCCTGGCATTCTCCTCACAGGCATGGCTGGGCAGAGCCAGCTGCACAGACAGCAAGAGGAAATCTGCTGTTTTGGAGTGGTCTGATGTCATTACACAGTGGGCAGGTCAGAGGGACAATAATGTGTGTGGACAGAAGCTGAGATGTGCTGGAAAGGAGAGCAGAGCAAATATTTGAGAGACTTGTTCTCTAACAAAGCCTCTCAGGGCCAGGGCTGGCACTTACCTTGAGCACTGCAGGGTTCAAGTTTATTCATTGTCAAGCTAATCCAGCCAAGAGGGGAAGAGCTGGGATATGTGAAAATGAAAAAAACCCAGCCATTATTTTCTAAAGGAGCCTGTAAATGTAAATGCACACAAGGGCTCAGGTCCTTTCCAGCTAAAAAATCAGTAGAACCACCACTCATCAGGGGAGTAAACTTTATCTTGTTCCTGCCCTGCTTTCCGCAGCTGGTGTCCTGTGGCCAGCTGGTGATAAATTCCAGGTCCAGCTCCCACAGCAAGCATGTGAATCCACGTAATGTGGACAAGAAAAAGAGCAGTGCTCTGGGAGAGGTCGGTGGGGACGAGAAAAGGACGGCAAGAGTGGAAGGAAGGAGCTCACCTGCTTCTTAACAGTTACAGAACTGCCAGAAACCACCAGGAAATCTGAACTCCTCTTGGGCAGCTCCAGCAGGGAGCACTGCCCGCTGTTCCCTCCTGCCCTCCCCAGGCTCACCCCAGGGGTTTCCCAGCTCCAAGGGCACCTGGCACACGCTGTCCCTGTTTGATGGCTGTCACTGCAGTGAAACAAATCTCCTTGTTTCGGTTCCCTGACCTTCAGCAGCCAAATCATTGACTGGCATTTCCTACTCTCCCCTCTTCCCTACACTGCCAATAACTGTGTGCACATAAAAGCTTAGGGAATGCTAATCAGGATAAATGTAATGGTGTTTCTAGCCCTGTGAACACATGCTTTATGACTATTGTGGGGTTTGGGTTTTTTATTTTTTGGTGGTTTTTGTTTTCTAGAAAGAAAAAAAGTCCCACAGGGTTTTTGTTCACGTAATTGTGTTGAGCAAATTTGAAATATTTGAAAGCTTTTAAGTGCCTGTTATATATACATCCAAGGTTTGTCTTGGAACATGTTAGGTTGCAATAGACATTTTCCAATTAAGTGAAACAGCAGTGAGGATAATGGGTTTATGGAAATGGAAGAGCCATGCTGGAGGGAGATGGAAAGCCAGAAAGCATTAATCTTAATAGGATACTTTTTCTTTTTTAGCTTTGCTTTTTTCTAAAAACTTTTACAAAATTTCCCTAGGCATGTCCCTGGTCCTGCAGTGGCACGTTATGTATCTAGAGAATCTCTTCCCCTTTTTTTCCTCATTTACTCCAAATTGCTCTCTTTTTTTCTTTTATCTTTTCTCTCCAAGAAATCATCTGCACTACCCTTTCTCCAGTGATGGAGGCTCGTGCACACACGCAGTCATCTGTCACTTTAACTGAGCGTGCAGTGTGGGAATGGGAATTCACAGCCTTCTGCTCTGGAAGGCAGAGTAACCCTCCAAAGAGCCAAACCCTCCCTCCTCCCTCCCTCTGCCTCTCACAAAACCTCTGGGAGAGCTCTGGGCTCTGCTCCAGCCCTGCAGCCCAGTCACCTTGGGCCAGGCTTCTCCCTTCTCTAGGGTGAGTAAATATCTTTTCCAGGAGCTTCCCAGGGAAAGAAGCAGGATCCAGGCTGGGATCTCTGCCTGGGACTGGCATCTGTCTGTGCTGCTCTGATTCTCAGGCTGTGCCTTGCTGGGGCAGTCCCTGGGGACCGGAGCCTGGCCCAGGAAGGTGGTGCTGAGGGGTTTCCCCTCTTTGGTGAGGGGAAGGTGGCATCAGAGGGGAGTTGGATAACTTACAGCCAGAAATCAGGACTCGCAGTCCCCAGCCAAATCTGCTGGCAGTAACTGGAGCTTGAAGAAAGGAGACAACTTGTGGGTTGTACATGACACATCATACAGAGGGATGGCTGTGCCATCTCCCACGAGGGGTGCTGGGCTTAACCCACCCCTTCCCTGTGCCTGCCACCCCTCCCATCGTTTCTGACCTCATCTGTGACACGTTCCCGTGCCAGCTCGCCCTCCTGCTTCACCCTCATTGTGGGAACATCGGCACAGATTCCTCTGAGATGCTGAATTTGGATCATCTCTCTAAGAACAGCCGCCATGAGTCTGGCATGGATGTTTTTAATTCCCCTTCTAATGTAAAAGTGGACCATTTTTCTTTAAATCCACTCACTCCTTCACAACTGCTGCTTTGCAGGAAACAATGCTTTAGATCTTCAATCTGAAAAAAAAGGAAAAAAAAAGAAAAAGAAGGGGGGGTTCAGGCTTCTCTACTGTATTTATCTCTGCCCAAATCAGAAGGGTTGGAGCCTTAGACACCTCAAAGGTCTCCCTAAGGGTAGGTGCATTTCAATAGTGGATGAAGGGATATATATATATATATATATATATATATAAAAAACATTCAGGTTAGATAGGCTTCTGCATGGGAAGAGCCCCGAAGGAACCACATAATTCCACTCTATTGAGGTTCTAATGCTGCACCTGTCAAGGCAGTGTCAGTGTGATCTCAAAGCAGGGCACTGGGGAGAGCATATTGATCCCATCTGGATACAGAGCACAGCATCCTCTGCATCCTTTATGTCCAACACAGCAGTCCCTGCCCAGCTTCCCCCCCCTCCTCTAACAGCAAAATCTTTCATCCATGAGCCAAAGCAAAACGACTTCACCAGCTCTGATGTCCTGGGGAAATGTGTTGGGCCTCTGCCATGAGTACAGAGACTCCTTCCACACCCAGAAGCTTTCAGGCAGTGAGCAGGATTAAGACACGCAGCCCTAGGCTTTGCTGTGACCTTTGGGTATTTAAACAGTCTTGGCCTGGCTTCATGAATATGAGCAGCCTCCTGTCTGCTTTCCAGCCCAGCGCTCTCCCTGCACGCATATACTTGAAAAAGCAGGTCTTAAATGGCTTTCTTGGAAAAGTAAAAAATAGTACTGCAAGTGATAATCAGGCTTTATGACTTTATTTCCCCGAGATATTCCGTTTCCCTCTGTTTTCAAGCCCATTTTTATGGTTCCTCTCAATGCCGTTTTTCTTTAGCTCTAAAACCCCTGCATTTGTGTGTGTGTGTGATGGTTTGAAAGGCTTTCTCCAGGCTCTTCTCCCACTAGAGGGTACTCCTGCTACACCAACCGTGGCCATTCCGGGCTGGGCCGGGTTCACAATGCGTCCTTCCCCTGGCGGAGCATCCCGCCCGCCTTCTGTCCTGCTGCTCCCCTGCTCCAGCAGCCGTGCAGCTGCCTTGCTTCGGGCTGTGCAGAGATGCTGCAGGGCCATTTCTGCCTCTCCTGTTTTCACCTCCATTCCCCCTCTGTAATGTGTAATTTGGGGAATTCGACCCACTGGGGGGGCTGAGGTTGGTGCCGGCTCCAGGGGTGTTGTGGAGACACCACAACGTTTTGATTTGGAAATATTCCCATGGCTACGTGGGGCTGGGCTGAGGGGTAGATTTTAGGTGCTCTTGGTTTTAGGGCTTGCTACTGGGGTAAGGAAACAGAGAAATTTTCCTGGCCACCCTCTTTTAGGCAGGAGATCAGACCCTGTGGTCTATCCTGGCCTTGAACTCTGTGTGTGCGTAGCTGTTGATGGATGGGAGGCTCCCTTAAGAGCAGATTTATTTGGCTTTCATGTTGAGAGGCTGCAAAAGCAGCTTTGGGCACGGCTGGACCCCTCCTTTCCCCTCCATGCCTGAGTGCCCCTCTCCATTGGCAGTGGCAGGCAGGATGCAGCACATGCTGTGCTTGCTGTGGCTCTGGGGGCTGCAGTCTCTGCAGGCTGGATTTTAGCTTTCCACCCAAGGAAAAGCCCCAGCTTCCTTGCCTGCTCTGAGAACTCTCACTCCCCTGTCCCCTTCACACCTCCTTGCTCTGCTGGGATTTCCAGCCCTGCCTGCTGCTCTCTCTTTTGAGCAACGCTGCCTGTTCTCACTGATTAAATGAGCAGGCACGAATTACAGTCACCCATCCGTCAGCCGCTGTTCCATTGACCCGGTCAGGATCAAAAAGGTCAACATTTTTCTTTCCCAAGCCATGTGTAGCAGTGAGAAGCCCAGTTGGAGTTTTCTGGCAGGGTGATTCTCCTTCCTGGAAGAACCAGCTACACAAAGTGGCATCTTCAGAGCAACCAGAGTCACCACTCAGCACTTGTGGTTGCTTGGAAGGTCTTCTGTTCTGAGGAGAATAAGACTTCATCTGCCTTGTGTTGGCATTTGGAGCCATAAATCCCTAATGTGGACCATGAAAGAGAAGGTCCCTGTCCCATGAAAGGGAAGGTCACTGTCCCCCCCAGTCCATCTCAGGGCTCTCCAGAGCAGCTCTTTGAATGTTCTGCCCACAGGTGTGTGCTGTCCAACACAGAGGAGGAGATAATCTAAAAGACTGAATTTTAATCTACAACAGCAAATCTAAAATACTAAATGCTCAAAGCATTTGTTCCTCTTTGGCTGGATCCACGGGCTGTGGATCTTGCAAAAAGCCTGGTGGTGGTTGGGATGGTAGCTGTTCCTGGAAGCATGAATAGCGTTGGCTCCTCTTCAGAAAGGGGTCAAGGAGGGACATCCGTGAGGCTGGAGAGGAAGTTATATCCTAAACCCCAGCAAAACCTTCTCTCTTCTCACAGACTGACAGCACTGAGGTAGCAGAAGCTCTGATGGGAGGCTGGAACATCCCTCTCTGTTCTCCAGGAGCGGAAAGGAAGTTGGGGTGACAACTAGGAAAGGGAAAAACAGAAAACAGAGCCGACAAATGGGAGTAACTCACCACTGTGACTAACTGTTCCTCTTGGAAAACCCGGAGAAAGTAATCTAGCAGCTCAGAATTACAGTAAATGACAGACCTGGCTTAGCCTGGCTGCTGAGTGCTCCCAGCCTGCATTGATTTCAGAACCAGGCTATGAATTGCTGCCAGGCAATGAGCTGGCTGGTGGCTGAGCCCTTACGTCCTCCCCTGGACCCGACCCCTCTCTTTGTCCCAGTTCCCATCAGAGGCTGTGGCTGCCATCAGCCAGTCCAGCTGAGTGCTGGCAGCTCCGTTTTACCCCTGTGTCAATCCAGAGGAATCTCACTCTAACAGCCCTTCCAGGTGCTCCTTTTTCTCTTCTCCTGCTCATTACTCAGAATGTTCCTGAGAGCAGCAGGGCATCTTGGAGCTCTGCTGGAAGGAGGAATCTCGCTGTCCTTCAGCCAGCCCCAGACACGCACGCCGAGGGCAGCCTGCTGAGCATCTCCACGCCGCGTTCCCCCTGCTCCTTCCAGCTGGGAGCCGGTCAGTCTGGGAGCTGGAGAGGAACATCCCGGCCCACCTCGTCTGGGAGACCTCTGCTGTTGTGCAAACAAAGGGCTGTTTGTTTGTTTGTTTGTGCAGCAATTAGGACGTGCAGAACTCTGTGTTTGCCAGGCAGCTCCCGAGGACAGAGCACTGCTTGAGTCCTCCCTGGCCAAACTGGGTCTGCCTGCTGCTTCTCAACCCCAGAGCTGTCTGCTGGAGAGGTTTGGAGAGGGAGGATTAGATTTGCTAATCAGGAGGTGTCTGCTGCCCGTGCTGGGGTGGCTCAGTGCTCTGTGAGTCATTCCTGCTCAGGTTAGCAGCCCTGGGGGCAGGCAGTGCCAGCAGACAGCACTTGCTCCTAATGATGCTCCATCCCTCTCATGGAGGCAGCTCCAGTCCTTGAGACGTTCCCAGCCTCTAGCTGTGCTTTGTTGAGCTACAAGTCCACAGGATTGCCTCTGTCCTCCAGCTTTTCTCTTCTGATTCTCCCTTGTTCTTTCCAAATCATGCAGCCATTTCACTTCCCTGGTTTGTGTGCCTTTGCTTAACCTCTGGTGCCTATTTTGGGACTTTTGGTGTGACAGTCTCTGAGCTGGCAGGCTCTCTGCTCCATGTCAGGGAGTTAATGATAAAATACACCCAGCAAAGCTAGGAGGGAACCACAGAGGAAGAGCAGCTCTCGTGGGTGATCAGAGAGTGATGGATTCAGGATGTGTTCTCCAGGGCTCACAGGAGACCAGCAGTGGTGGCTGGGCTTTGCTTGGAGGTCTGGAGTGGGAACAAGGCTGGAGTGTGGGTCCAGCAAGGACAGATGGATCAGGGAGAGAGGTGGGGGGAAGCCAAGTTGCTGCTCGATTGAGTTTGACCAGTGGGGCTTTGGAGGATTCTTTTATTATGAAAGAATAAATTTAAGACTAGAGGATAGTGGAAGAACAGCATTTGGGGGTTTAATCTAAATCCCAGAGAGTGGACAGATTCTAAGGAAGTCATCCTTAGGAAAAAGCATGCGAGAGAAGGGGAGATGAAACCACTGGAGATGGATGTTGTACCTGCAGGGACGTTGGCTCCTGCTTCCATTAGGTGCTGAGACATGAGTGAGAAAGGAGCAGCCTCACAGACCCACAGGAACTGTGGGAGCTCTGTCAGGACCTGTGCCTGTGGTTCCCTCCACATGGGCTGACAGAAATGAAGTGACTCGTGATAGTTCTCCCAATTACCATGAAACAGCTTAAAAATGGAGCAGTGTCAAATCCAGCGTGTGCCGTTGCAGTATCTGCAGAGCTGTTTGTTTGCCTGATGAAGGGGAAAAATAATAATGTGAAGCTGGAGATGAAACTAAGCTGAGAAAAGGTTGATTTTTTTATTTTCCTTCTCAATCTCAGCCTTTCCAGACATGTTCCAGTAGGTGCCAGTCTCACCTTGTGGAGCAGGAGAGGATGGAAACTGCCAGTAATTCTTCACAGAAATATGAAAAAATACAGCACGAGAGGGGGTGGGTGGAGAGATGAAAGCCTATAGGAAAGATCTCTGCTCTCTGAGATGCTCACTTCATTTCTTCCTCCCTACTCAGCAAAGTTTATCTTGGGCTTGGCAGCACGGGCCAGTCTCCCCCTCCCCTTGTTCTTTAATTAGTGAGCAGCAAAGGAAAAGGTGTTGGGGGAAGGAAAGGGAAATGGAATATTGTGTTTGGATGCCCCAATGGGTAGAAAACTGCATGGTTTCCAAATATGATACTTAATGCTTAATCTGACAGGCTGTCTCTTATCAACAGGCTGGATGTGACTCCCCATTACGTGATAATGGAATTCTATCTGGAGACCACAGGAGACCCAGTTCCATTCAATTAACTCACAAAACAGCAAACCTCTGAAAGCATCTTTGTCTTCTCTTCTCCCCACCTCTTTCTCTCCTTTCTTTTTTTTACCCTGAGAAAACGAGAGAGTGAACATTTCCATTTTGTTTTGCAGAGGATTAGTACCAACTAATAGGATTAATATCCCAAGTTGTGTGGCAAATGGAACATTGTTAATAGGGTGATTATTAGAGAATTATATGGAGGGGCAAAAATATTAAAAGCAGTTGAAAGAAAAGCATCCCAGTGTTGGAGAGACTGCCATTTCTGTGCAATATCCATCTGCTGACCTGCCTGTTCTGGGTCAGACTTCTTTATTTCTCGGGCTTGCTCTGCCTCTGGGATTGACTTCCCCATCAGCACAGGGCAGGAAGCAATTTCAGAGGCTGGAAATGCTGGATGCAAAGAGCATCTCCTCCAGTGGCAGCTCCAGGGACCCTGGGAGAACACGGAAGGTAAAGAGCAGTCACCATTGCCCCTGGCATGGCAGGGGTGTGAACAGGCTTCTGCTCAGGGCGGGCACCTCCTCTCCCTCATCTCACTCTGGCTCCTTTGGCTTTGCCCACGGGCTCTGCCCACAGCCATGGCCATGAGTCTGAGGGGCCGTGTCCCCTGGGGGTGTTTGGTTTGGATGCTGGTGGCTCTGTAGGACGGGCTGGAGACCTTGAGATGAGATTGCAGAGCCAAACAGAACTGGTGAAAATCCTGTAGAGACTGCCCGAGGTGAACTGGTTGTGTGCCACTGCCAGCAGGTGTAGGACAGGCACCTTCTGCAAACCAAGGGTGGAAAGGCCCAGAGCTCTGCTAGGAAAGCACAGAGTCCTCAGGAAATTAAAGCACATTTATTTGTTTCCCAGGCCCTCAAGGAGGGACTCTTGGCAGACAGGTTGCAGCAGCAGCAGCAGCACAGTTGATGCATGGAGATTTTTTCTGACATCTGTCTGAGAGAGTCTCCTTATGCTCTGCATAAATCCATCTCTCCTGGGCCACAAACCAAAGCCAGCCACAGCTCTGGAAGCTTCCTGGACAGGGGACTGGCACAAAGGGTTTTCTGCCTGAGAGGTATTATCCCGAGCTCTGTGTTTCCAAATCCCTGGAGGTATTTAGGCCTGCGCCTTCGGAGGTGTTTGCTGTAGGAGGCTTTGTCTGAGCCACTGATAGGGATTTGTTCCCCTGAACTGGATCCCCATTACACCACGACTCACTACTATTTATATCAGCTGTCGATCTCTCTCTCTGGCAGCTATTTCTGGCTACCTGCATTGTATTCAGGGGAGATTTAGCACCTTTTTAAAATTTTTATTTCTTTTATTGAACCAGCTTTTCTTTTTTTTTTTTCCAAATGTTTTTTCTCTTGGTTTGTTTTTCAGCAGCTGTTGAGCTGTCTGCAGCTGAGCTGCCCTCACCTGCTGTTGTTCTGCTGAAAAAAAAAGGATTTCCAGTGCTACTTTCAGCAGATTCAGCTTTGTCTGAAGGAGTGCTTTGCCTCAGAGTGAGAGTGCTGTGCCATCTAGAAATGCAAGGCTACGACAGGAACCAAAGCACTTTGCATCAAACAGGATCCTAAACGCTGTTGAACTGCAGTCCAGGGTAGCAGGTCTGCTTTGTTTATAGCCCTTGTTATCCTTGGAACTCTTGAAGCAAACACTGAGTAACCTATGCTTGCAAGTAGATCAAAAAGGACTGACCCCTTTTATGGCAAAGAGAAGGGAAATGGGCCATGAGAAGGGCTCAGCCTCAGCTGCACTGAGCAAAGTGGTAGCAGAGCCGGGAGTCCAACCCAAATCTCCCGAGGCCTGTTTGGATGCTCTACCCACAAGGCTGAGCTTTCCGCTCTGCTCTGGTTTCCCTTCCAAATGTGCACACTCAGAATTTCCAATCCATCACAATCAGTTAAAAAACACACTGTCATTCTCCTGTCTTGTATCAGGACTAGGATTTTGCTTTTTTCCCCCCACATCCCAGTCAACCCAGAGATCTCCTGTCTGCCTTGGGCTCTCTCTGGAGCAGATCAGAGGCTTAGGCTGGAAGCAGTTGTGGAGGAGCTGTGTGCACTTCCAAGAAGGACAAGGTGCTCTGGGAGCTGCTGGGGGACTTCAGGGCATGGCTGGTTTGTGTTGCACGAGGCAGGGGCGCAATTCCCTGGTGAGTTCCCTGGTTTGGAGCTGGCTCAGCTGAGGGCAGGCACTGGGAGATCAGGAAGGTTCTGAGAGGCTCAGATTCGGGACTGTGTGCCCTGATCCTGGCACAGAGAGCCTGAGGAGCCACGTCTGCTTCTGCACAGAGCCAGCTGCTCTGAGGCAGGACACGCAGGAGCAGCAGGATGGTGTTTTACCTTCACCTCCGTGGAAGGTAAAAGTCTACGTAATTTAAAGATGAGTTCCCTTATGCCAGGCTATGAAAAAAGTCTTCAGAACACCCCCAAGGTTTCCATTTAATTACCAATTGCAGCTGATTTCACAGAGCAATTTCTAAGCCTCCAGCAAGGCCTTGTGGCAGTTCTTTCATCTCTCAGGCTTATTGGGAAAAGCTGTATTAAATGTCTTTTAATCCTGCCTTGGATGCACTACCTTTGATCACCTACAATTTTATACATCTGTGCTCAGGCTCACGTTCCTACGTACGTGCCTCCCCATCCAAAATGCTTTAAACTGTGTCAGTTGATTAGAAAGTCTCTCCTGACTGATATAAAGCATCTTGCAAACTTGACTGAAACACCCTGAGAGCTAATGATCATCCAGAGGGTCTGGGTGATCCAAGCTGATGGTTTAGCATTGCTGCATAAGCTGATGAATGTCAATTCCTCATTTATGTTTTTCTCCATCTTCTCCTTCCTTAGAGAACAAGTTTCTGCTGGGGAAAAGGAAGCAGTGAATGTCCTTGCATGAAAAAAAGAGAGCTTTAGCCAGATCTGGGGTGAGAGACTTTCATTTATTAATAGAACATCTCTGTTGAGTGTGGGACGTGAGAAGGTGGGACATTCCCAGAGAAGATGCAGAAATCCACACTCTAAGCCCTAAGATTTCTGCAGTCCATTGAGGGCAGGGTCAGCTGGAGCTCTGATCTCTCAGTCTGATGTCCCAGCTACAGGACACTGCGTCCCTTGTGATGCTTTTCCTGTCCGAGGAGATCTCTTTTCTGGGAGGAAGACAATAAAAGATTTCACTTGGCATTCAACTGGCTGCCGGTGAGTACAGAAAGGTGCCACAGGAGTTGTGCCACTTCCCTGCAGGAAATCCCCACAAAGCTCTGGTGGGATTGGCTGCCTGGCAAAGGGGAAGGAGCTGTGCCCCAGAACTGCCAGTGTCTAAGTGGGGACATCTGCCTGCACCAACAGCTCTGTGCGGCCACCTGGGCACGGACTCGAGTCAGGGCTGTTTGAACATATGTTTGTTTCAACTGCAACAAGAAATCCGAGTGTGGGGTCGTGTTGAGGAGGCCTTGGGTTTGCTCACTGGAGCAGGAACAATCTCTCTCCCGGAAAGTCATTATCTCGATGCTCAAAGAGAGAGAGAGCAGCCACAGAGCTTTGTGGTCTGAGCAGCCAGAACAGCTCAGCTCTGCAGGAGAAGCCGGGTTAGCTGCCAGATGGGGCAACTCCAACCTTTTGCTCTGCCAAGACCAGCACGTTTTGCACTTTGCAGCTTTTCCACAGGAGCTTTGGGTGGTGGCACTGCCAGGCAGAGCCCCTTTAGCTGTGTGCCCATCACATCCCCAGGGCCTGTCTCTTCAGGAGCCTCCTGCTCAGGGTTACAACAGCCTGTGTTTTCTACTGCTCTTTGCTTGAAATCCTGGTGCTGCTGCTCTCCCCTGCCCTGGAAGGAGTGAATATCTGCCTGTGGCTGTGCTCGGACAGGGGGATGTCAGCAGGTCATCCATGAGCTCCTCCTTCTGCACAGCAGCTGAACCTGGTTTTGGCTGGGGGGATTCATTCCCAAGGCATGGACGAGGCTCATTTCTTTTCACTCGCTCTATCAGAGAAGAGAATGAATCCTAAAGGAGTCAGATCCAAGAGTGAGATGTGAAGATCCAGCACTGGCACGCCTTCCAGGTCTGATGGAGCTGTGATCTGATGTGTCAAATGCATTTTAGGGTCTCAGTTCTGTGACAGCTTGCTAATGACTCTGAGCTTCAGGAAGCTTTGACTGATCCCTCCAGGAACTGGCAGAAAAAACTGCAGCAAAACTTTTTCCTTTTTTTTTTTTGGAAACATTTTTGTCAAAATCAAAACATTGAATGGAAACATGTCTCTTCCAGCATCATTTTAAACTGGAATATGTCAAAACAAATGCTTTCATTTTGATTTGAGTGAGACATTTATAATTTTTACTTTATCTTGCAATAAGGAAACAACACATTTCCCATGTTTTTATTTAGATTTTTTTCTTTTTTTGGATAATTATCAGAAACGAGAAACCACATGCTTTCAAAGTGAATTCTTGGCATTCCTATTCAGAGATTTTAAATTTCTTATTGATTATGGAAGCAGATGTGGATGTTCAGCCAGAACTAGGGGCAGGGCAGAACACATCTTCAGGTAGAAGAATCAGGAATTGGAGCTATCCAGTGAGGCTGGCAGAGGAAGGATGCCCTGCTGATTCCTTACTGGTTTCTTGCAACCTGTTCTCTGCATTCAGTTGTTTTAGGCCCCAAAATTTCAAAACTGTGTGAATAAGTCATGGTCCTGACTCACACTGAGCTGAGCCCTCACTGGGCAGAGCCTGACTGAGCTTGGTCAGACAGAGCCAAACCTTGTTCATGTTCCTGTGCCCTGGAGGGCTCAGCCTGGGCTTCAAAGATGCTGCTCTGGGTTGGAGGGAGCATTTCCCCTCTGATTTTCTTGTCTTGGGCTAAAAATGCCTTGTGGGTTTTATTCCCCCGAGGCTAATGGTGATTCTTGTCTTGTCTTAATTGCTTTTTACAGCACACAGAGCTCCAGGTCTGTCCCAGACAGTGCTGAGCTCCGTGGCACATTTGTCATTTTCCCAAATACCTTTTTAATTAAATTGGAGCAGAACACTCCACTTTGTTGAGCTATCCATCTCAGCAAGTTTCTTGCTTCTGCTGGGCAGGCATTATCCTAATAATCACTGGCAAAATTTGGTGACTCTTCCTCAGGCTTTGCGATTTGCAGGGAAATTTTCCTCTGGTAGGCAGAGAGCTGCTCACACCAAGGTTGCTCGGGCTGGCTGCTGCGGGCTGAGGATGTGCTGCATCCCTCCAGGGAGGGTTTTTGCAGGGCTTAGGAAGAAAAATGTGGTGTCTGTGATGGAAAGGAATGAGGTTTGACATGAGAGAAATGAGGTTGCTCCTGAATTTCACAAATCTGTGCAGGATATTTTTTTTTTCTGGCCAAGATAAGGTCTTGGAATTTGGTTAAAAGGGGAATGCCAACCCTGTGAATTTGGGGAAGAGGCATCTGTCCTGCTCCATCACAGGCACCTGAGGTACCAGTGACCTCTTCTGCTCAACATGGAAAATTGGTTGTCCTTTGAAAATCCAGTGGACCTTCTGTCCTGCCAGCCCCGAGCTGTGCTGTGCCATTTCACATCTCCATCCCTGCACAGGGCTGTGCTCAGTGCTCCTGTCCTACACCCTGCAGAGATGAAGGTCAGCAGGGTGACCGTGTGGAGTGACCATTTCTTCCCTGACAGCAGTGACCACCTGAGTTATGTTTGCTCTGTTGCAGGAGAAAAAAAATAAATAGATGTGGTTTTTAATGTTTTCACCAGCACTGTGTAGGATCAGCTCAGCTCTGGAGAGCAATTTCCCCTTCTCTGTCTGGAAAAGCAATGGAATGATGAACTTCCCTCTGCATATCCTGCTCGACCTTCTGTCTGTGCCTTGAGCTGCAGCTCTGCAGTCCTTCCAGAAAAAGGGGTGTGGATATGTCTGACATGAGCAGCATCAGGTCCTGGGAAACTTATTACAGCTGGTGATGTTGACTGAGCCAAAGCCAAAATTATTTTTTCTCCCCGAGTGCGTTCCTGGGCATTTTCTCCTGGCAGAGGGCTTGGAGGAGTCATTTTGACAGGTGAATTGAGCTGATTTGTTGCTGACGCTGAGAAAATGGAGGTGGTGCCCCACAACAGAGCTTTGTAAACAGCTTTTGGAAACTCCAGCACTGTGTGACACCTGGAATTTTCCTGTGATGGACTGACTTTGATGGAGACTTGGCTGTTGGCCTGGCACATCTCACGCCCAGCTGAAGAGATCAGGTGGGAGCTGAGAGTCGGTGCCTGCTGGGAGCAGCCAGGAAAACAGAGATTGAAGTGCAAATTGTACCAAAACTCGTGGAAGGAGCTCCAGCACCAAATCCTGCGTCGGTGCAGAGCCCAGAGGTCAGTGCTCACCTCCAGAGATGGGCACTGGCAAAGCATGAGTGTTCATGTCCTCATGTTGAAAGGCTGGAATGTGGAATTCCCTCTTTAACATAGTGAAGATGCTGTAAGAATCGCAGTTTAGGAAGTCTCCTCTTGGCTCTGAACATATTTGAAGGTGTCTCTGGTCCCTGAGGTTCAGGTTGATTCATTTTTTCTTTTGTTGTTACCTAAGAGGAACTTGCATGTTCAACCTGGATGTGTCAGAGCGATGTTCTGGGACTTACCCAGGGAGAGGTTTTGCATCTTTGAGACATTCTCTTTTTGTCAAAGACAATTGGATCAGAGATGTTCAGTTTTGTTGAGTTCAGTTTTTGAATTTTTTTTTTTTTTTTTTGTGCAACAGTTTTGTCTGGAAAAAATGTCATTTTGATGAAACAGAAATTGCTGAAGAAATCTTACCAATTTTGACAATTCTGCTTGGAAGAGAGCTGGGGAGGAATATCTTGAAAGTGCTGGAGCTCCCAGTTATGACATTTTCTGAATGGAAAGGAGTTTTGATTTATTTCTTTTTCTCTTTTCAAAGTGATGTCTCACAATGTGCTGTTTTGTGGAGGAACAAAACAATTGAATTAAAGGCCTGAAAAAAAAAAAAAAAAGAGAGAAAAATATTTTGACTGATCCAAGGCAGTTTCTCAGCATTTTATTTTGCAACTCTGTTGGCTTTTCGGACAACATGGGATGATTTAAATTGTTGGTTGTTCTGTTCTGATATCCAGACTCCCAGATGTGTTTCTCAGTTGGGCCAATGATGTATGAACCATACTTGGGTTTGTGGTGATAAATTACCTGGTTTCATAGCTGAAAGAAACCTGTTTTAATCCATTAACTATAGAGAACAAAATACCCCAAGTCTCTCAATTCACGGAACCATGCAAGGATCTTCCACTGTATGAATTATTCAGGAGCAGTGGTGGAAATGAAGTACCCATTACATTTACAAATATTCCACAAAGAGTTCAAGGCTGAGCAGGAATAGATCAGACAGCATTTATTGTAAAGCCTTGCTGAGTATTACTGGAGATGTAATTTCCCGTAGTAATTAACACAGGATCTGCAATCCAGCTTTGAAAAGGCGATTGAACCTTTCCCTGTGAATTTAGGAATCATCTGAGTTATTCCATGCTATAGGTGACTGGGAGCATCGAGCCTTTGTCTGAAATTAGTCCTCAGCGTGGTGGATGATTAAAGAGGGTTCGTTCCTTCAGGCTACTCGGGATTGATGTTTTCTATTAAAAAATGCACTGCTAAGGATTTGTGAAATAGAGAGAGCCTCTCTGGGTGTGTGCCACTTGTTATGCAGATGTGCTTAAGCCATCAGATAAATGATAAATGATTTCTCCAAGTTGGATGGGGTAGCATGACCCAAAGGAGATGGAGGGGGGGGTTGTTATTTTTCTTCCCTTCCAAGAATCACAGAGAGCCATTTGTCAGCTGAGCCCAGCCAGGTGCCCAGAGATCAGATGTCAAAGGCTGCTCTGTCTGGAGAGGGAGCAGTGGCAGTTCATAGTGGTGCCCTCCTCAGACCTCTTCGTTTCTACTCAATTTCCCCGTCCTTTCCCTTGCTTTGAGCTCCACTTTCTCCTGGCTTCTGAGGCTGTGAGTGGCTCCGAGAGCTGCCTGCTGGAGAAAAATGAGTGGAATTTTGGGTTTGTTGGGTTTTTTTTTGAGGAATTTCTTCTTGGTGGATGGAGTTCAAACATCTCTAGCACCATTCAGTCTTAAATCAGAGTTTTAAAAAAAACAAGGCTTTTCCTAATTACTCCCAGAACATGAATTCACTGCTGGAAATTAGGATTCTGTTGAGTTGAAGTCCGTACATAGACTATAAGAGTCACTGGCCTGAAGATTTATCTACTTAAAAAACAGAGTAGGGGAAAAGTTATTACAGCTGTTCCCATCTTTGATATGTGTGAAATCTTTTAAAATCAAAAATTTCAGTGGAAGAAAGGGCAACTCTTTTGGAAGCACAGTTCTAGCCTTTCAGTTAACTCTGAGTCTTCCTATCTCGATTGTGAAGAATGGAGATAGTGATTCCCAAGAAATGTTGAATTTCACAATGGAGAAAAATGACACTTCATCAAAAATGACCCTTTACTGCAGGAATCCGTTTCACTGGAGGTCTTGCTGGACTCTTTTGTGTTGGAAAAATAACAATTAAATCACTTCCCAACAGTTTCACCCTTTGAAAATTGGTTTTCTTTTGTAAACTTGAAATATCTTACATCGGTTCAGCGAAACAATTCAGCAGTGTTCCCTGAGAAATAAAATACTTTGTAGGACTTCCTGCTGAGCTGTGTGGTGTCTCATCAAAGGAGGATTGGAAGGCCTGAGAGACATCTGTGTCATTGAGGCAAGGGGTGTCTCACTGCCCATTTTCATAGCACCAACAGGGCTGTGATCAAGGCCAGGACACTCTGGTACCACTGGAAAACTCCTTATTGTGTTTTTAACCTAGTCTGGAATTACAGAATTATTCGGCTTTCCCTGGAACATTTTCTTTTCCTACATATAATGTAAACAGCCCAGGATCTCCTAAGAAGAGAAGGTTGTAGGGATTTGAGCAAACTGTGCTGGATTTGGGCAGCAGGAGATAATCCCCAGCCTGTGCAACACCTTCAGCTCGCTGTGCGAGTTCCGCAGACAGACCCTGTACACCCTGAGCTGGGTGGGACAGCACCCCTGGGCCTTGCTGCCCGCCCAGCCAGGGCTTTCGTGGCTGCAATCCTCTGTGTGTGCTGGATCCTGCATCCAAACGGGAACAACATCTGCAGAGGACAGCACCAGGCACAGGAAGGCTCTGCAGAAGTGCCGGCACTGCCACCCTGGAGTGGGGTTGGGCTCCAGGAGCTGTTGTCACCTCCCTTCTCAGGGGGCTGCTTCCTCTCCCCTTCTCCAGGGACATCATCTGCTTTCCTGGGCATCAGCTGCTTCAGAGCTTCACTTGCTAATGCTGAAGGACAAGGGAGACTCTGCTGCCAGGGTTGATACAAATATGTAATAATTTGGTTTTAATCAGTATTAACAGTGCTGAGATTACAAAGTCAGATCCGTTCATATCACAGGGCTGGGGTAACGAGGAGCGATCAGTGCCATGTTGGTTGAATTCCATCTCCCTAACAAAGCATGGGGATGATCTGAGTGCAGCTCAGGCATGCAAAATCCAACCCAGCATGTGCAGCTTCTTGGGGAAACCACTTCTCCAGCATCTTTGTCAACACGTGAGCCTCACTGTACCCAGGAGTCTCTCAGGGCTCACAGAGCCCCAGCAGTTCAGCTGTTTGCAAAGGGAGCCGGCTCGTGCGTGCTGATGGTTTGCTTCCATTAAAAGAATAAAAGCAGGCAATTAAATGAAGCAACATGTTGTTTTCCTAACTCTGGGTGCCTGTCTGATTGCACAGGTAGGCTCAGGGCTGCTGTTTGTCCCTTAATGGCTTTGATGAATTTCCCAATCAGGATGGGCAGGGATCCACAGAGATGCCTTTTGCATTCGTTCACGGTGTAAATTCCTTGTTGGGATCTACACCTTGCCCTGAGTTTGGCAGTTTGGAGCCCATCTTCTGGCTAAAACACCCACTGGGTTGCTGTGGCTGTGAGTTTGTGGTGGATTTCTTTGGGATGGACGGGATGGGATGGGATAATGGGATGGGTGACCTCACTGCACATCCATCACCAGTGTCTTTTCCCTGCTGAAACCCCCTGGAACCTGAATGTTTCTAAATGCTGGCAGCCAAATCCTGGTGCAGCTGCTGGCTTAGGGGAGCTGACTGACCCTTTGCTGCTTCATTTTGACTGTTCAGACCCCCCTGTACAGACCCAAGCAGTGCTGCAGTGACAGGGGACCTGCAGCCCTTTCTCCCACACTCTCCACTCTACAATCAGAGCCTGTGATTCACTGGCCAGCACAAGGAAGGATCTTGCCCCAGATCATCTGGAGGGCAGTCCAAGAAAGCCCCTTGGAGGTGCCCCCAGCCCCTCTCTTCTCCCCTGTGGGTCATTTCTCTGCAGAAGTGAGGGGTGGCCACAGCTCTGCAGGGCTGCACTTTGTCCCTGGTCATGGTCCACAGCCAGGGCCCTGCCTGCCCTCTTCAAGAATTGCAGAGAAATTAACAGTTTTGTGGGCAGGGAAGGAGCTTGGACTCCAAGCATTTGGCCTTTAAAAACCTTTCCTCAACACCTGCTCCTTTCTCAGCAAAACAAAAGCGAAGCAGCTGAGAGCCCTGGCCAGCAGCCCCTGGCTGGGGCAGGGTCCAGGGGGTCAGCACTGCCCAGCCAGGTTCCTTGGCAGCTTTAGGGCTGATTCTTGCCTTTCCTTCCTGGGATGCAGCAGGATTCTCCAGGGAATGAATCCCACTTTTACCCCCTGATCTGCCCAGCAGCTTGTTTTCTTGCTTGTTTGCTTGTTTGTTTAGTGGCCATCGCAGGAGTGTTTCAAATTATCAGGGCTGTGGCCTGCTGAGCACAGAGCAGACCTCTCCCTTCCTTCTCCTTCCCTGCGTTCCTCACTGCACTGAGAAATTGGTCCATCTGCTCCTCTTTGGACCCAGCAGGGGGGTTTTGGCCCTTCCTTGTTTTTGTTCATATTGGGTGACTGAAAAGCAACAGGCTCTCGTGCTTAGGAGCCTCACAGTCTTCTGTAAAAATATCCCTGTTGAAGAATTTCTGTCCTTTCACATCTGTCTCTGCATTTTTAGGATTTCACAAGCTGACTTTGTTTTTCTTTTTACTGCTACATTTTTTTTTTCTTTTGGTTTAGCTAAGCTGTTATTTTATTTGGGCTTTTTGGTAAAGAATAACAGTTTTCTTCCTGAGATTTGTCCTTGTTTCCTCAGAAAATATTTATCTTCTTCAGAAATAACTAAACAGGATTTTTTTTTTTTTATTTTAAAGAGGTGGGTCCACGCTGTCTTCCAAGCTGGCTCCATCATGGAGCTGCTGCTCCTTTGGACCACGTGTGATCCCAGCTCTCCCATGTCCTATCCTGGCTCTCCTCACAGCCAGGGCTGCTCCTCTCTCTTTACACAGTGAGTAACAAGATGTCTCAGCAAGGCATCAAAGTCTGTGATGCGTGTTCAGACTCCAAATCCCTGCCAATAACTCAGAGATAGAAGAGGATTATAATGGTGCATAACAAATAACAAGGGTTTAAAGTGTCTTAAGAACACCATGCTCAGAAAAAGAGGGATTGTTGGCATGGGGAAGCCTACAGGTATGAAGAAAGGTTTTATTTCATGTATTTGTAGCACTTGCAATAAGAAACTCTGGTGTGTAAGATGGGTTATTGTAAAGAACTTATCCTGGACTTAGAGCTGTGGTCATTTTCTTCAAAGGCGCCCGGTCTTAGGGACAACTGCAAGGAGAACAAGCAGATCCTGGGGGTTAAAGGTGTGTGAATGTTTTTAGAGGAAAATGGACATTAAAATTAAGGCCTCACAAAATCAGGCTTGCTCTGCTAAATTAACAGCTGGCTTGTCACTTCTGTGTACAGCTAAGGGGCTTGTAAGTTCCCAGGTGAAAACCATCCTGAGAATGAGAGTTTGTTAATAACAAGTTATTCCTGGGTGAAAAACAATCTGCACCTGCATTAAACAAGAAATCTGTTTCATGGGACTCAGTGAACAAAATATGTAAATGAAGCAAGAGTAGAGAGAGTTGATAGACAGAAAATACCTTTCACTAACCAACAGAGTAATTGGAAAGAAAACTATTAACCTATTGGACCTATACATGAGGTCTGTAAAAACTGTTTGAAAATAAGCTGTGTGAATGAAGTATTGGCATTTCCTTGGTTCATATTGAACCGTGAGTGTCCAGTTCCTCATCTTCTCATAAGGCAATCTGTGGAAATCGGCCCTTCCTGCCTTTCTTCCCATCCTTTTCTCCTTGGACCACCTCTCCTGGTGGGCTGAGGAGGGCGATCCCAAAGGTCCTGGTTGTGCTGAGCTGCCTCTCCACGGGAGCTCAGGCCTGAAAAGCCCTGGTGTACAGGTTTCATTTCTGCCTTTAGCTTCTTTCAGGATCAGGATGAATGCCAGAGAGACCTTGTTTCTTGTTCAGACTTAGATATTTATTAGTTCTTATCAATGTTACATACTCATGAGGGAGTGAGTTCTCAGCACTCCAGCTAACAAGGTAGAAATGGTGATGGTGGCTTCTAACTACAAGGTCTTTTAAGGGTAAACTTAACCAATTAAGAATTGCCAGCTAAATTATTTTTACTGTGAACCCAATAACCAGCCAGCTGTGGCCTGCATTCTAAACTTTTGTACCCAATCACACAATATCACCCCAACCCATGAAGAAGAAGGTGAAGAAGAAGAGCCCTAAAACCTCCATCTTTCTCTCTCTATATATTACTATATCCCAAAACCTAAAACTATTTTTTTTTTCACTGCGTGATATCACACACGTCTCTTCAAATTCCACATCCATAATCCCAGTCCCATCACTCAATTTTGGGAGCCTTCTCCACAACCTCAGCTCAACGCAGTGTTCTCCTGGGAGTCAGAGCCTGCCAGAGCAGAGAGCCTGAAATTCTCTGTGCCCAGGGTTTCACCACCCTGGAGCCTCTGTCCCTTCATGCAGGCAGGGCCTGAGCGTTTCAAAGCTCGGTGTAAAACAAGGCTGAGGTATGGGGAACAACAGCGAGGGTGTCAGAACACGTTAGTGCTGCTCTGAGCTCCTGCCTGCCTGACAAATCCCCCCTTCCCTCTGAAATCCCACGCAGGCCTTGCATCCTACAAAGGGAGCTGCCAAATGCAAATGCTTGTTTGTTCCGTGTTAAACAAAGCTGCCTTCTTTCCCCTCATGTTTTTGAGTAGTTGCCACACGTGGCAAGAGAAAATAGGGAGGAGGAACCTTGTTTTTTGAACAAGAAAAACAAAAACCCAAAAAATGAGTAAATCTGAAACATCTAAGAGAGGTATTTACTGAAGCTGGCGCGTGGCTTGCTTTATGCGTTCCCCTTTTTTACAAGCTGAGACATCTGGATTTGTCTCATTTACCAGATGAGAATTGCAGGCAGCAGCCGTGGAGGTGATTACACACAGGTTTAAAGCAAACAAGGAGAACAAACCAGTTGCTATTTAAGTGCCATTTCCAAGCCAAAGGTGGCCCTGCTGTAAACACAGATTACTGTGGTGCAGCCACTGTCACCAGCTGTCTCCTGGAGTCAGCCTGGCTCTGCTCCCCTGCGCTGGCTGAGCATCAGCTGTGACACAGCCTGAGTTTCACTCACTGCCTTCCAAAAAAATAAAAAAAGGTGACCTTTTTGGACTTTCCTCCTCGTCCTGAACTCAACTGCAGGTTGATCTTTTCCTATTTTTAGGTGCAGGAAGGCTGAGGTCCAGCTCAGCTCCTCTGCCTTAGCCTAGCAGTTGTGCTGGCTTTGCTGCAGCCCAGTGGTGCCCACCACTGCAGCTGTGACAGTGACACTCCCCCAGAGGCACCCAATTACAGATGGAAGTGGCCCAGCTGCCTGCACAGATTAGACAGAAGCAAAAACGATTTGCCATCCCTGTAGATCTTCTGACACACGACGTTCACAAAGGGCAGGGTGTCGAAATGCTTTGACTTGAAATAAGAGAGGGAGGGGGGGAAAATATAGCCAGAAAATGGGTCATGATGGAAAGCACTGGGTGGAGAGGGAGAATGCTTTAGAGATGCTGCAAAGTTTTGTGCTGCTCTGCTGGTTATTGTGCTGTGGAAAGTGGCAAGTTTGTGCACAGTTTTAAATACTAAAAATGTGACTTGTGTACTTTTACCTCTAGAAGTGTGTCTATTTCTTGTGTCAGGAAAGTTCTCAAGTGGGCAGGTGTACAAGAGCCATTGCTTGTAGCAGGACTCTAACTTGCCTTCCTCAGTCCAAAACAACTTTCTCCCCCAAATCCGTAAAACGTTTCCATCCCAAAGAAATGCAAAACACATCACAGCCTACGTACACAGTGTGAGGTCTCCAGACGGTGGAAGAATTGCCAAATCTGGGTGGGAGATGGTGCAATGGATCGTACAGTGAAGGTCTTCACCAGAGAAAGAGGCTGAAGGAGGCACAGCCCTCCCAGGCTGACCCTCCTGGGACTCCACTGTCGAGGTTTGGTGTGATTTTGTTCTTCAAAGAGGCTGAGGCATTTGTTGTTTGCTGTAAGGCTTTATTTGCAGAAAAGCATCCATCGGAAGGCTGAGCTCTAAATTGTTAAAATCCATGCTAAAAGTCTCTGGTGTCAGGTGCTGTGTAGCAAAGGCTCTGACAGCTTTTCCTGGCCAGGGGTTTCATGTGGCACAGGTCTGTTGGCTGTCCTGATCTCCTTTCTTCTTTTCTGTAGCATGGAGATGCTGTCACCCCCATACAGGGGATTTTTATTCATAAATTGACCAATGAATTAAAAACACGATTCTAAACATTCTTGCTACGCTTACCAAAATTCAATTCTAACATACGAAAAAGTAGTGTTAATTCTTGTGCTTATTTATGTATATTTTCTGTCTATTCACGTATATTTGATCTATCTGTTCCATCTTAAAAATGCCAACAATATTCTATGTAAATACTCTATCTTGTTAACCTAAGTGAATTCTTCTTATTTTTCCTAAATGCATATATATTTTTGCATTTTTCCTAAAATGCAATCAATGTTCTTCCTATGTTTGTGTTATGTCAGGCCCCAGAATTGGACCTTAGGGCTTAGAGATTCAAAGGATTTTATTTTTCTAAGGTACTTGAAGCATTTCTAAAGTATTTAGGGTATATCCTACCTCCATACTTGTTTAAAACTATAGCTAAAACTTGCACTTATATCTCTGCTTCATGTCCATGTGGTTTAATAGATTTTAATTTCTCTAAAGGTTTTAATTCAATATCCACATTCCTTTCCCTTTCTTCAGAGAGGGTTCTGCCTCTCTGAGTTTTGAGGCACAGTGAGTCCCCATCTCCTGTCTCCCTCTTTCCCTCACCGGGTTAGTGCTGACAGTTCCCTTGGGAGCTTCCAAGGATTTATCTGCCAACAACCTTGCCCAGACAGGCAGCGTTGGGTTTGTGTGTGGCTGTTGAATGGCTGTGTGCTTGCCTTTACAGGTTTCACAGGGGGGGCAGAGCCTCTTCTCCAGCTTTTTTACATCCATCCTTCCTGTTCAGGCTCCTCTTTTCCCCCTAAAGCTGTGCTTTGTCTTGCAGAAAAGCCGTTCAGCTGGCAGGAGATCTCTCCAGCCATTCTGAGGATTGTCATCACTCTGTGTTCCAGCCAGGCAGCTTTTGGCCATTGTTAGCTGGATCCACAGCTCAGCTCGTTTTCATCTTCATCCAAAGCAGGGAACTAAATCCAGAAGTGCAGCTCCACCATGAATATCTCTGTGCTGGGGTAGGACCACGCTGCCAGGTGATCTGCTTTGTGCACAGGGAGGGCCTCTATTGTTCCCCTGAGCTTGAAGCAAAGGCACAGAGAGAAGCCAGATTACTTGGGAGAGCTGAAAAATCAGCTTTGGTTTCCTAAGCCTCAATCCAATCTTTGATCCATCAGGCTACACTGCCTGGTAGTTTGAAACTGCTCACTTCTACAAGGGCTGAGTCTGCCCCCTGCTCTAAAATGTGAAATTATTGATGTCTGACTCCAAACTTTCAGTGCCTCAGGCCTCTCCTGAGGGTGCCTCTATTCCAGCAGCCCAGAGCCACTGGTTCAAATTTCTTTTGCACATATTTATTACCAGTCAGATTAATCCATTCTGCTATCTGCTTCCTGCTTCAAGGGCAAACATCCTAATTACTTTTGGGCTCCATGGAAGCATAGGGCTTCATGGAAGTGCCTCAATCCCAGATTTATTTGCCAATTATGTGCCCAATCCTCTTCCTTATCTGAACTGTTTGTATCTTACTGGGTTGGGGTCAGTTTAAATTGTTGGCATTGTTCTGTCCCATGGAAAGGCAGCTGATGGGAGCAAGGTCTCACTTGGCATCAACCACTCTGGGCATGGGCCCCGTGGTGAATGCTCATAAATTTCCTTACTAATTCCTGAAGAAAAGAACCTCTTAGAGATGCACAGCAAACCCATGGTGCCCTGAGCAATCTCCCTCCTCAGGGAGTCCCAGTCCTGAGGAGTTGTTGGATAATCTCTCCAGTTTCCTGCACGGAAGAGCTCGAGTTCCCAAGCAGCACTTTGTGTCCTGAAACGCTCAGTGGGTGCTGCAGACTGAAGGGGCTCCCTCCACCAGCAGGATTTGGATCTGTGGAGCAGCTCCCAAAGGTGCCTGAGAGGATTAAAGAAGGGAACAGAAGTGTAGTCCTTTAAAGCAGGGCTAGGGGGATGGGGCCCAGCAGCTCCTAATGGCCTCCAATCAGCTGTGCTGTTCTGCTGGCTGAAAATTACCTTTTCCCTTGATAAGATGAGAAACAAGCCAACAGAAGAACACCCCTAGCATTAACAATCATAATCCCGAATTCACTCAGAGAGCACACTCTGATTTAAGCACGCTGGAATAATACTGGATCTTTTTTAGGTTAATAATTAATTGCGTGTTTTTAATTAGAAATTACTGTTGCATCCGCATGGACTTCTAGCACATTGCATCTTATTAAAGCTGTAATTGGAATACGTTATTTATTTGTTTCCTTTGTTAATGTTCGTATTTCTGGCTCCTCAGGTCACTAGAGCTGCAAAAGCAACTTGTTTAAAATGAAATGCAGCAAACTCCCAACAGTAAATGTTGCTGTGTGATAGTAATTGTTCTTGTTCCTCCATGTTCCAGCGTGGTGCTTGCAGATGCAGGGGATATTTATGTGGTGTCTGCTCGTGGCTCAGGCTCAGCTGCTCACCAGGCACTTCAGAAGTCTGTGGCTTCTCCCCCTGCCTGGGCTGTGCTGTGCTGCCCTGGCTCTCAGACTGCAGCATGGACGGACGATGGGTGAGGATGGAAGGATTTAAAGCACTCCCAGAAACCATTCTGAGAGCAAACCTGGTGCAGCTGGGAGTGCTGCTGGATGAGTTCAGCCGGGTCACCCCTTCCCAATGAATGTTCGGGGCTCACTCATTCCTGTCCACCCAGAATTCCTGTGCTCGTCATCCTCACTGTTCCTTCTGCATCCCCTCCCCTCATTTCAGTTTCTGGAGATAATCCTGGATGAAGAGCAGAGACATCTTTAATTTCAGGGAAAGCTCCTGTGCTGCCTGTGGGGAATGGAACAGCCTGGGAAGAACTTGTGTGGCTCAAAGCAGCTGCTGAGCTCAGCGCTAAGGATCAGGTGGATACAGCATGAAAATTAAGATAAGGAACACAGCGTTTGAGACCTCCACACAGGCTTTGGAAAATTTTAAAGAAGTAAATCAGGACAAGTGTGGCTGGGAAAGCTTCAGTGAGGGGCAGACTGGTCTTCCAGGGAATGATGGGCTTGAAACTCCTTTGGGTCAGTCCAGTAAAGGTCTGGGGAAAAAATAACAGAGCTTATCAGAAAAAAACAGCTTCTCTCTCAGTTCCAAACAAAATTGCATTTCCTTCCACTTGTTCCATTTGTTTCATTATCCGCTGAGAGAATTGACTCAGAAATCCTGTGTTGTGTAAGAGATAATTCTGAGGACCCTTTCTAACCTTCTAATCAAAAGTCTGCATGGAAGCTGACACCTAAAATCTGCCCTCATTAAGACAGTTGAGAGATTACCAGTTGCAGGCCATCCAATTTGCCTGTAAATATCCAAGGAGCTGAGGTAAACTCCACAGATGTGAAAAGCCAGCGTGTCAAAGCAACAGCAAAACCTTTGGCACCCGTTCAGATAATCTTTGGAACCACCAGGATTTGGGATGATTAGAAGAGAAAACCAAAGCAATTTGAGGAAGAGTTGGGGGGAGGAGAAAAGAGAAAATTTAGACAAGAGAAAGCAATTACAGGCTTAAAAGGAATAATAAGCATCAATTAGCAGCAAGTATCTCTGCCTACAATGAAAGCGTTTTCTAATACATCCACGGTGGAATAGAGAAAGAGAAAAGACAGCTCCGTCAATGAATTGCAGCAGGGATCCTGAGATAAAGGGGAGCAAATGCTGTGGAGATATTAAACAATTACTTAGCATCAGCCTTTTAGAAATTAAAAAGGTGGAGGCTGCCCTGAGCTGAGGAGCTTTCCAAAGACACCGATTAGGCTGCAGATGCCAGCTGATAATGGCACGAGGCCGCTCCTCTCCAGAGAGCCTCTTCTGCTTGGCCAAGCAGCAGCTTCCAGGGAGAGGCACGGCAGGAGCAGGGGGTGATGGCAAAGGGCTGAGCAGGAGATGAGGAACGGAGTGCCAGCTCGGTGCTGGCACTGCCAGGCTGCCTGTGTGCCACTGCTTTGCGTGGAGCAAGGGGAAAGGTTTGGCTTCTCCATCTGCTTCTTCCTGCCCGCGCTCCTTGGTGGGGGATTGTGCTCCTCGCTCCGGCGGCCAGGATTGCACGCCTGGCTGTGCCTGGTGGGGAGCTGAGTGATGGGCAGCTGTGCTGAGGAGCCCAGACTTGGCATCCGTTGTGAAAGGAGGGCAGGGACAGGATTCAGTTGGCTTCTCCTCTCCTTAGCTGTGTCCATGCTCCTAGAACAGGCCTCTAATTGGATCACGCCAGTTATTCAACCGAGCGTAGCTAATCCTTTTCTGTCTCTCTCCTCCTCTCCTGCCCCAAAATAATGGAGGCTGGGGCTGGGCCCAGCATTGTGGGAACTTCTTTTGTGTCTGGGACCCTGAATTTTTAGCCTTTGTTTAGGAAGATCTTGTCCAGCCCCTTTTTATGAATGGCAGCAACTGGCAGAGCTCAGCTACATCTCCCACTTGGATCCCTTCTCTTCCTAGCAAAGGTGTGTCAGGAGTGATCACAGCGTGGAGCAGGGCTGTGGGAACTGCTGCCAGCTCAGTTCATTCTGGCGCACCACCTACACTGTGCAGTTCCGGGCTTCCCAGTTCAAGAAGGACTCAGGATAACTGGGAGAGTTTCAGAGCTGGGACATCCCTCTAACTGCTCTGTGCGAGAGAGCTCTGATGGCAGGGGTGTGTGAGGAAGGGCTGTGGAGTCGGGAGAAGCCTGTGGAGGGTAGGCAGGCATCGCTTGTGCACTTCCAGCACAAGAACTAGAAAGCACCAGGGGAAGCTTCCCCTTGTAGGTGACAGCATCAAAAGAAATGAAAGAAGGCTGGTGCTGGCACTGATAGTTCAGCTGAGGAACTCCTCGCTGCAGGATGGTTTATACAATATCAGGGAATGTCACACTGATTAATGGCAGAGAAATCTGCTTGGAGATACTAAATACATGAAAGCACTGCCTAACTGAATGAGACACGGAAGTTGGAACGTGAGAGGTTGTTTGGGGGAAAATGGTATGTTTGCTATTAATTCTCGTGCTTTTCCCAGATATCTCTTTTTGGCTGCTGTTGGAGAGAGCTACCCAGATATTTGGGCTGCTCCTTATCCCTGTACATTTTCCTGGTGCTGTGTTCTGGTGGTAACAGTCTCCCTGGGGCAGAAGTGGGATTAGAGAGCTCTTTTGGAAAAACCAGCTCAGTTTTAGCCTGTGTGGCTTTCCCTGCTGCAGCAGCTGGGAGGATCCAGGTATGCCTGGCAGACAATGAAAGCCAACACAGATCTCCCTCTCCAAAACACTGCAGTCATTTGGGTGACCTCAATGCAGGCATGATCCTGCTAGCATTAAATGGAGCTGAAAAAGATCAGTATTGCTGCTCAACAGCAGCTATTTCCAGAGTGGGAACAAGGCAAGGAACACCACTGGTGCTTCAGCTGGCACAAGAGCCATGTAACCCTTCCTCCCCTCCTTCCCCAAGGGTCTCTCCACCATTCCATGATCAGCAAAGAAAACAATCAGCTCTCCGTATTTATCGGTGGCTACCTGGCAAATTTAAAGGCTTATTGTGATGTGCCTCGCTCTAATGGGAGCAGGCAGATCACTCACACGAGATCAGCAGCATCACATGGATCAGTGCCAGTTTGGTTTGTGGCTCCCTGATGTTTCCCTGAGGTGTTTGCAGTGTCCCTTCTGCAAGCAGCACCTGCAGGAGGCAGTGCCACAGGAGGTGTGAGACCGGGGCTCATTAGGATCCTACCAAATACCAAGTGAGCCATCCTGACATCAGGAAAATGAATCCACAAACACCAGAGGTTTGTGTCCAAAAAGGAGACAGAGGAGTCCTGTAACTTTATTTGAATACAGGGAGAGGCCATGGGGTATTTCCCACGGAGCTTCTCAAGTTGTTAGAGGATGCAGCCTCCTTTTTATCCTCATTTCCCAGCCACATTTCCCTCTCTCTTTCCCCACTGGCTGAGGTACCTGAGAGCTACAGACTTCCCAAATCACCTGATACAGATCTCCTTTCTAACGGGTACCCTCCTTGTCCTGTTCCTTGTGTCTCTGTTCTCTACACCCAGGGGTTTAGCACGGCCTAGGGTGAGTAAGAGTCTGTGTCAATCAGTGGAATTCCTCTGGAATTTATGATTCCCTATTGCTTCTTTCACCTCTCAGTATCTGCCCTGATCTACCAGCAGGCCCACAGCTGGTTTGTGAAGGCACCTCCTTCTCATTCCTTTCACTGACAGAGATTTCTTCCTTTTCCTAAAGGGCTGTGCTCGAGCAGGGTGAGGAGTGGGAAACGAGGCTCATTCTTTCTCTTGAACTTGTTCCTCCACACAGCAGAGAGGGTGTGATCCTGAATGACCCTGCAGAGGTGAAAATGCCTTAAAAGCATGGGTGGTGACACCAAAATCCCCCCAAAAATAAAAATTAGGGTTGGGGTTAGGGTTGGGATTAGGGTTAGGCTCAGGTTTAGGCTTAGTGTTTTGGTTTCAGTTGGAGTTAGGTTTAGGTTTAGGGTTGGGTTAGTTTTGTTAGTGTTTGAGCTGGGGTTAGGTCTAGCCTTGGGATTAGGGTTAATGTCGTGTTTAGTTTGGGTTGGTTTTGGTTTATTTAGGGTTAATTGTGCAGTGAATGTTAAGGGTTATTTTTAGGGTCAGGATTTGGGTTAGGTTTGGAATTTGGGTTAGGGTTTCATTAAGGTTGTTTTAGGGTTACGGTTTTTTGGTTTATTGCATCCTGAAGAGATTTACTGAGCTGCACAGTTCCCCTGTGCTGGCCCTGGATCAGGTCCAGAGCCAAAGCTGGGCTTTTTCAGGGTGCCAGTCCTGGGATGTGCTTGGGAATTTGTCAGCACTTGACTGCCAGGGGTGAACCTTCACTTTTCCCAGCTGGAGGTTTTCTCCTGTGATTCCAATATGCTGAGATCGCAGAAGGATCCAGAAGGAGTGGGAGGAGCTCTCTGGGGGAAGAGGAAGATGGGGAAAGGCATGCTTCAGTGAACTAATTCAAAGCTGTTTTTTAATTAAAAAAGAAAAAAAAAAGAAAAAGTGAAGAGGAAATGAGATAAAAGTGAAAGACAAGAAAAATCTCCTCAAGGCTGGGCAGACCTATCATGCAAATAAGGATTTTAAGTGGAAAATTAAAAAAATTACCAAGAAAGAGAAGGAAAAAAGTAGCCAGCATAAAAATGAAGTTGCTGAGTCAGTCCTGGAAAGAGTTCAGAAGAGAGGGCTTTTTTTTTTTTTTTTTTCCCAAATAGATTTTTTTCCATCAATAATAGATGAAATAGGAACCAATAACACAAAACCACCAGAGTTTGTGAATGCTGAGTGAGCTTTCCCTCATTAAAGCAATTTTTGAAAAGACATTTATAGGGAACTCCCTGCCCCAGCAGCTGGAAATTTCCAGAGCACTTTGCAGCCACCTGTGGCTCGAGGGTTTGCTGGCTCTCTTTTCCTGTGCTTTTGAGGCACACAGGAGAGGGACAGGAGTGCTGGGATGAGGACTGGGAGCGCTGAAGCAGCTCCTTGGTGTGAGGTGAAGTGGGATCTGGAGCATCAATCCCAACCCACCTGGGAAAAGCTGACCCAAGTCAAATTTCCCTAAATCTGTGTTCGTAGAGCTCCTGGAGGGGTCCAAGCCCATCCATGGCCCGTCCCAGACCCACAGCCCAGATCCACTGAGGGACAGGCAGGACACAAGGCTGCATTTCCTCAAGGTTGACTTGTGCCACTGTCCTGGTTAATGCAGATTTGGGAGAAAACCTCTGAATGGGATCTCTCTAGAAAGCAGACCCATGCGCTCTCCCCCCAGCCGCTTTAGGAACAAGA
>VWZN01013651.1:351521-371638 GCA_013396955.1 Regulus satrapa | reverse complement strand
CGCAACCAGCACAGGCCGTGTGGGAAGGAAAGCTGAACACCCTGATCTTTATGGTTTGAAAACAACCACCTCAGACATTCCACCAGACCTCCTTCTCCCCCCTTCACTCCCAGATCCAGCTTGAAAGGTGCAAAACTTATTTCTGGGCTAAACAAATGGGGATGCAATTCAGCATCAACCCAGGACAGCCACATGAGAGCACTGTCCTGCAGAGCTCCTCTTCTCCTCCCAGAGCAGACTGGCTCCAGCCTGAGGGGCTGAGGCTTTGGCCCCCACTGTGTTGAGTCCCTGGGAGTGTCCTGAGAAGCACCACAGAGCCTGGGGGTGTTGTTTGTCCATCCATCCATCCATCCATCCATCCATCCATCCATCCATCCATCCATCCATCCACCCACAGCCGCTTGCTTCCCGTGGCTGAGAAGCTGCTGCATGAGCAGGGAAACAGCTCAGCCCAATTCCACCTTTCAGCTTCCCCCTGGAGTCTCCAGCTGCGATCCCGAAAGCTGTCAGGCATTCACAAAGCAGGAGAGAAGCAAATCCTGGGAGAAGCTGATGTGGCAGCAGCGTTAATAACCAGCCGTGCAGAGCTAGCACATGTGGGAGAAGGCTTGCAGAGTCACAGTTTGCTGTGCCAGGAGAGATGTCACTGAAAGGCACCCTGGCAGATGGCCAAGCCTCCTTCACAAGGCTTGTCCTGCTCTCAGCTCTGTCCCGTCTCCAGTTGTGAGAACCAAGGTGCTGAGGAATGAACTCGTGACCCTCAGAAGAGAAGAAGATGAAAAATGTGAAGTCCTGCTCTGCAGCCTCAGGCAGAGGGTCTGTACCAAACTCACCGTGGGCTGTGGTTGGGTTTGGTGCCTGCTGAAGATTTGCTCCCTGGTTGGGACGTCCCCTGCTCCTGCCTGCCAGGACCTTGCCATGACATTAACCTGACTCTGGCTAATGATGGCTTCATCCCTTTGGTGCTAAGCTGATGTTCCTGGGCTTGGAGCCCTTCATCACTGAGGAAATTCCAGCTGGAGGATGCTGTGGTGTCTCCTTAGCAACACAGGCTGCTCCAAGACCATCAGCTCTGCAGCTTTCTCTCCCTCTGCTTTCCAGATTGACTTCCCATGAGATTTGAACCAAGTTCACATCAGTCCTGATCTTCCTGCTGTGGTCTGAGCTCACATCTGGTGTACTTAGGGCACACCTGACACTGGCAGGAATGTCCTGAGAAGCGGCTGTGGGCATTTGGCACAGAGCAGTTTGTGCTGTGGGCATTTTGTCTAGAGTTTGTGCTCGTACAAAGCAGATTTTAGATTTTAAGAACCTCCTGATGAGACAGGATGTCCCCTCAGTGTCCAAACGGTGCAGGTGTTAACATCCAGCTTTTCCATCCACACTGCAGTGCCGATGTCTGTGTGTCTGCTTGGCCAGCCCAGTGTTTGCTCTGTTGTGAGTCCCTTCTCCCTGTGTCCCGCCACTTGACCCTGCCCACCCCCAAACTGATGCTGCTCCCTTCGAACAGCCCAAACTGGCCTTGGGCTGAGGCTGCCCAGCAGGTTTGTTTGGAATCTGCATTTCCTTGCTGTGCTCACTGGGGAAAGCACAGGTGAAAAAAAGGGGTTATGCTCCTCTCTGCCACACTGGGACTGACTCAAGAAAGCAACCAGCAACAAATCTATTCCCTAGGAACTCCCAAGGCTCTCTTATTTTCTTTCTCTTTTCCTGGGAGGTGTCTAGGCTGAGGACTGAGTTCAGAGTGTGATTCCCTGGCAGCAGAGGGTCCCATCCCTGGATACCTGTCCTGTGCTTGCACTGGTCCATCACTTATTAGCGAACAGAAACAGCTCTTCCCCAGCACCCTGCATTCCTCTGCTGGCTTCTGCTGTGGAGTCACCTTATGGGATGTGTGAGGATCACCAGAGAGAATTCTCAAATAATGTCACCTCTTCGTTTTGGCAGGGTGAGGGGATTGCAGCTCTAATTGTGTGATTATTAGAATGCACCGCAAGTCACACAGCAGCAAATTTCTGTTTTGCTGTACAGCAGCTCCAAACGTCCTTTGCTGCTCAGCAGCCTTTTCCAAAGACATGTGGGATGTGTTAATATGCACATTAAAGCCAAGGGTCACAGTATCACACACAGTGCTGGCCTTGGGGGTGAGACTTCTTGTAGCTCACGACAGAAGTTGGGATTTGCGATGAACTCCCCCATGACCAAAAGATTGATGCAAACCTCTCCACCTTGGCTGATGGTGGGAGTGCCAAAAAGTATCTTTGTCTTAAAATAAACACACCTGTTTATTCACCTGTTTTTTTCCCCACTTGGAAAAGATGTAGAGATGTAACAATTTTGTAGTGCTGGATGAGATGCCACAATGCCTTAAGTGACACCAGCTCTTGATCAGGTCTTTGGATATACAACTGCAAAAAGAAACTGTTGCCCTTTCAGTCTTCTCCCCCTAATATAAATCACTTTTTTTTTTTTTTTTTTTAATGGAAAGCATGCCCCAGAATATTACCTTTGAGCCATTTTGCTTGGGGGAGATAAATCTGAGTGGAAGACAATCTATCGAGGTGTGACGTGAGCGATATTGCAGACACAAACCATCTGGGACTGTTTGTTATCCCAGCATGTCCTGTTTGTGTCCAAGCACCATGAGTTACTGGTACAGCACTGGCTATGGAGGGGGTGAATCCACTGCTGAAGACACAGCAAAAGCAATTTTCTTCCTGCTCCATCTGGGCAGTGAAGACAACTCGCTTTAATCTTTTCTTTCCAAGCACTAATTAATTTTCTGATGAAAACAAGGACAATATTTGGCCTGGCATGGTGGGTGGTTACTCATGCAAATGAGCAGCTTTGTTCATCCACAGAGGACAGAGCTGAGCCCCCATCTCAGGCCCGGGGCCAATGTCAAGGCAATGACACAGAGGCAGAGCAGAGACACTGTGCAGAGACACCTGGGCAGGTGTGAGACCAAGAGCTGAATTCCAGCTGGGCCATTAGAGAGCGGTTTTGCTGCAGCACTCAGCCAGCTGTGGATGATCTGCTTTGATAAACCCTTAGCTCAGACACCCTTAAAGCCAAAGAAGCAATAAAGTGAGAGGTAGGCACTGGTGGTTAATGAAGTGAGCTCCAGTAAGGAGGAATGTGTGTCAGGCCAGAGGCCCCGAGGAGGCAGTGACACATTTACCTCTGGAGAAGCAAGAGCTGGAGTCCAAGACCTGAGGATTCAGTAATTGAGTGTGTTTGAGCCTGCCTGGGGAGCTCTCCACAAATACAGTTGTCCACCTGGGTAGCTGAGGAGGATTAAAAATAGCCCAGCAAGACATTGGCTTATCCCTGAGAGAACAGAATTAGTTGTCTGGAAAGACAGAGCATATTAGAGGAGGATGAAAGGTGGGTGAACACTGCTCTTTCTCCTCAGTTAAATTCCTGCCCTATCCCTGCAGGCTTTGGATGTAAGATCAGACCCTTTTTCTATTCAGCACTTACCCTCTCTAATGCAAAGTTAAGCACTGTCATCTATCCTCTGCCACAACTCAAGAGCAGGACCCAGAGCTGGGCAGCCCTGCCCCAGCCCCTGAGCTCCTCTGCTAGGACTTTTTTGCAGAATTTGGTGGGCAGGAGAGGCTTCCCTGGTGTTGTGTCCTCCTGAGAGACCTGGGGGCTGCTGAGCTGGTCTCTCTTTCACCAGGGTGTCCAGCCTTGGTTTAATGGCTGCAGGGAACAGCAGCAGTGCTTGACAGGTGACATTTTCCACCCTTTCTCACAGTGGATATGGCCAAACTCCACCCACAAGTTTCTGCCCCCATTCTGCCTTCTCAGTCTGAGCAGCCCAAACCTCACTAGCAACCCACCAGAGCTTGGCTCCCTTGGTCTTCTCTCAGACACAACCATTCATCTTCCTCCAGGGAGTGCTTTTCTAAATATTTCTGGCTGTTCTGCAGCAATCATAGGGCTTGATGATTTTTAAAAAAAATTTTTTATTCTTCTGTGCCCTTACATTACCCCCATTTTTAACTATGACTCCTTGGTTTGCTGCCCCATTTCCCAATCTGTGCCAGTGGCCTCTGTCCAGATAATTTAGTCAGCACAGAATGTTCCAGCAGGATCAGGTATGTTCACCCTGTACAAAAATCTCATTTTCACTGCCCATGAACCTGTTGAATGCTGAGCCTTGGATCCAATATGGCAAAAGCTGTGATACAGCTCAGTCTGTAACAAGTGGCTCATTCTAAATTGGGATAATAATTTAGTTAATAAACACCCATTAAAGATTAGATTAAACTATGATTCCTTCCTTTGCTATCTGTCATTGTTTCTTATTTAGTAGCTGCATTCAGGAATATTCACACATGATTGCTTATGATGTTTTAATTGTCTTTGAAATGTTGTTTCACAGCTTAGGTTGGAACCTGAGTAAAGTGTGTATGGGATCCTGGGAATCATTGCATCTAATGTGTGTCTGGCCATGATGCAGAGCTATCTTTGCTTCTTTTTGACCCTTTAATTGCTGGTAATTGTCAAACCTGATTTCCTGCTGGCTGAGTCTGAAGTCCTTCATCTTGTTAGAAGCAATGAGAAATCACCAGGATAAAGCTTTGCTGTTAATATCCAAGGAATATGGCTAACCAGCTGCCATCAATCTTAATGCAAACCAGACATTCAGCCTTAAATTCTACTGCCCTTAATGGAGTGATGCAGTTAAGCAAGCATCAAGTGGCCCCAGGGCAAAGATGTTTCAGTTTCATTGAGCTTTTTTTTTTTTTTTTTAATCTGGCAGGGGCCAAGTCTTGAGAATTTGAGTCCTCCAGAAAGTGATGCTGGGAGGGCTCCCTGTGGTTGGTGCGACCCGTGGCAAAGGGGACAGCTGGCCTTGGCACAAAGCACCCCTCAGGAGCTGGGGCAGGAATTCTGCTCTTCCCGGCCTTCCCCTGGCTCTGCACAGAGGCTTGGCAGCAGCAGGGATGGTTTCCTGTGGCTCCTGGCACACACAGGAGGGCTTCTGGCCTTGAAGCTTTGGTGGAGGACTTGGCACTCTCTGCTCTGCTCAGAGCAGCTTGCCTGGTACAGCAGCACAACCAGGGCCTTTTCTCCCTGCAGGAGGGTAATAACCAACCAGGGAAACAAGGGATCCCTCTGAGCAGCCTGGCTGCACTGGGGAGAGAAATAAATCTGTGGAAATCCCAGCTGAAGCAGGGAAGACAGGATCTAAATTTAGCTGCAGCCCGCCTGGAGCTACTGAAGTTGAGCCTGCATCCAAGGGCTGCAGGCAATGCAGGAGAGCAAGACATGCTGTTGTACTTCCAGGTACATCTCTCGAGTCTTTGGGATCATGGATTCATTTGGTGGTTGTCAAATAATAAAAAAAAAAAAAGGCAGTTGTACATACAAGGGAAGAGCAAGAGTTTGTGCCTCACAGGGGTTGCAGTCTGCACAACAACATCAAACAAGGGCCTGGAGGAACAAAGCTCTTCTTGTCCTCCCTTCACAGCTGGGTAACTGCATTTTGTGAGATGAAGTGATTTGCCTGTGGTTGTGAGGGAAGTGGGGAGGCCAGGAACGGAGCTGGGATCTCAGGGGATCCAAGTTCACAACCAGTTTCCTTCTGTAGCTCCAGACAAACCCTGTGATTTCTCAGTGACCTGTTGTTTTGCCCTCGGCATTCCCCAGCAGAAGAATCAGCAGGTTGGCATCTCCACTGGAAACAAATCAGTACAGCTCCTGCTTGGGACTGAGAGTGTTGAGTCTTTTTTAAGAAAAAAAACCCCACCAATCCACACTTCCTTTAGACGCTGCTTGTTACCTTTTCTCAAGAGACAATTTGTAGATGCTACACTTAGGCCTGGAAGCAAACTAGAAACCTTGCTAAGTCTCCAAACTGCAAATTACAGCAGAACACGTTGCTGGGGCTGATAGAAGCTGCCAAGGACTCACAGTTTGGAAAGCCAGCAGCACTGAAAATTGAATTCCTGCGGAGGAAAAACTGCAGAGCTGTGACCAGAGGAGAGGACTGCTGCTCGCTGAGGATGGAGCGGCTTCTGCTGTAACCTGAATTTCGTGGAATAAACGCCAACACCAGCACTAGGACCAAACTCCTGCATGTTCTGCTCAGTGAGTTCAAAGCAATCCTACCCTCAGTGCTTGTGGAGTGGTGGAAAGGGCTCCAGATGAATGAGAGGCACAAATAAGAAGTACTTGCAGTGATCTACTTGCCTATTAAATGTCCTCTAGAAGGGGTCATTGTTAATGTTGCTGCTTCCCATCTAAACAGGAACACAGAGCCCTCCTTGACAGGGAGTTTAGCAGGAGCTGAAGGGATTAGGGGGTGTTACAATATCTCACTTCTAAAAAGTTAATGTATTAGGGAAGTGTGAGTCTAGACACGTATTGCAAGACTGATTTAGGATCTGAAAGAGGATTCTGCCTTTCATTCTGGCTTTTATTAAAAGCTTTGTAGTACATCTTTAAAGAGCCACTAAAGCCACAGCGAAAACATAAAGGAGAAAATAATAGAAGCAGAAAGATTTTTTTAAATGGATTTCTTCCCCCATTTTCTCTCTTGCCCCTACTCAGAGTTGAAAGCCATTTGCATAAAAATATGATGCTCTTTTTTTTTTTTTTTTTCCCCTTTAAAAACACAATTCACTTCCTCTTTACTCTCTTCCCCTGAAAGCTGTGGGTCACCGTGCAAGATTAATGCCAGACTGTGGAGGAGCAGAATGCCTCAAATTTGGAAGCTCATCCAAACTTCCTCCAACTGCAGAGTGCTTGAGATAAGAGCAAGCTGGGGGGAATCTGGGACAAGGTAACTGCTCCTCAGAAGGAGTTGGAGGAGCTGCCAAAAGATTGGGAAAGAGGATGGACAAGGAAGATGTGCAGATTTATTGGGGGATGTGAATTTTGCTGTGGTTGGTAAGAAAATGGGAATGCAGATCTGCAAAACCTTGGAGAACACAGTTATTTGTGTGGTGCTGCTGAATCAGAGTTACTTCACCTCTAATTTTGGAAAGAAAAATAGCCTGGCACCCAACTTTTGGGATACTTGAAGTCTGCTTCTGCAGGGAAAACCATCCCAAGATGGAAGAACATCTGCTGTTCGCTTTTATTCTATTTTTTCCCTCCCAGTTTCTAACTTAGGTCTTTTCAACTCACAGGCACCCAAACCACTGAAAGTAGTACTGCCTGATTCAGGTGAGGAGGGAAGAGCAGGAACAGATGGATTCCTCAGCACCAGAGCCTCGTTTCCATGCCAATAGAGCCCAATGACAGAGAAAAAAAGAGTCAAACTCTGCTGACAAAGGGTGTGGGAGCTGCTGGCTGAAAATTTCCCGAGGCTCCAGTGATTCTGTACCAGGTGGCAGCCAAATGGAGCTGCTTTCTGTTCAGAAGGGATTCTGTGTCTTAAACACAGCCCAGGTCCCTGAAGAAAGCAGAGAGAAGTTCCTGCCAGCTCTGGTGGAATGCAAATGCGCCGCCCTGATCCACACGCTGTGCTCAGCTCACCTGCCCCGAAAGACGAGGAGGAAGGCACCACGATTTGCATCTAAACGAGGTCAGGGTGGGTTCCTCTGCAGTCATTGGGGTGGGCTGCTTATCCTGCTCCTTCTTAGCAGAGCTGCTGCGCTCCCCAGCTCCTGCCAGCCCACTCTGCCCGTGGGTAGCAGCTCCAAGGTGCAGCATCCTGCCCTGCCTTTCCTCCTGGGCTCTCAGGAGGGATGGGAGAGAGGCCCTGGAGCTTCTGCTCTGACCTTGGAGCTCAGCCGTGTCCGGGGGACACTTGTGATGCTGAAGTGAGGCTTCTCTCTTTGCAGAGAGGGAAACTGAGGCACGGAGCGAAGGAAAAGGGGCTGGGTTGGAAGAGCAGAGCAGGGCTGGCACCCACTGCGATGCACAGAAGCCTCTCCTTGCTTTCATCGTGGAGAACTCCCTTTCCTGAGCTCCAGCTGGAGGCCAGGCAAGCACTGACGCTCAATCAAACACCCCCTTTCTTCACTCAGGCCTCAGTAGATCTAAGAATTTTGAAATTACTCCGACTTCCCAGCAGCAGAACCCGGCCTAGTATGAGGTGCAGGATAAAATGCAGCTGAGTGGAGGATTTATATCATTTTACCCTCTGGAGGGGGTCCAGGAGTCAGCTGGATCAGCTGGGAACAAGTCTGCTAAAAGGGAGTTAAAAGACTTTAAGTGGTTTTCTGTCTTGCTTTCTCTTTGGAACAATCCCTGGAAATATCCAAATGCTCTATTAACAGCATTTCAGAGTGTTTAGTGCTCAGAAATTACAGGGAACTCTGCTTTGCTCTGGCAAATGCAATGGGAGTGTGGGTCCTCCCATCCTGAATTACTCACACCAAAAGGTAGTTTGAAGCCAAACCTCAGAATTCTCAGATTTGTTTTGATTTTTTTTTACAAAATGCCTCCAATCAGCAGGCTTCTCTTAAAACATAGAATTTTCATGAAAATCAAGTTGCCTTGTTTAGAAGGAATAGTATTTTCTGTCAGCAGAGGTGTTGCAGGAAATACAACAGCAGAACTCACAGGCACAGCGGGATTAGAACAAAAATGTATGGAACGAGAGGAAACACATTCAAATATTTCTGCCCATGGCTATTAAAACTTTAGAACAGAATTTGTGTCTTTCTAATTGACACCCTTCAAAACCTGTACCTGCAGCAAAGCCCAGAGCAGGAGAGCATCCCTGCATCCTGCCTGTGCCAGGGAGCTGTGTGAGACTGGAGTAAAGCTGTGCCTGCCAAGTGTCTGCTCCTCTCAATAAAACATGGGCTTTCATTTCAGCAAGGGATCACAGCACAAAGTGCTAAGTGCTGTAAACACTTTCCAGCAAGACATTTCAGGAGCGGAAAACTGACTGCTTAGGTAGCTGCAGTTGATAAAAAGCAAATGTAAAAGCAGCTGAGCTCAGCCAAGGCACGATTGTGCTTTCTGTGGAGTTTTGGGCTCGGGTCCCTCCTCGCTGGAGGAGTGGTGGCTGCAGCTCAGGAGTTGCTGGGAGCTGTCTCTGAGTTAAGAGCCCTCTTTGAGCTCTGTCCTTAGGCTTGAAGTCCCTCATCAGTCTGAAGTCTGATGAATTTCTTCCGTTCATGGTGGAATGATGTGAGTTCATTCCGTGTTTACCGTGGCCCACATGTAGTTGATGTGGCTTGGATAAAGCAGGGCAACAGATGGTTCAGTCTCCATGTCTTGCTTGTCTGAACCCCACAGTCTAACACTTCAGTGGATCTCATCATTCCACACCTTCCAATGGAGGTGAATTCTGTTCCTCCCTGGACAGTTGGAGCACTGAGCACTGGCTCCTCTTCCCTCTTTGCTCTTATCTCAACAATATTTTTTCTGCCCGTCATCTCTGGGTGCTTTCCAAACATCACCTTCCTCCAACAGAGAACAGGAGGGGAATGGACTTCCTTGTAGAGTCCCTTGGAGGTGAGAGGGGGGAGAATCTGCCCTAAAACACCTCCCTGGGTGACTGCTGTGGGGGCACAGCCAGAGACAGGGAGTGAAGTGGTTAAACAGCAGAAGGTTCTGCCAGGCAGTGGGGAAAATGTGGCTGATTCTCACCCTGAGTTGAAGTGCTAAAACTACCAGCAAATACTTCAATAAATAGCAAGCTCATAAATAACTTGCAACATTGCACTTCATAATAAAGCAGTGACAAATGTTACATCTCTCTCCAGTGTGGATTAATGGTAATGGGGGTGGGAAGAAGGAGTGATGTCTGTGAGGTGGTATTAAAAATCACTTACATTTCACAGGTTCCCATAAAAGGGAGGCTTGTGCAAAACAATTAATCATGCATTATAAATGCAGCTTTTATTAAAGAAAAGCAAAAGCATAAATACAGCCAAGCCCTGAGGCACTTGTTCCTTGCAATAGTTAGTAAGTGTTTGGAAATATGAGCCAACACTCGGGACCCAGTTTAGCTCTGTTGTTATTGCTCTAAGAAAAGCTGGGATGCAGAGGTGGCTTTGCTGCCTTATTTTTGTCTTTTTTACAGTCTGGCATAGACTGCTCTGGATAGCTACAGCTTTTCCTATGCCTTGCAGTACTTGAGGTCTAAGAACAGCCCTGCCGGGTCCTTCCAAGGATTTGTCCTGGAGATGATCCCTGCAGAGCAGAGTTAGGGAGCCATGTCCCCGTCTCCTACAACACAAAAACCTTTGTCAAAGTCAATTAAAAACAACTGCCAGTGTCCCAGCAAGGCAGCAGAGAGCATAAAGTGGAGGAGAAAGTTCTTTTCTCTAAATGTTCCCCATGGAGAGCTGTGCCAGGGGTTTCCCCATTGCATCAGGAAAGGGGAACTTGTTTAGAGTTGTGTTGCAATTCTGCTCTCCCAAATCCTAGGCCTGAGGAATAGAGAATTTTGGGGTCTTTTTTTTTATTCCTCTTGGGTTGATCTCCTCTTTCAAGTTAAAGTCTGAGTGCTGAAAGAGGGAAGTGGCAGAACTAGAGGGTGATGCAAGAAGAATATTAAGGGGCAGGGGGATTTTATGACAGCCCAGTAAGGGAGATGATTTATTTTGTCCTTCGAGCACTTTCTCTTGAAGGCTGCTAAAGCCCATTAAAGCTTCTGTCTGAAGCTATGGTGAAATTCATTCTCTGGAAAGGACAGAGGTTTTACCCGGGGGAGCCAGGAATGGGGATGGCTCTGGTTTCATTAGCAGAGCAGTTATCTCAGCTGAAAGGGTTTCTGTTAAATTAGCAGGGGCCCTTGTTGCAATTAAAGTGCTCCTGTTTGTAACCACAGTCACTGTGGCTTGTTTGATATTTGGGGCAGAGCCAGGAGACATATCCAGGATCCCAGCTGTCAAACAGCAGGTACCACGGGGATTTCAGGAATCTGTGCAGCCACAAATCCTCCCCAGCTCCACCTGTGCAAGTCCTCTCCTTGGGTTTCTCTAATGTTCAGGGTCTGAAGTTCACAGACACTGCCAACACTTGCAGCTGGGATTCAGTGGGATTCAGCAAGACCATTCCAGAGTGTGTTTTCTTGCTTGTGCAATGCTGCATTTCTCCATGTGGGAGTTGGGAATTACCATCCCAGCTCGTCTGTGTGCCTTGAGGCCTCTGAATTTCTGCTGGTCCAGGATTATGTGGAGATGTACACTGTGGAATAAACAGCGGGTAAAAAATCCCCTTTGTCAGTTTGGTGGCAGCCCAGTCCATTCTGGGAAAGCATAAATCCTGGTTAAAATCCTCCCACCCTGCTCAGATCCATCCTTTTGGCCGGCAGGTCATGGCTCCTCCAGCCACAGAGCCTGGAGAGCAGCCAGGGGTGCTGCCAACCCTCCCACTGCTCCCTCCTCTGCCTGCTCTGAGGTACGTGGGACCTTCCAGGAGCATTTTGACAGAGCAGCTGAGCTGTCACCCAGGCTATTAAATATTTAATTCATCCATCACTTGAGGACTGGCCATGATCAAACGGACAAAGGAGCTGCTGTTCAGTGCTGCTTGTTAATCAGAGCAGTTCTGGTGAGCAGCTCTGACAAGATCTTGAAAGGATTATTTTAATTTCCATGGAGGTGCTCAGATGTGTCACCCTGGAAAGAGGGCACCTGTCAGCTGAGCAGAGCATCCTCCTCTCTCTGGCAGCCCCCAGAGACCAGAGCTCACCTGGCCTGGCAGTGGGGATGCCACAAAAATGGGGCCTTTTGGTGGCTACGGAAACTGGGCCACCCTTGAATGATTCTGGTGAAGAGGAATGGACAAGGAATTCCCGCATCCCCCAAGGATAAAGCTGGTGGTTCCCCCCTTCATTTGGAGACAAGCCATGATCTAGAATGAGAACACGACTTGTGCTCTTTACTGTCATGTAATGCTCAAGGAAAATGAACTTCCAGCAGTGAAACTGGATGTTGGTTTTCTTGTTCTCACTGAGTGCAGGGCACCACAGAACCACCCTGTCCTCTGTATCTGCTCTATTCCCTTGCATCTGCAGCCAAATCTCAGCTGTCCCTTATCTTTCATCCCCTTCCCTGTCATCTGAAAAATGACTTCTGTTCACACTGGACTATCTCCAAACCTTGCTACAGCCTGAAGAGTCCCCAGGCTCCAGCATCAAATCCAGCTCTAATTGCTCTCACAGAATCACAGAGTGAATCTTTTCCCTGCTCTTCATCAGCCTGGAATGACAGAGGTCGGAAATGCCTTCCTGCCCATCTGTTTCCTCCAGCTCCTGGATGAAGTTCCCTTCTTTGTCCCTGCACTGTTTGACATTTGTGGGGCCACAAGTGTCTGAATGGAAGACAAATCACCGGAGTTACGGCATCTGGGACACACAGGGAAGAGCAGGAACAGTGCAGAAATCCCTCGTTCCGGGTCTCTCTCAGTGGTGAGAGAACTTCCAGCTGTCATTTCTTTTATTTCTGGCCCTAAATGATGCTTAGGCCTCTCCTGCCTGTCAGCCTGCTTTGCCAGTGCTGTAAATACTTCCCATTACCCATCCAAACCCCACTGCACCAGCTGCTTCTTGGAGCTCTCCTGCTTATAAATTTCCCAACTTTAGTTCTTGTATTTGTTTGGGGCAATTAGTTCTGCAGCTCTGCCCAGAGGTCAGTATGAGTTAGCAGTGCTTTTCATCCTCTTTCCCCCTTCTTTTCTTCTGCCATTCCCTCTCCATGCTATTTTGCCCAATTTTCTCTGCCCTATTTTACTGCTGCTAAATTCAGACTCTTCATTTTCCTCCACATCTCTCATGGAAGTGCTGCCTCACTCCCCAGCACACCCTGGATGTTCCCTACCCTGTTTGCTGGTGGGGAACCCCAAACCCAGAGCCTGAGGGATCCCAACCACCCCCCCCTTCCTGGCTGGCTGTGCTGTTTGTGCCCACACTTCCACTCTGCCTCCTCTCCCATTTCCTCTGCGAGTTCCCTTTGCATTTCACTTCTGAAAGCCTCGTGCCCGCCGAGAGCGGAGGGTCCCAGCTGCTCTGCTGTCCTTTATCCCTCTGGAGCTGTTCCAGGAACGCTGTTCCGTGGGCTTCTAATTAAAATCTTCAAAGCAGGACGTGCAGGGAGCTGAGAAGAGCCGGGTGAACCCTGGGCACCCGTTCCCTAATGTCTCCTTTGTCCCCAGCTTCCGAGGGCCGAGCTGTTCGCCGCAGAGCCGCTTCTGATCACGGGGAGAACATTTTACACAACCACTGCTATTAGCCATAATGAGAATAAATGATACAAGAATGGAATCTTATTATACACTTTCTGATGAGGGCCTTTCATCTGAAAGATTCCGAGGTGCTTTGCAGGCTACTGAGCATAGAAATAATTTTGCTCGCTGGGGAAATTCAGCCAGCTCAGGAGCGCCGTGTGGGGAACTGTTGGAAAACACACATTGAGCACGTGGGATGGTTCAGTAGGGGGAGCAAACATACTGGATTCAAACAAAATTGCTGCCTAAATTTAGGGGAAGAAGTAGGCTAGAATGCCTTTTATGTGGAGCATTAAACAGCTGCCCCTTGGCTAATACCTGTTGGAGTGAGACAGATATCAGATTTTATGATCAAGGCTGGTATTTCCTTAAAGGAGCTCAAATGCTTGACTGCCATTTAATTCTTGTTCCTAACTCCCTTTGATTCTTATGAATCAACTCACCCTGGTTTCACATTCCACAGGGAGCAGGGAAGTTCTGCAGCTGTGATTTGCTGATTAACCCTGCCTGCAATAGGGATTCAGGGCTGGCTCAGAGAGAGGAGCATTACTCCCTAAACAGCCAAGTCACAAGTATTTCTCTTCCTCCTCTACCGTGGATTTTGCTTCCCTTGAGATCTCCAATCCAAGCACTGACCAATACCTGACCCTGCTTGGTTTATGAGAAGTCGACAAGATGAAAATCCATAGTGTAACATGGAATGTATTTATCTTTTGTAAAGGAGAAAAACATCCACAGAAACCCCTGACCTCCGAAGACATTCAGCTGCCTCCTGCTTATTCCCTGCTCCTTGGTTCTGTTTAGAGAAGCAGATTGAACGGGGCGTTCCCTGTGCAGGGGAGCTGTGTGCATTCCCACCGATCTGTGAGGTGAATAACACTCCCAGCCCAAGCATTATGCAGGGCAGGATGTGGGCTCTGCTGGGTGGCACCCAGGAACAGAAGGCACAGGTGACAGCATGGTCCACCTCCAGCAGCTCCAGAGCTGCCTGGGCTGGCACTGGCCCTGCTGGAGGCTGGGCTGAGCACACGAGCTGATTCCTCAGGCTCTGGGCTCATCCTGGAAGCTGGACCTGCCACTGGGATCCCATCCTCTTGAGCTCTTTGGGTTGCAGAAATCAGTGTAAAAATGAGCCTGCAGTAAAGCACGAATCTCTTGTAAGTCCTGTTTCACCAAAGTGCTGGGGGTGAGACCCTGGGAAGGGAATTCCTGCCTTTGCTGCTCTGATGGTCTGAAGAGGATGTAAAAGGGTCTTACCACACCTCTCTAAAAGCCTTGAAATTCTGGCAAAAGTGGGTATTTGGGGCCCAGTCTGTGGTGCCTCCTGGTGTGCATGGGGCTGTGAGAGCTCCTAGCCTGGGGGAGATCACAGAGGGAGCAGCATTTGCAGCTGAATTGAGCATGACCTTTTCTGACACACCAGAGGATTGAAAAGCCCATCATGGATTGACTCATTCCCCAGGAAAAACACAATTAGTCCTGGAGGACTCGGGCAGCAGATGACAATGGGAATGACAGGAGGAGGGCACCTAAGGGCAGTGTGGCAGCTCTGTCACCCAGGTGTTTCAGAAGAGCTCCCACAGCTCTGACAAACAGGTGAGGGGTCAGATTCCTGCCTTGGAGCACGTGGGATGGACAGGATGTCCACAAGCCCTTCCCTGTGATGGACGCTGCTGGAGTGGGCACTTACAGGCGAGGCCCTTCCTGGTCCTGCCGCAGAGCTGGATCCATCTGGGCCATGAATTATTCAGGATTTGTCTGCACAGAGAGTGGAGCCTGTCTTCATTGACCTGGTGTCAGGCTGAGGGTGATCCCACATCCTCTGAGGGGATGAGAGCTGCTCCACAGGCTCTTCCCGAGGCACAGGGGGGTGAGGAGCTGTTCCAGGAGCTGTTTGGAAGTGCCTGACTTAGAGATCCCCTTTTCTCCACAGGGCTGTGATGGGCAGAGGGATAATTACCAGCAGAGTATTTGGGGGAGAAGTATTTGATTATTTGGGAAGGGTCACTCTGAAAAATTTCTGCCTTTAAACAGCCACGGACAAAAGAGAAAAGGAGCCATGAGACACTATCACAAAAATTATGTCCTGACCAAAATCCACCTCGAATCTCTGCTGGGCTATCTGAGGGAGCAGTTATTTGTCTTAGGAGTCAGGACAGTTATAAACAAGCAAAGATGGCTTTAAGAAACTCAAAGCCATCCAATCTGGGTTTTCTGGAAGCTGTTTCAGGAGCGGGGATCATCAGCAATTTGGAGGACCACTTCCAAACCCTTTATGAGTAAATCTCAAAAAAATTGGGCAGGAAATTTGAGAGTTCTTTGGAGGAAATGACTACTGCAGAGCAATAACAGGCCTTTTTTTTTGTTCTCCTAGGAAATTTAGGCTAAAAAGAAACTTGAATAAATGCATGTAGCAGATTATTTACTGTGAGCTATTCACCTAGCTCAGCTTTAAACTAAGTAGTTGAATGACTTGCTTATGCTTAAACCAAATGTTTATTTTAATCTAAGCTTGTTGTAGAAAGCCTCAAACCCCCAGTGCTGCTATCAGCTAAATATATTTTCTCAGAGTATATACAAGGCTGTAATTAAGGCTGTGTCAGACATTCCATTACATATCTCTCATCTCCCGCTCTTAATATTTATCACCCATTTTCACATCTTTCCATCTTTACTCCGGGCAATCACTCAGGCCTGGCAAGGTATTTCCTCCTGAAATAGGATGTAATCCACCAGGGATGGTTTAGAACATCCATAAAGGTTGTCTCCAGTTGGATTTAAGGTGACTTTTCAGCTGTCACTGCCCTCCCCTGCCCCCGGCCCACTGTGGGCTGGGCTCATTCCCAGCTCCAGCCATGCAGGGAGCAGAGGAAAGGCTTCCCATGCACAAGGGTGGTGTCAGGGTGGAGCCCTGGCTGATGGAGATGTCCTGTCTCCTCCTGGCCCAGGTGTCCCAAGTGTCCCACTGCAGCCACAGGTGGGTTTGTGGAGACTGGGGCCAGCTTCCATCACGGTGTTTGCATGAGAACACCCAGGGCAGCTGCTGGCTTGGGTTTCCTGGGATAAACCTGGCTTCCCACGCTCCTGCTGTGCCCCAAGATCTTGGATGTCCTCATCAGGACTGCAGCTGTCTGTGCTTGGTGTGGGGTTGTGTGAGGGTGGCCTTGCTCTGATGCCTTGGGTTTTAGCTTTTATATTTTCAGGTTCTCTGCTGCCTGGTGTGTAACTCTGAAACTCACGTGAGGCCTCGGTGATTTCTCTTCCCAGGGCACTTGGACAGAACAATCCCTGCCCAGCCAGAACAATCCCTGCCCAGCAGAGAACCAAGGACAGCATCACCCAAAGAGCAGAGACAGCGCCCGAGGGAAGGGGGCAAGGCAGGGGCTGAGACTGCACCACCTGGAGCTGGGATTGGACAATTAACCCCAATGAGGAGATGAAAACTTACAAAAGTGTGAAACTCATGACCGGGATCCATCTGGGATCCATCCTGGGTGTAGCCCCGGCCAGGCTCTTGCACTGCCCAAGGTGTGTCCTCCCAGTGAATCCCTATTTTATTCCTTTTGCTCTGTCTAGTCTCTGCTCCAGGTCAGCCTCTCCAGGCATCAGCTCCACAGCTGCACCTTCACCCCTCTCTGGGCTCCCTCGTGGTGCCAAAGAGGAGGCTCATCCCTGGATTCTTGGGCCTTGCAAAGGGAGACATCACAGTCTGGGCTCTGACAGGCTGCAGTGGGACCCAGAAATGCCATTTCCAGTTCTGCTGCTCACCTGCCAACAACCTCCCTCAGGGAGACGTGGGGGATCAGCGGCTCTTTATTTTCCTAGCAGAATTTGCAGCTCCCACTGGCTGTGGTGACAGCAGAGAGAGCCCCATGTGCTGGGTGGCAGCAAGGAGCCCAGGAGGCAGGAGCAGAGGCTTTGGAGAGCCAGGAGCAGGGTGATCCGTGGGCAGGGGGATGTCAGAGTGCTGGGTGTGCTGTGCTGACTATGCTAATGCGTGTTGGCTGGAGGAGAAGCATTTATTATTTGTCAGGGGGAGTGTGATGGATGGCAACTCAGGTTTCCCCCTGTATTATTTCAGCTCTCTGGTCTGCTGGTGATTTATTCAGTAGCATTTATGGCGTTACGAGTCTAAAACCAAAAGTGGAATTTATTCAACCCTTTCCTGCCTTTTGTTTCCCTCTCTGATTTGTTATATTTCTGAGGGGTTTTTCCCTCTGGTTTAAAGCTTTCCATGCTTTTGGGGTAGATGGATTACAAAGCACCAGGCAGGTGCTTTTCTGCTGTTCTCCTCTCCCAGAAAAGGGCAACTTTTCCAGGGACTTAAAATTCTTGGGTGTTGGGCTCTTCCAAAACCTCCCATGTGGATCCAGAGGAGCTGCTGTGCTCCGGGCTTTTCTGGAAGGCTGATCCTGAGTGGCTGAGCTTTTAAAAACCAAACCATATGCTATTGAAAATAAAACTAGCACTCTGGCCATGGTCAGAGAAACTCTGATCCATGCAAAAGATGGGGCAGTTTGGGGCAATTTTCTTGGCCCTGTGTTTTAATCTTGGGGGAATAAACCCCACTTCTCAGTATCCTAAAATAAAAATTGTTGTGTTTAAACACAGATCTATGTACAGAAGGGCTGGAAAGCTTCAGGAGGTCTGAGGTACCTTGCCCCCTTGCTGTTCAGAGACCTCTGCACATTGCAGGATCTGCCTGCGTTTGCAAGCTGTAAATGCATGCAGCTCGTCCAGTTTCACCCCAAATGCAGGTCAAACCCTTTATCTTTAGGGCTGCATCCTTTGTGTCCCCCAGGCCCAGAGCCTGAGCTGAATCAAACCCTGGAGTGAGGCAGGACTCATTCACTGCTCTGCTATCCATGGAAAACTGCTTCCCTTCACACCCAGCCCACGGGCAGCATCCTTCGTGTCTGGAGTTTATGAATTGTGGGTTTGGCACTGTCCCAGTGCTGCCTTGGAAGGCTGACCTGGAGCAGAGACCAGGCAGAGCAAAAGCATAAAATAGGGGTTTATTAGAAGCCCTCAGTGGATACACCTTAGACAGTGCAAGAGCCCAGGCAGGGCTGCACCCGAGATGGACCCAAAGTGGTCACAAAATGCCCCACTGCTCACGAGGGCTCACATTTTTATGTTTTGGTCCATTAGCATATTGGAGTTAACTGTCCAGTTAAAGCTTCAGGTTATGAAGCTCCATCCTCCCTGTTTTCTCTCTTCACTTCACCATTGTTTGTGCTCTTGGGCCTGAAATCTGCGTCAGTCATCTGAGAAGATGAGGAACTGGACGCTCATGGTTCAGTAGGAACCAAGGAAATGCCCATTCTTTATTCACACAACTTTTTTTCATACAGTTTTTACAGACCTCGTGTATGACTCCAATAGGTTAACAGTATTCTTGCCAATTACTCTGTTGGTTAGTGAAAGGTATTTTACCTGTCTATCAACTCTCTCTATTCTTGGTTCCCTTACATATTTTGCTCACTGAGTCCCATGAAACAGATTGCTTGTTTAATGCAGGTGCAGTTGTTTTTCACCCAGGAATAACTTGTTGTTATCCTCATTCTCAGGATGGCTTTCACGTGGGAGCTCACAAGCCACTCAGCTGTACACAGAAGTGACAAGCCAGCTATTAATTTAGCAGAGCAAGGCCTGATTTTATACAGCCTTCCTTTTACATGTCCATTTTTTCCTCTAAAAACATTCTCACAGTCCTCCTTGGTCCCAAGCTAGGGAAGGAATTGTTTTGTCTACCCACTGCATGAAGGGAGCTCACCACTGCCCAACGCGAAGCCCAGAACTCCACTAAAATAACACAGAGTCTGAAAAATATCAAAACCAAACCAAAAGGCCTCACCAGCCCTGGCGGGGTTCGTGTGGAGCGCCAGAACCATCCATGAGGAGCAGGCTGTGCTCTGGGCCCCCTGGCAGGCCGTGAGGTGGGTGCTCACCCCGATCCTTTGGCTTCCGAGCCCTCCCAGGGAAGTTTGCTGCCGCGACAGGCTGGGTTTAAGTGGCACATAAAGCTGCCAGCTCTTTATGGAGGCTGTCGGGCACTAAGGACGTGGGGAATTACGGCAGCGGGGGCTCGGCGCGCTGGCGCTTTGCAGACGATGTCTCGCGGGGGATGCGCTGTTTATTTATCTAAAGCAGCAGCTTTGCAGCGCTTTTCCAGCAGAACGGCTTCCAGGCCAGGGTGTCGCCGTGCCCGCAATCCACTGCTTCAGATTAGCTCTGACAGCCTCTAAATCTGGGGCAAAGAGGGGTTGGAGGGGCCAGGGAGTGCCGCGGGAGAGCTCGGGGTGATGTGCACAGGAGCCGTTCCCTGCTGCAGACCTGGGATGTTTTGTGAGGGAAGCTGAGAGCTTTTGCTGAGAGCTGCAGGATTTTTTGTGTGGCTATTGTTGTTTACGAACGCGGCCGTTCTAGAGGAGCGAAACGTTTAATTGCAGTTGGCTTTCCTCGGCCTTGTACCAGCCAGGGAAGGAGGGGAGAGGATGAGAGGCTGTAAAAAAAGAAAAACATTCATTTCCCTGTGGCTTTAACAGTTGTGAAGGGTTTTTACTGCTGCTGCAGCAGGAAATGGTTCCTCTACTCACGTCTGGCTTGGGCTGGGATGTGCTGGGGCTCTGCCTTCAGCAGCTGCACTTTTTCCTCTCAGAGAGAGCAGCAGGGAGCAGATTCCTGCCTGCTGCAGGAATTCCTGGGGTGGATGCAGGGGTGACAGTGGCCCTGTGCATGTGCAGGGTCTCTGTCCTGCCGTGCTGGTACACCTGGGCAGGGGCCAAATCCTCTAGAGATTAATTTAGAGAGGAACTGCCTTTAACTGGCACTGCCAGACCCTACTTGTGAGGGAAAGTCTCCATCCAAACTGGCGAGGCTCATTCTTGTTTCCTCCTGGATGGTCTTCCCTTCCCTTCCCTTCCCTTCCCTTCCCTTCCCTTCCCTTCCCTTCCCTTCCCTTC
>VWZN01013651.1:327314-351405 GCA_013396955.1 Regulus satrapa | reverse complement strand
TCCTCTCCTCTCCTCTCCTCTCCTGAGCTCATTCCTGTTTCTCCTGCCAGCTGTGACCTCCAGGCACATGTGGGTAGTATTGGCAACAAACTGCTCCCAGGTATCCCCACAGGAGGGGAATGCCAAGGAAATGTGGGATATAAACCTAAGGAAGACTCCTTGGAGTCAGAAGGGAAGGAAAAAGCAACGTTTGGCACAGAGAATTGGGCTGTGGGACAGTCTGGAAGGCTGGAGGAGGGAAATTCTCTTTTCTATCCCAGAAAAGAGCCAAGATTTTTATAGAATTTTTAAAATTTGCTCTCCATATGGCCACAAGTATGATATTGTTAGAGTTTTGGTAAAAATGCGAGACAGCCAGCCTGGGGGAGAGAAGCTGTGGCATGGAGGAGAGGAAGGGACTGAAATCCCTCCTTAGCTTCTTTTCTGCCTGTCTGGGAGCAGGCGAATGTCCTCATTCCGGGATTGCTGACTGCGCTGGAGCCTCCTCTTTCCTGCAGAACAAACAGAAGAAGCAAATTAAGCTGCGAGGGATTGATCCCTGGGAAATAACAGCTCAGAGCCCCATGCTTTGTGCTGGGCACGGCTGTGTGTGCTCCCAGCCGAGGGGCGTGCAGGGAGGGGGTCCTGGCACCCCTTTCCCAAGGGAACTCTTCATGGAAGGCTCGGGGCTGCTCTGCTGGGATGTCACGCTCTGAGCTCAGGCTCAGCCTGGCAGGTGCAGAGCACACAAAGCCATCTCCTTGTTTTGAATGGATGTGGGGGGGTTGGATAATTCCTGCCCTTTGCCCACACCTCCAACTTTTATGGAGGTGGCCAGCACCCCGAAACCTACTCTCATTCACAAGTGCTTTAATAGTGGCTGATTCAGTCTAGGAATGGATGGATTATTTATTTAATAGACACAAAACTGGACTTAAGACTTAAAATAAACTCTTTACCACACAGGAATAAGGGCAAAAGGAGATTACTAGTAGGCAAACACAGTGCGAGGTTAAAGGTACCTTACATTACCTGTAACATTAATGTTACAGCTAGCAAAGAAATAACATAATTTAGAATTCAGTGTGTCTTGCCATCCAATTGTTGGTGGGGAACACATCGAGATCCTTTCCCTCGATCCCCAGGAAGTAACGACAGGTTTTTGTCCAAACTCCAGGGAAAAGGTTTGAACACTTTCAGGCTGTGTGTGTAGAAAGCTTCTGCCTCTGTGATAACTCATGTGGCTTTTACAGTTTGTAAAACAGCGTCTCTCAGTCAAGAAAATTCCTTTTACCTCTTCCCGCATCTGCTCTCCAGACGAAGATGTTGATTCTCAGCTGGGGCCCGGAGCCCTTTTGGTGCCAGAGATGACCCCTTTGGCCCTGGGTTATCTTTCCACACCTGTGCCAGCCCTCTGGAGAGGGGCAGGACAGTGCTGCCACACTCCTGCCACAGCCAGAGCTGGTTCCGAGGGGTGAAACACAGCTGCAGGCGGCACCTCCGTGCCGGCTCCCATCCCGTGTTTAATTTACGATACAAGATGTCACATTTTTGTTGCTACACCGGTTCCCAGGCTCGGCGCTGGCGGGATTCCCGGCCGGCAGCGCAGGGAGGCTTTTGTGCCGAGAGCTTCAGCAGGAGGAGCCGCTCCTCGGGAGCCTTTGTGGCTATGTGTGGGTTTAACGCACGCCTCCTAAAATCAGCTCTAATAAAATGAGGGGGTTGTGCGTTAATAATTTCCTTTTCAATGGAACTGATACCAGGAAGAAAAGGCTCGGAATAAGTAAGAGAGGAAACGAGAGTCATTCCTGTCATCTGCGTATAATCCCTTCCAGTATAGACTGCAATTATGCTTGAATTATAGGGCAATTAGTTTGTCAGGCTGGGAAGTGTTATACAAGACCCCAGGAATTTCCTTGGAAGGTCTCTTAGCCCCAAAATCTAGAGAGGTTTTAGTATGGAAAGTTGTGGTGCTGGGCTGTGCTGGTGGCATGGATTGATTTCCTACCTGCAGCAGATGTTCCCAGGCAGGTGACAAATCGGTGACGCATAAATATTGAGGCTCCTAGAGCGCAGCTCTGGAGTGAGAGCCGTGCAGGTGACAAAAATAGTCCTGCTCAGGAGCAGGAGCTTCCCTGGCAATGGCACATGGTGTGGCCATGTGCCTGCAGAAACTTCCCCCTGGCTGGGGAAGCCTGCTCTCAGAGCAGCGCTGAGACATTCCTTCTGGAGCATTCCCTGAGTGTGCTAGGCTTCACACTGGAGTGTCTAAATGAGCAAAATCTGGGAAGTTTTGGTGGGAAGATATATTTGTTACCTGGCCTCATTCTGACATGAACGATAACACAAGTGCCAAGGCAGGTTAAAAATAGGCAGCAAAGTTCAGGAGACCTGGAGCTGCAGGGAGAAAAATCCAGCACAGAAACAGACACTGAAGACAGGGACTGAGTGTATTTTTTTCTCAAAAAATTATGCTTTGCGTCTTCTAACATCTGTGTCTCAAAGAGGGTCATTTAATTAGTTAATAGTAGTTTATAAGTTTCTTCTTAAAGGTTTCTCTTCTTGGTAATGTCTGGGCTTGAATCCTGCTTGGGCCCCAGGGTGCAGGTTGGAGTGGATCCTTTAGGACTCTCCATCCTCCTTGCACTGCTGGGTTTCTGGGCTTTCCTCTTGCCTGTCCCCCTGCCCTGTCTCAGCTGGTTGGATTGCAGGCTCCTTGGAGCAGAGCTTGGCCCTTGGCAAGCTCCTCACCCACTGGAAGTTCCCTCCAGCCTGGTTATTTCTAAGGCACTGCTCTAAGGCATAAACCATATTTCCTTCTGGGGTTCCTGTTCTTTGCCCATAGTTCTATTCTCCTCAATCCTGCCCTAAGAACCAAGATTTCAAACACCTCTGAGTGCTCAGCAGGACCATGGAAGGCTCATTCTCCACAGCCTGAACAAAGGTTTTGTAAGACATCCTGTGAACCAACATAAAAATCTAATTCTCCCTCTCTGTCTCTCTCCCCTGCTGCCCTCAGGAAAAGACCTCCCCAAAGCAAGGCAGAAATAGTGTGTTCTCTGCTCTGAGGCAGTAATCAACCTGGAAAAGGGAGGGGAAGTTCAACATCCAGCCAGGAAACTCAAGGAAAGCCTTCCCTGTGTGCTGGCAGGCTCCCAGATTTGTCTCTGCCTGCTCTGAGACGTGGACACGAGGGATCTCTAATAAGAATCTTTTTGCTGGCGCTGCTCCCTGTTTATTTTCTGCTCCAGGATTCACAAGGAGCTGGGCTCTGCACAACACGAAGAGCTTTAGAGATAAAGGTAGGAGTGAGAGGAGAGAGAAATTCTGCTGCAGCCTTGAAACCCCCTCAGTGATGCTGAAATATCTCTGCGTTTCTCTTTGCCTTCATCGGAGCTTCTCAGAAGGATGTTTCCAACCTTGACTCATGGGAAGGGAGATGCAGGCTCCGAGAAAATCCAATTTCATGTGAGACACAGAAATATTTGATAGATAAAGTGCTGTGGTTGTTCCTGGCTTTCCTGTCTGTGCCTGGAATTGGAGCAGCTCTCTCTCTGCTGCGAGCCAGGCTGAGCTTTCACACTGCTCCTGTGTGGATGGACCCTCTGTTCCTTCAGACAGAAGTTCATCTGAGGTACTGCCTTCCCAAAATTTCCTGGCATGCCTATACATGTGCACTATAAATACAGGGCTGTGAGCACCAGCAGGGCTGTCGGGGATTCAGGATCTTGGAACATCTGCATGGATTTGTGGCATGCCCGATTCCCTGGATGGGTTTTCAGTGTTGCAGCATGCAGCTCATCCTGTAGCAGATGATCACACACAGGAAACTGTGTTTAGTTTGACTGAACTTTAGTGTTCTCCTAAGTCTATCCCTCCTTGCTGCTCTGGCATTAAGCAGATTCTGCTCTTCCTACCTGGTTCCCAAACCCTCATCCAATTTGAAGGCAGGTAAGAAGATAACGTTCTTCTCCACAACCTGTTGCTCTTCTTGTTATTCCGTGCCAGATTGTGAATGAAAAAATCCTTCTGCATTTGAGACTGTGCTTGTAGCTGGTAATTAACACCCAGCACACTCTGCCAATGCATCTCAGAGCTGCTTTACAGAAACCTAGAGCTGGAACAGAAGCCACCCGGAAAAACAACGTCTGCCAATCGATTTAAACCTTAAGTCAAATCCCCAGCCAAATGTCTGCAGGATAAATCTGGGAAAGGTGCTGGCTCCTGCTCTGAGCTGGGGGGTGTTTTCCAACTACAGGGCCCCAGAGATAAGAACGTTAAGCGCTAATGGGACTCCTGCAGACCTCTCTCCCCCTCTTGTGTGCTGTGTTCCAGCTGGGAGCGGGTGCTTTATGGGGAGTTAACTCCCCCAGACATGCAGTGGAAGTGCTGACAGAGCCGAGTTTTAAGCACTCCTAATGGAAATGTCTGCTTTCCAGGCGAACCTGGGAGCTGGGGTTACACACAGCGTGCACTAAAGCAGACTGAGCCCTGCACTAACAAATTCCTTTTGCAGAAGTGATGTGTGCATGAAATACACCTGCCAGCCCCGTGGCCTGGCTCCAGCACTAAGGATTGTTCTCACCCAGGGGCCTCTCCGCCCTCTTTGTCATCCTCTCTGAACAAGGTTGGAACAGACAGGCTGGCACTCCTGCCCAGCAAACAGACCGAGCCCGGGCAGCTGTCAGAGCTGAGGGGGTGAGTTTGCACTGCCCTGAGCCCCCCACGCCTGCTGGCACGTCTGCAGCTGGGAAGAGTTGTTTAGTGGAATCAATATGGCTGAGAGCAGCTGTGTCCCCAGTGGCCAGACTGCCTTGTGCCTCTCTGCTGTGACTTCCACCAAGGATGTGATCTCCAAATATGTGGGATTTCCTTGCTGCTGGAAGTTCAGTGCCTGTCTGCAGGAGAAGCGAGGAGCTGGTGCATTAACTCCCTTTGCCAGCCACAGTTCTTACAGTTTTTTGTTTCTCGAGGTTCATGGTACCCTCAAGAACAGGTTACCAGTTTATTTGCCTCCCCTCGTGCTTCTGTGTGACCCTGAGACCCCCTTCCAGAGAGTCAACACCCTCCAGGGCCATCCTTCAGCTCTGCCAGGCAGAGGCAGGAATGGGCACAGCCTCACGTGGCCCAGGTGCAAAGTGGGAAGAGAATCAGGTGCACAGTTCTGTAGCTGAGCTGATATTGCACCTGCGGTAAGAACCTGCAAAGTGAGACCTCCAGCTTTTACTTTTGGACCTCTGTAGCTCCTCAGTTCCTTGTGCCACAGCATAAGACAGCGATGTGCATCCACAGACACCCACAATTATACAGACACTCATAGCAAGAGACAATTTGCTGCTTCAGAGAGTCCAAGGGCCAGAATTGCACTGGCATTTGGATGCCTGAGGCTGCGCTGAAATGGGACAAGACCCAAGTGAATTGGGCACATAATTGCTTAGAACGATTTGAAATACTTCTGGGCCCACACATGCATCCTCAGGAGTGCAAATTGCCTTAGAAAACCTCATCCTTAAGCAGTAATAGCAGGAGAGGCATAGGAGAGAGACCACAATGCTCATTTGCCATGTGGGAGCTGTGACAAAGGGTGCACCTGTAGCTTGCCTAAGATTATGTGAGAAGGCATGGGCAGAATATCCCATTTCTTTTATTTTGCTCCAGCACCAGCTGACCTCTCTCCCATTAGCTGAACAAGGAAACTCCCTCCTGCAGCTCTCAGCCCTCTCTTCCTGTGCATTTCCTCTGGGTCTGCCTGTAGCCACCAAGCACGAGCCTCAAACCAACCCAAAGAAGTTTCTCAGGGGCCCACCAGCTGCCAGAAGGAGAAGCTACAATTGCAGGCTGCGAGTTTGCCCGCATTTGGCCCCCTCCACCCCTCCTTCCATCTCCCCTTGGTGCTTGTCTGCTATTTTCTTTTGATTTGCAGCTTTCCTGAGCACCAAGTCTGCAGCAGGCTGTGATTACCCTGTGTGGAGCCTTTCCCACTGACAGCATGATGAGCAGAGACAGAGCTCCGTGCATCTACAATTGAAGCCAAGCAGGAGGCCAGTCCAACACCTCACTTGCCAATTAACTGAGTCGATATTGTGCACAGGATAATGTTTGTTGTTTGCCTGTGTTGCTAAAACACTTCCAGACTTCAGAGCAGTACAGCAACATCGTCACCTCCCTGCTGGAGGGACGAGCTCTCCATCCAAAGCAGGGCTCTCTCAGAGGAGCAGCCACGGAGGGAAAAGGGAGCTGGGGATCCCCGGGACTCTGTGTCCAGCAGGGAGGTGTGTGAAGGTCAGGGAGTGGGGGAAGCCAAAGGCTTCTTCCACTGATCGTGATGAGTGTGCGGATGCAAAGGACTGAGAGGGAAATGGCAGCTGTGGAAATGAAAAGGTGTTCAATAAAATGGGAGGCAGTGGAAAGATGCTGCAAAGGAGCCATGGGCAAAGCTGGCTCCTGGCAATCTCCCTGCCTCTGTACATCCTGGGGAGCTGGGTTTCCTCACTGAGGATGGTGTCTGGGCTGCCTCCACTGGCAGCAAAGGGAATCCGGCAGAGGGAACTCCCAAGGGGTGCAGGTTTCTCCCATTTTCCCAGTTTCACTTGCCCTGGGAGCAAACCTGGGCACTGGGCTCAACCTGGGAGGCCGCCGAGATTTCTGAGGGGGCTGGCAGCAAACAGAGGCACTCACTTGGTTTGACATTTCTTGAGGGTGAGCTGCTCTTCCTCTGGGGCCCGTGGGGATTCGGAGGCCATGTCCCAGCTCTCAGGCGGCTCCTCGGTGGGAATCCCTCCCGCTCGAAGGGCAAGCAGAGCCCTGGCACTCCGGGCAAGGCTCACCCGGGCTGCCCTGGCGAACTGATGGCGCTTCTCTGCAGACAGGTTTCTGCCTCGGGTTTGTTTCTTTGCCCAAAGCAGGCAGACAATGCTTCCCTGCCCCTCTGCAGCGACAGCGGGATGGAGATCCGCCAGGCACCTCCGCTCCCGAGCAAAGGCAGCTGCAGAACCCCCTTGGGCCGGCTGCAGGGAGGGTTTGGGGTGCCCCAACCCTGCTCCTGTGGGCACGCTGGGGTGATGGCAGCTCAGGAAGGGTTTTGCCTCAGAATTGCACCCTTCACCCACTGTTATCACTGTGAGGAAACATCCACAGAGGCCCAGCCTGCCTCAGAAGGGGCCTCTGATGATGGCAATCCAGTTTTGGGTGTTGTTTTTTTTTTTTCTTTCCTGTGTTGTCTGTACTTTTCACACATGTATTTGTAACTCTGTATCCTATTGTGTAAGTGGTTAGTTTTCCCAATCATTTTCCACTGCCTTTCTCTAGGCAAAAAGACAAAACGAGTTCCAGAGTCCTAAGGCCTGGGGGGGTACAAGGCCCCAGTGCTGTCTTGGTTCTTCCTGGGAACCAAGGCTGAGAACAACTATTCCAGATACATTCTCACAGCCAAAGTACAGGCAAAAAGCCGAGGGAGGAACTCCAGAAAAAAGGCTTGACCTGAAGAGAAATTGCATCACTGCTTGTCCTCCTAATTAGTGTTTTTTATCAATTATTATCAATTATCAATACATAAAAAAATATATCATTTATAATATATAAAATTGATATATTATACATTATATATATATACACATATACCCCAATTATTATCAATTCTATCAATTATCAATTATTTATCAATTATTGNGCAAGGCTGAGAACAACTATTCCAGATACATTCTCACAGCCAAAGTACAGGCAAAAAGCCGAGGGAGGAACTCCAGAAAAAAGGCTTGACCTGAAGAGAAATTGCATCACTGCTTGTCCTCCTAATTAGTGTTTTTTATAAATTATTATCAATTATCAATACATAAAAAAATATATCATTTATAATATATAAAATTGATATATTATACATTATATATATATACACACATACCCCAATTATTATCAATTCTATCAATTATCAATTATTTATCAATTATTGCCTAAAACCAATAAAAATGTACTTACCCCTTGGGCATGAGCTTTTGTGGATGTCTTTCTATAACTTCCCCTGAAAGCCTTAAAATAAGAATCCACTTTTATATTACCTCTTTGCTAAAATTATATCAGATTTCATTTCCAAGATGAGAAAAAGGCAACAATGGTCATGAAGAGGAAAAATCCCTTTAAGCTGAACCTCCACCAGCTCCCAGGTCTGTGTTTACTTCTTGGTCTCTCCCCATCCTTCCCAATGTGCCATATTCACTGAATGCACCTGGTGGCCACAGGTGTGGGCTGTCCCCCCTCTCCCTTCTCTCCCTCTTCCCCGGGTTTCACCAGGAAGTATTTATTAAGTGTCAAAGTGATAAATGAAAAGTCATATTTTATTGTGAATTATTCCAGCCCTGCAGTGGGAGCCCAGATCTATCGCCTCAGAGAGTTATTAACTGCTTACCGCAGAGAGCTATAAAATCCTCATCATTTTCTCCAGTCTCTGCTCTGTCAGGGTGAGGGAAAGAGAGCCAGATTACCACACGAAATGCTTGGGAAGCTGCCTCCAAAATTCCCTTTTGGTTGGAGGCCAGAATGGAGGCTGGAATGATTTTGTCAGAGCAGGACAGGTCACTTGTGGAACACCTTTGCTGGGTTTGGTTCTTCCCAGCATGTTCTTGTTTTCAGGTTGTGCCACTCAAGTGCCTTGTGAGAGAGCCCTTGGGAAGCTCACTCTGGCAGGTGTGGCTCTATTTCTTCCCTTGGTGGTTTCTTCTCCGAAGCATAAAAACCAAAAGCAACTCCAAGATGCAGCGAGTGCTCTTTTGAATTTCTCTCATTGTGTTTCTCCAAAGATACCACAAAGATTTCCAGATAGGAAGTGGTGTTCTCATCCCTTGTTGCTGCACTTGAGATTGAATAAGTCACCTTTATCAGCTCCTTGCCCAGGCTGCACAGCCAATTTCTGGTGCAGTTTCACTGCTTCAAGTGCCTGAATAGGAGCTGAATTCCTGTTGACACCAATTGAATTTGGAATGTGCTCTTCACTCCTTTGACTTGATGAGAAATGATCCTGACTCCTCATCTCCTGCAGTCATCTCACAACAAAGACCCTGCTGGCTTTTTCCATAGTCTGTGGAAAGGCCAAGGATTTCCTGCCCCCAAAGGGTGCCAAGGCCTGTCACTGCAGCCTGGTGACACAGGGCTGGCCACTTGGGTGGTGCAGAGCAGCAGGAACATGTCCTGACTAGGCTTGTGCATTGTCTTCCTTCTCACAGGGGTTTCTTGTGCTCCTCTGCTTCGGATTTTAATCCTGCTCCATGGCAGTAGCTTCTTTTTGTAGTGCTGATAGTCGAGGAAAGGTTGGCTTTGGAATCTACCAGAACATAAAAGGTTTAAGTTGATCAAGAGAAGAAGAAGTCCCCTGAATCTTCCCTGGAGTTGTTTGCTACTGGAGGGTTATTGAGAGGCAGAAGGAACCTCTCCCAGGACAATAAATACAACAAAGACTCATCATTCATCCCTTCACATAGATGGGACTTTTCTCTGCAACATGTTCATTTCTGCTTGAATTTGTGACCTGGGAAGGAAAACCGGGTGTTCTTTGGAGTTGGACAGGTTTGCTAGAAAAGGGAAGGGTCCTCCTGTGGGAATCATTGAGAGCCAGAGGTTCCAATGCATTGTCCTGTAAGATCTGTTGTTGTCTTCCAAGATCTGGTAGGTACAACCATGGGCTAAATTCATGTCTGGAGTAGGACTTCTTAGCTGGAGGAACAACACCTGAAGCAAGATCATCCTCTAGGTCACCCTCAAGTTCAGCAGGCACTTGATGTGCTCCAAACCTCAGCAGCAGCTGAGAGCAGTGATGGGGAATCGTAGCTTGCTGCTTGGTGGACTCTGGGCGCACCTGACACGTCGCTGCCTCCATTAAATGAAACTCCACTTCTAATTATAACCCGTAATTACAGCCTTCAACCCATGTGATTTGTGAAGAGAGGGGTCACAGAGGCGAGCTGCCTCTGAGATTGACTGTGCTGGGGATATCAGTAAACATCCCTGCCTGCCTCCCCGAGCTGACAGAGTCAGAGATGGCTAATGCAGCCCGGCAGGGCACGCAGCTGGATTGATGGGAGCTGTGGTGTGGCCTCTGGCCCCCAGAGATATTCTCTGACAAGGCAGTGAAAGCTGCAAACACGAGGCCAAAGCATCTATTCAGCCTGACAGCGCTGGACAGGGGTTAAGGAGCTCATGGACTCCCATCAGCATCGATGAATGGGCTCCAGTGGATCTGCATTAACACATGGAGTGCCAGGCCCCTGGGTGTGAGTGGCAGCTGTGCCTGGCCAAACGTCCCTGTGTCACTGGCAGAGCCATCATCACGAGATCCTGAGGGAACAACATTCTGCACCCCTGGAAATGTGGGCAGCCAGGAGGGATTCACCTCCCGGTGAAATTTTTAAGAGCACGGGTTGATAAAGGCTTCTGTTTTGTCCTCTAGAAACCGCTGTGGTCAAAGTGGAGGTGTTGCTGTAAATGATGCAGATTTGGTGTAAAATTCTAGTCTTGGCTCTCGTGCTTTTCTGGTGTGTATTTCTTTAAAAAACCCCAAGAGTGGTGCAGGTTCCTCTCCAGGGCTGCTGCCAGGAACAGCAGAGATTTTGTGTGAGCCAGAGGCAGTGCTGGGGGTTCTCAGTTCAGAGAGAACCTGTGGGCTGCTCTGCTCTGGCCTCTTGCACTCCTCAAGCTCAGCAAAGTGCAGTGACTGACCTCTGCACTGAATCTAACAAGCTCTGCTTCCTCCCATGCTCTCCTGGTCTGGATCTAAGTGATATAGAATTAGCCCTGCTCTTTGGTCAGCTTTTGCAGGGAATAGTTCCTCTCCCTGTTAATATTTGTGTTTCAGATGCCATTTAAATATTTCAGTCTCAGCTTGCAGCCACTGGGCCCTTGGGCTATTAAGACAGCAAAGGTGACAGAGACAGAATGAAAAATCAAAATCAGATTGTCTCTCATTTGATATAATTTCCCTTGAACTGAAACTGTGAGGGAGAGGAGATGGGACTGCTCAAACATAAACTGATCTGCTGATTGAGATGAGACAGTCAGTTTGGCTTTGCTCCCACCAGCTTGATTTTGGGTTTGTTTTCTCTGGAAATGGGTTGTGCAGCTGCAGGTGCTTTGACACCCCAACTTCTGCACATCTCAACCAATTCCAGCCCTGTTTAGTGGATGGATAATGGCTGTAAAAGGGATTATGTACAGACAAATCTCACAGAAGTAGCAGTGAAGAAGAGGAAAGGAACCTCCTAAGGCTCCAAGGCCCCAGTTCCAACTTCTTCAGCTGGAGGAAAAGGTCCAGAACCTCATCAGAGTTGAAAAAGCTTCAGCACGCACTCCCAGGCAGTAAAGAGTGAAACACAAAATAGTTTAGAAATTTGATTTAACTGTGCCTGTGTTCAAGAATTTAATCTTTATTTACCTTCATAGCAATACAGGATCCAGCTGGCTGGAAAGAGTGCAGACATCACACGAGAGGCTGTCTGACCCCAGCCTCCCGTGGACTGACTGGGCAAGGTGGCCAACAACCATTTTATGGTTGGACAGCTGAAGCAAAGACAGATTAAATTGTGTTCTGCAAGTCCCACAGGGTGGCTGCTTGACTGTCAGCCAGCTCTCTCTTGCTTTCTTGTCTCTAATTCGATTCTTTGATCAGTGGCTCTGGCTTTTGTTTCTATAGCTCATCCAACCTTCTTCTCGTTGTTTCCAGCAGCCTCGTTACAGCTTTTCACAGGCTCTGCTGCGCTGGCACCATCATTGTTCCTCTCTGCAGGATGGGATGTACGTCTGAGTAATTCTGTGCGTGAGTTGTCTTTCTCTCAGAGACATTCCTGTGATACAGAATAAATTGCAGCACACAGCTTATTAGAGAAACAACAAAAAACCCCCATCAACAAACCTTCACAACCGAGGCAGTTCAAAGAAGCCAGCAGCAGAGTCCGACATAAACAAGCTGTAGGAACATAATCAGAAACTTTCCTGCTACTTTCTGGGATAGATTTGCCAAACCCTCTGCTTGCTCCCTGGGTTATCACATGCTCAGCTCTGGGTCAATCACATTTACAATCTTGTTTTCACCCTCTGAGGTGCACAGCCAAAGCCACCCTGCCCTGTGAGGTGGGATTATCCCAGAGCTGCTTTCAGAGGAATTCAGGCTGGCTCAGAGGTGTGTTCCAGAAGGATTACCCTGTTTCAGGTGCTTTTCCTTGCTGCCTCTGAACACCGGGGGGGGTTTCACAATCTGTGGGAGATACTCCAGGCCAGCGGCCTTTCCACCTCTGGGCACTTGGAGTGGAAAGCACTTCCCGCCCTGCTTTTTTCATTTTTGGATAAAATAGCTTCCACTCCCCTGCACTCTTAGCAATGCAGCTAAAATCCTTCCCAGCTAAAAATCAGATTCACCAAGAATGTCTTTATTGATTTACAGGGTTCAGCTTTATGAACATCTCCAGTATTTCTCTTTGGTCAAAATAAAGCAATATTAAACACTGTAGCAATAAATCCGGGGCACCCTCTTCTCTCCAGGGTGCAAGGTTATCCAAATGTATTTATCATTTACCAACAGCACTATTTAAACTACAATATTTGACAGGAGTGGTTGTGTCAGGTGTGATGGAGTGTGGGTTATAAAAGGACATTAAGAGAGACTTTGCATTTGTCCTTCAAACATAAAGTCGATTTTTGCATGATTGGTACTTCAGAGCTCATCTCCAGCACAAGATGAACTGGGAGCAGCACTCGGGGAAGGCAAATGCCTGGGAGCTGGTGGCTCCTTGTGCCGAGGTCTCCAGGAGGGCTGGAAGGGGCTCACCTGTGCAGCTCTGCAACCTCCAGGTGGGATTTTCCGGGAGCAGGTCACGCCCCTCCTGAAGGATTTGGAGTTGGAGGCAAAAGGTTTTAACTTTACCAGGCAGTCATGCCTTCACTACACCCTGCAGGAGTGAGCAGTGTCTGTAAACAAGACTAAATCTGGCTATTTTGATTTCTCCTTTTAATCCAAGAGTTACCCTGATGTGCACAGGGGTTTTCTTTCATCTCAGGAGCCCTTCGAGGCACCAGACCTGAACAGAAGCGTTAATGCCTCATCACACAGTGAGTGGCCGTGGGCAGCTGGGTCAGGAAGTGACCCTTGCACCAAAAATGATTGAAAAGAATTCCCTGTGCAGCTGGGGAAAAGATGGAGGGAGCTGTAGGGGAAAGCACGAGCTCAGTGAGAGGTTCAAGGTACCAGCCATGCACAGCCTGTGGGGTGAAGGACATGTGGAAAACATCCCCTGGCCACAGCACAGGGAATCAGGAAAATAAAGCCTGATCCTGGAGGGGTGATGAGAAATGTGTCTGCAGAAAGGCTCCTGCTAAAAATGGACTGTTCCATTTGAGGGAAGGAGGAAAACTGTAGCCCCTGGACAAAGTGGTGGTTCTGTGTTTACACATCTCCAGCCGGTTGTCACAACTCACCCCCTGTTTTGCAGCCCTGGTTCTTCTCCTGGGAGGGGCTGTCTGGCCAGGGCAGTGGATCCTGACAGCTGATGTGAGGAGCCCGGAGCTGGGGCCCCTGGCTGGTGCTAATTACTGCCAGCCCTGCTAATTACTGCCAGTTTTGGGCTGCAGGCACCCTCTGACAGTGCTGCACCCATGCTCTGAGTGCTGCATAAACAGAGAGCAGAGCCCCAGGGGCTGCACAGCCGGGCAGGGACAGCAAAGGGCTTTTCTCAAAGGCAACTGGTGGCAGAGACAGGAATGGGCAAAGTCCTCTCTGTTCCCTCCTGCAGTCCTGCTGCTAAATTGAAAAAGAAGTTCCAGGCTATAGGCAGGGTGGAGAGACAGAAACATTTAAAAAAATGGAAGTGGAAAAAAAACCCCAAACCCAACCAACAACCCAGAGTGCTCAAGTGTTTCATTATTCCTCAGATGACTGAGCTGGAGTGTCTGGGTTTCGCAGGTAGGAGGCATTTGTTTTGTAATTCCTTGTTTGTAAAATGTGAGGCTCTTGGCATGTTCTGGGATCTTTAATGACTCTCATAATCTATTTACCAGTGCTGTGAAGTTCCCCCTTTTATACCAGATTATGGTAATAATGGTATTGTGCAGAAGATGAAATTAGTTTTTCTACACAGTTTTGTTTCATCTCAGTGGCTAAATGTGTGAAATAAAAGGTGAAATTGGCAATATTTTCATGGGTAAGCTGGTTCCCTCCCACATCCACCCTACAAACACAGATGCTTCCTCATATCCTGGGGACAAGCTGACTGCCAAGCAATGCATGACAGGACTGTGAGAAGCAAGGGATTTTTAAAATTTAGATTTGCCATTAGGGTAATTTTTGAGATTTATGGAATTTCAGACAAATGGGGACTGTTACGAGCATCTCCCGTGGGCTGTCCCTACCGTGGGCTGTGGCAGCCCTGAGGGATACTGGGGTCATGCCCATTTTCTTTTCCCCCTGGCACACACCAGCAAAAAGCTCTCCCCAGAGACCTGAGGGCTTGGATGTGGCTCAGGATCCTCCTTAATCCAACTGTCCTGTGGGAAGTGTTTAGAGGAATAAATTGACCTCTCATCCCTTTATGAGCCTGGGCTTTGCTGTGAGAAGGTACCAAAAACCAACAGTGAGGATGTCCCTCAGCAAAAGTTGACATTTTTTTCCCCAAAAAATAGCTTAAGAACCACTTAAGTATCCATAACCTTGTTTGGGATCAATCAGTGTCCACTGCTTGGTCATATTGAGGGAATTAAGTCCCTGCTATGCAAACTTTATTTCCTATGATGCATTTTGGTAACTCCTCTTCATGTAGGCAAAACTCAGACTATGGATTTTTATCACACATCCCAGATTTACCTGGATGAACATCCAGACTAAGAGTCAGCTCAGAAAGTTCCTGAGAAGGTTTTGTTGTTTTCGTGTTCTGAGCAGATAGCAAACTTCATCTCACATTTTGCGTGGAGTGGGCCAATCCCAGCTTCCCACCTTCATCGGGGATTTATTTCTGCAATCAGCAGCGTCCTAAAAATGAGGCCAGGGTAAAGCAAAGTCTTTTCTTAATGTCACTAGCACGTTCTTTAAATTTAATCTGAAAGATTTGTATCAGAGAGTGGAGAGAGATGGGCAAGAGGCCTGTTTGGTGGGGGGAGAAAGTAGGTCAGACAGAAAAGTGTTTTATTGTTCCCAACTCCTGGCGTGCGCTCCGGGAAAGAAACGAAGCTTTGTTGAAGCACTTTGCTGAGCTCCCCTTGCACTTGTGAACATGGTAAAAAGCCTTCAGAGCTGCCCAGGAGCGAGTTCTGCCCGAGCCTCCTCGAGGGCTGAGCACAAAGGGGCTTTGTGGGCTGAGCCCTGCACCCTCAGAAACGCCAGGCATGACTGAGGGGAGGGATCTTCTGCCCAGAACCACCTCCAGCACCCTGGATTCCCCCAGAGGAGATTCCCACAGCTGTGAGGAGCAGCAGGCTGGCTTTTCCCAGCCTGTCATCCCATTAACTTCCTCACTGGGTTAAGGAAAAACCTCCTTGTCTCACCAGTCCCTGCCTCACTGGTACCCTTCAACCCCTGTCGGGGTTTCAGCCCAGCTGGAAATTGAGCAGCACTCCCTCTCTCCCTCTGCAACCCAGTGGGATGGGGAGGAAAATCAAAGTGAAATGTGTAGGTTGAGGTAAGAATGGTTTAATCATCAAAAACCAAAAAAATGCAGTAATAATGGTAAATTATAATAATAATAATGACAGTAGTAAGGGAAAAATCAATGCAATTGCTCACCACCCACTGACCAGTGCCAGACTGGCCCTTCTGGATAATTCTCCCCAGCTTTTGTACTGGGCAGGACCTTCTGTGGTGTGGAAAACCCCTTTGGCCACTCGGGATCACCTGTCCCACCTGTGTCTCCTCCAGGTTTCTTCCACCAAACCTCCTCCCTGGCAGAACATGAGACAAGAAAAAGAAAAATCCCTGATTTTGGATAAACACAGCTTAGGAAAAGCCCAAACCCTCAGTGTGTTATCAACAGCATTCCCATCCCCAGTCCAAAGCACTGCAACAGCTGCTGGGAAGGATTTAACTCTGCCCTGGGAACGGCAGGACACCCCCAGCACTGAGTTGATGCAGCCAGGGCTTTGTTTCTCCTGCTTTTCCATGGAAAAGGAGCACCTGGAACCACACACAGCTGCTTCCCCAGGGCCTGGAAGGGAGGAGGAACCCCACATGGAGCTGGATAAAGCACGCTGAACTCGAGGGGGCGTGAGGATTGCTCCTGAGTGCTGTTGGTGAGGAAGGGACCAGCTGCAGCTCCTGCCACACCTGCAGGGACACCCCAGCAGGTGGGAACGGGGGCAGGAGCACAAATCCAAGCCTTGGACCCATCCCCACTGGTTTCCAGTGGCTCAGCTCAGCCTCGGGGTTTACAGGATGGGGTGGGTGCGTACACGGGGTTTTATCCCTCGGTGGGATTTTTGGCAATAATCGTGGGTAATTTTCATGCACTGCCTTGTGTCTCAGCTCCATTCATCACCAGTGTGATGGCCAATTAGTCATCTCTAACTATTAAGCAATGCTAACAGCTACTTTAAATGCAAGCAGAGCCTTAATCTAGTTCTAACTCAGATGGACGGTGATACTTGTAATTAGGCCATCAAACAGAGGAGAAATGTGATATGTTTATAGCTGAGGGAACCTCTGCATTGAACTATTCCAGGGATAATTATGTATTATCTTTATTAACACGGCCCAAGTTAGTAAATAATGGGTCATGCTTTTGCATTTGGGGTGTTAAATATCGCAGAGTCAGGCTAGGCTGCAGATTGTGATTTGCTGGGAGATGCTGCCTTGCCAGAGCATCTATCATGAGTCAGGTTTCCTGGGAAAGGGCGTCAGGGCTTCCCTACATCCCATCCAGCTGTAGCCAATTCCCTTTCAAAATCCATCCAGCTCCGATTGGAAACTGGGGCTTGATCCATGGGTAAAACTGAATAAATATCTTCCAGGAAAAAAATAATCAAAATTTTAAAAAGAAGCCATTGCAATAAACACACATTGATAAACATCATGAATACATCTCCCCAGACGTGCCTTGGCCTGGGTAGTGTATGTGACAGAAATCAGATAAACAACTCCCAGCTTTTGATCAGAAAATGTGAACTGAACCTGTCCCTCATTGGAGGAGCTGAGAACCTGCTCACTCCCCTGCTTGGAGATTAATAAGAAGGAAAGGGGGGAATTGGAGAGAAGCTGCTTTGAAAGCAGAAGCTTTCTAATCCAAAATGATAAACAGAAAAAGGGGAAAAGATCAGTGTCAAAATTCATTTGCGGGGGGGGAAGAAAAATATGGAAATGAGTTAAAAGTGAATGTGTGTTTTTCTCTGGAGATGTTTCTCTGTTTTTGTGGAACAAATCCATGAGGGCTCTGGTGTGGGGCTGGTTCTGTGGAAGCACTAATGAAGTGTCAGGTGGAAGGACCCTGAAGTTTACTAAACCCAGGGAGTGCCCTGCAGCTCAGCAGCAATTCCAGCTCTAAAATTGAATTGGAAACACAAGGAGGGGTGTCCAAAGGTACCTCCAGACAGCCTGGCCCGTGTCCAGAATTGCTGCCAAAACAAAGGAAGATCTGGGATAAAGGAAGCTTTAAATGCTGGAAAATCCATAGATGAAATGTTCACTTCTTCAAATCCTGCTCCAGACTCCTCCAAAGGAAATGCTGGAGAGCTTTTCAGGGCCAGACAGCTTTTTTTGAAAGATAAAATGCGCAGAATAAACTAAAGTCGATCCAAGGATTTACTTAGGTTGCTGTCTTTGGTCCTTGTCGGTTCGACTCCTGGTTGGAGCCAGTTCCATGTTTCACTCTGGGATAATGCAGGGCTGTGTCAGCAGGACTTGTCACCCTTTTCTGGGCCATCTGAAACCCTGTCCTACTCTGCTCAGCCATCCCCCCAAGTTCTGCAATCAGATCCACGCTGGATCCCTGCTCCCTGGGGGCTGAGGTCCATCCCACTGCCCTGAGGTGTGACTCCAGCAGGGCAGAGCGCTCTGCACTGTCCCCACACAGGTGTCCCCTCCTGCTGCCCCTCCTCTGTGCTCTGCTACGGACTCAGCTCTGCTCTCCTGGGCTCTTAACACAATTATCTTGTCTGGGAAGAAGAAACCTCCCCCCTTCTTATGTTTGGCACAGCAGAGCTACGTATTTTGGACTATTTGGGTTCTGCCTTTCATCCCAATCTCATTTCATTCGCTTTTACCTTTTCAGGAATGAATATCCCATTTATCTCCATCTCCTCTTTTACTCATTATTTCTTTTTCTGTACCTTCTTTTATCCCGTTCCTCACTTCTCTTGCTGTTTACCATCCCCTCCCTGCCTCCTTTTCTATATATCTTACAAGGTTGCTTTACCTCAGCTTTGCAGTTTAGTGGATTAATTTTATTAGTTTCTTTTGTGTGTGTCTAATTGACATGCAGTTTCAAACTCTATTTCATTTCAGCAGTGCTGACCTTTATCCCCTTGCAGGCAGAGGGGTTTTTTTCTCCAGCTAATACCTTCACTACCTTGCTGAAAACAAAAATGCAGCACAATTTTGCTCAAGGGTGTGGGGAGTTTAGGACAGCAGCAGGAATCACCCAGCAATTGGACTGGAGAACAGAGCTGCCTTTTCTTGTCCTACCCCCATCTAACCATCAATGAGGCAGCTTAAGGGAGTTCATTTTCTTCCCATTTTATTTCTGACAAATCCTCTTTCCTCCTCTGGGAATGTCATGGCCACAGAAGGAACAAAACACTGCATGGGAACACCTGAGCCTGGCCCCAGTGCTATGAGCTGCCTCTGACAACAGCAAGAGAAATTTGTTCCCAAGAAAAGTGTAAAACCTTCCAAAATGAGGCTTTGGGGAGATTCCTTCTTCCCTTGCCTGGAGGGCCCGGGTTAGTTCTACAGCACAAAACTTTGTTCCTTCCAGAAAACCCCAGGCAGCTGCAGTTCCTGTGCCCATCACTTCAATCCTCTCTGGGGCTTCACAGGACTGAAATCCAAGAGGAAATTCCCTGCTTGACTCTGCTGTCCATCTGGCCAGAAGGAAGCAGGACCAACCAGGAGCGTGGGACAAGGCTCCCCTTTTCTCTCAGCCCTTGTAAAGGACCTGAAATGCACCTTTTGGATGGAAAATCCTCCCAGGGCCCTTTGGCTCTCCCTGACACTGACTGTCCCAGAGCAGCTCCTGCTTTCCCAGGTGCTGTCCCTGCTCGGAGACAACACATTTCTCTCTCCTCCTTATTCCCTCACCCAGCAGAGCAGAAATGGCAGTTGACAGCCTTTTTTTTATAAGATGTTTTCATTATAATTTTAATGGGCTAATTTCTTTCCCTGAATTGCCATAATTCAGATTTAATGAAACATGTCTTATAAAATTTAAAAAAAAATACAATAATAAAGTGGAACGCCCCATTAAGCTGAAGAACAAGGAAATAACATATGTAGAGTTCTGATCACTCTGACCCTGCCATCCCAGCAATGCCAGCAGCAGGCAGACATGTGCTCTACATCCCCTCGGGTGGCTGTACTTCCCATCAGGAGGGAATAGATAACAAAATAATGATAAATAAATGGATCTGTGAGGGGAGCTGGTCTCCTCCCATCACGCCTCTGCCTGAATTCACACCCAGTGCTTTTGGTCATCAGTCATTGTGAGGTAAGGGCAGCAGCTAAATGGTTTTTCTTTCTGTCTTCCTTGGCTCCTGCTCTGAGATCACATTCCTGTGCTCCAGGAAAACGGGGATCTCCATTTCCAGCTGTGCCAAGAGGGGCTGGTCCTGCTGCCTGCGGTGCTGGGAGCTGCTCAGTGGAGCTACACATCAGCAGCACATCCCTGAGGAAGGAGATGACCCCAAAAGAACTTTTAGACAGATCTTCCTCGTGTTTCTCCTTGATGTCCACTAAGAATCATAAAATCATGGGATTCTTTGGTTTGGAAAAGCCCTCCAAGATCCTTGAGCCCTTCCTTTGACCAAACAGCACCACAGGGACTGAGCCACAGCATTGGGAGCACGTCCAGTCATTTCCTGAGCACTTAGAGAACCATCAATCTCATGGGTTGGCCTCATTAAGACCTATGTACAGAGAGAGGTGATCTTTAGGTGATATTTGGTGATCTCTTCTGAGTCCCATTACCCAGCAGCTCAGTGTGACAGGAATATTTATGGAATGTCTCCCAAGTGTCTCTGCACCAGCAGGGAAAAATCCTGGCACTCCCAGCTGTGTTTGTGCTCCCTCTCAGTGCGATGTCTTCTTTTGGAGAATTCCTCCCCTGAAAATGCTGACCTCCAGGCACGAGCAAAAGCAATCAAGGGATGAAGTTTATTGCGATGCTGAGTCAACAGGCGTGATTAATGCTCCCCTTTCATCTCACGACCCTTCATCTCTGTGTTTCAAATCAGGCACCGTGTAAAATATCTCTCTGAGCACTCTACCTGTGCAAAAACCACCAAAAAAAAAGAAGCTGCTTGCAAGCATCAGCTCCGGGAGAGTCACTCAGTCCCCTCTGTCCTCTGCAGCTGTCTGGGTGGTCTGGAGTTCCATCCCAGAGCAGGGATGGCCCAGCTGACAGAGATCCAGCTCTGCTCATCCCCTCCTCTGCTTCAAAGGGGATCCCTCTGCTGCTGACAAAACTAAACCATGCAATTGGGAAAATCATCAGGAAAGGAAGAAGGGATATTTTCAAATTTCCACCCAATCAGGCCCTCAGGAGGCAGGAAGTGAACAGAAAGAAGCCTCCTGCTTTCTGTGCAGTTCCTGCCTCTGGAAGTTGAGTTCAGCCACTTGGGGAGGGGAGGCACTTGTGAAACTCTCCCGAGGGTGTCACAGCCACAGCCATGGGCTGGAACTCCTTTTCTTCAGCCGCTGGAAAGCTTCCACTGCCCCAGGAGTGCCTGCGAGCCATGGAGAGAGAGGTGCCTTTATACACAACCACTTCCAACCTGTGGATGCTGGTTTGACCCTAAAATATCTGAGACATCAGAACAAGCAAAATCCAAGGAGATGAATTGAAGATTTATTTAAATACAAATCCAAGGAAGGGAGAAGGAATATTTAACCAAGGTTTAACGAAGTAGTTATTTCTGAGTAATTAGATCTTAGCAACTTATTGACGGGAGAGGAAGGTTGTGGAAGTTCACTTTACTTGTCTGGGTTAATTAGGTCCTGCTCCTTGGGATGAGATAATTGGACATTCAGTGAGATAATGAAATAAATGCCATGTCATATAAAGAGTTAATTAAAAATAAAGAAACGTTCACCCTTCTGGAGCCCCAGAGCTGGAGTTGATGCAATATTTGGGATGCAGTGCTTTTCTGTGGAGAAACACGGCTTGGCGCAAGTGTGACTTGGCATAAATGTTTGTGGGAGCACAGCTATTTGGATGGAAATTGTGCCTGGAAGATTTATGAGGTCAGGGAAAGGGAAAGAAGAATGCAAGGCTGTTACCTGGGCTGCAGGATGCTTTTCAAAGGCTGCTTTAGGAGATGGCAGCACTCCCACTGTAAATTAAGACCTTGAATAGCAAAAATGTTTTTACCCCAGGAGCTGCTGGTTCCTCTGTCCTTCGCAGCCAGGAGGGGGAGGATGTGATTTAAACATCATTGCTTTGTGTCCAGGAACAGATGGGTTGGCCATGCAAGGTTGCAAGGTCGGCAGTATGGTGACTGCTGACTCTCCTGTTTTGCATTATGAATGCCATGGAAAACCTGCAGGAAGCTGCTCAGCCGGCCTGTGCGCAAGAATGTAATTCCTGGACAAATGAAGTAGGACAAAAACTTGTAAATCCACTGAGAAATGAGTGTCTGGCTTGGGTCTGATTGGAAGAGAGAGAAATCGCTGATGTATAGACCTCACCATGGGAATTGTAGGAGAGAAATCCATCACTGGAAAGCAGTTTGTCCCTCTGCTTATTCCTCTTGAGGGCTGAATGGACTCTGGGAGGGGCAGCAGCAGTGTTGGGGCTTGGCACTGCTCCCCTGAGAGACACCCAGGGCTTCTGATGGGGGCAGAACAGGACTTGCCCCTTGTGTAGAGGAGGGCAAATCTTGCTGGGCACATCTGCTGGCCAAGGAGTTCCTGGGTGACGGCTTTGGCCTTACTGTGGAGATGGGGCTGGGTCATTCCCTGGAGCTGGGTCATCCTCTGGAGCTGGGTCATTCCTCAGGGCTGGATCGTTCCTTGGAGCTGGGCCATTCCAAGGCAGTTCTCATTTCCTCACAGGCAGGAAGGAGCCCCTGTTCCTGCTCCTGCTGGAGCAGGGCTCTCCTGAAGGTGTTTGTTTCTTGGTGTTAATTCATGAGCTCTGAAGTTATTTTAATGGGCAGATTCCTGCATTTCTGGCACCATCTGCTCCTCTCTCTGGTTATTGATGCAAGGAGGGATTAAGAAAAAGCCTTTTCCCTCCTTCAGCAAGAAGGGAGTTATTAGTGCTTTAAACACACGCACCGAGTCTGTTCTGCGTGCCCAGCAGCAGCTGGCTTTTCCTCTCTGCCTTTCCCTCTGTGAATTGGGGGAGGAAATCTAATTGGTGAGTGGAGATCCAGGGCTGGGAGCTGTGCTGGGAGTTGCTGTTTGTTTCTGTTTTCCCAGGAGGTTGTTTGGTGTCCCAGACCCGAGGCTTTCTCAGGTTCTGTGGTCAGCAGAGCTGGCCTGATGTCTCTGCCCGTGCAGTCCTTGCTGGGAATGCCCCATGTGGATGGCTGGAGTTGAGAGGGGAGGCAGGGAACTCTCTGAGCTCACATCCACCCTTTGTGGAAAGCAGCTCCCACCCCTGTGTGATTGTTATTCCATCCCACACAGAGAAGGTCAGAGCCATGAGATGGAGGTTGGGACTGAGATCTCAGCCAGGCCAAGGAGTGCCTGGAATCCCAACGAGTGCCAGCAAGGGGAAATGGCATCAATAAAACATCCTCTGTGACAAATTAAAGGGAGGAACAACAGGTGCCACAAAGAGGTCAAATGAGGGAACCATCTCCAAAATCTCACCCTCAGCTTTGGTCCTGATTTTTTCCCCAGCCAATCTGATTATCCAAAGTGTAGAAAGGTGGGAAACAAGACTGACTAGGAGTTTAAAAAGCTGCATCAAAATTCACTGCCAGTTCAACTCTGAGTGGGCTTGTTCCTTTTGTGCATGTCAAGCCATTCCTTGGCCACATTAAGCTGATAGTGATAGAATTCCTGACACTGGAATATAGCATGGAATGGGTATGACATGCCACATGGCATAACAGATAGGTCTGGGAGACACCTGCACCTGTCCTGGGATGGGCTGGAACTCTGCAGTGAGGTACATCCCATAATGATCCACATATGGGGGAATGTCTCCAGCTCTCCAAGTGTTGGGAAAATGTCTCACAGACAGTTCCCCTCTGAGGGATGCTCTGCAGTCCATGCAGGTCCACATCAACCCAATTCTCTGAGACAGTAATGGGAAAATCCAAGGAAGATTTTGGGCAAGTTGTCCAGGAAAGAGTCCTTGGCTGTGGCAGGTCATGGGCAGCTGCACGTGGGTGTTGAGTGACACTGAACAATGTGGATGGGCTTTCCTGCCCTGCTCACCGCTGCGGTGGAGCTAGTGGCAGCTGTGACAGCAGTCAGCTCAGAATGTCACTGTGTCCAGGCTGGACAAGCCCCTAAGTCCAGCATGGAAGAGAAGTACCAGGAATCATTGCAGATGCAGGGCTGGACTCAGGATTCAGTCTGAAGGACTTTGGGGTAATAGGAAATGCAGGGCTGGCTGTGGCTTGTTTAACATTCGCAGCCTGGCTGGTATTTCCTGGCACACGTGTTTGCTGAAAGGTCAGTACACAATCTCACAGCTTCTCTGCACATTTTCCGTGGGCCTGGAGTGAGCAGGGCTGCTCACTCACCCGTGGCAAGCAGAGAAACCATTCATCAGCAGAAGCAGTTAAAACAAATACTCTGAGCTGCCTGGACTAAACACAGACAGCAGAGGTGGGCTCACAGCTGCTGCTTCTGCTTTGAAGCTGGCTTTTCCTCGAGGGGTCAGCAGGTGATGGAATAAAGATAACAACATCTCAGTGCTGGGAGTGTGTGTCCAGTGGGGTCAGTCAGGGAAAAGAGAGGCAAGGAGGGAAAGAGAGGACTGGG
>VWZN01013651.1:269308-314846 GCA_013396955.1 Regulus satrapa | reverse complement strand
AAAAAAAAAAAAAGGGGGGGGGGGGGGGGAAAGCCAAACAGGGAGAGAAGTGGTGACTTTGGGAGCTGAGATGAGCAGCTGTGTGATTCTTTTTCTGGAGACGTGTCCTCGAGGGACTGCCACAAGACGTCAGCTGTGCTGCCTTGTGGTGGGTGGAATCTGTCTGGCTGCGGCGGGATGTGAGCTCCAGAGGAAGCAGGATCGCGGCTGAACGCGGATCAACACACGCTTCCAGGGGAGCTGGGCCTTCTCCTGGAACCCTCCCGGGTGGCACAGGAGTGCAGAGGCAAAATTGCCACCCTCCTGTGCCGCCGCTGCTGCTGCCGGGATGAGGAATCTGGCAGCCACAAATCTTTCAGGTGTGGCAAGTGGCGTTTGCTTCACTGCAGGGGCCAGAGACCTCCTGGCACTGCAGGCAAAGAGCCAAATTAGATTGGAAAGGATTGGGATGAAGGGAAGGAGGGCACTTTTATTTCATTTGAAAGGGAAGCTGTGGCAAAAAAACACACTTCAAATCCTCAGTGGCTCCTGGCGTCGCTGGTGGAACCGGGAGTCTGCTCAGGCTGTGCCCTCGTGTCTGGTTCACAAGGCTGCTCCTCCTCTCAGGTCTCTGGATGTGCAGCCGAGGAGAACAGGAGGCGTCTTCATGTCCGTGGGACACCTGCTCCACACGTCCCTGCTCGGTCAGCCACGCACAAAGCTCACACAGACGCCTCACAGCCAATTGTAGCAGCAGGCGAGGATTCCCGAACAGGCTTTTGTCCTTTCTCCGCAGCTCTGCATGCACTGTGCTGTGAGGGATCCCAGGTTCCCATTCCTCTGTCTCAGCTGCAGCCGCACTGTGCTTGTGCCCTTCCTCCAGCTCTCCCCACAAAGGAGCTGAGTACAGGTGATGCTTTACTCAACTCTCTTTGGGAATCTCAGACAGGAATCTTTGGGATTTCGCTGCCTTTTCCACCTTCCCGTTTCTGCAGGCTGCTCACAGCAGTCAGCTTCTTCTTTCTCTTCATTACTGTTTCACCACCACCAGAGCCATCCTAATATTTTTTGTTCCAGCTTGCCTGTGGACCTTACCCTTTGGAGATGTGTTTCTACATCTCCTGTCTGCATCTCACACAAGTCTTTTTCCCTCCCTCCCACAGCACTTGTTTGGAGCTAAAAATTCTCTGAGGAAAAAACAACAGTTGTTTCTGCTCAGTGTTTGGGCCTTAATTTCTCTCCTCGTCAGAATCCTTTTAATTAATGCCTATAGGAATTTAATCTGTCTGCCTTGTTGATACCTCTGGCTGTCAGGTGCTGAAAGAAACATTCAGAATCTTATCGGTGCACAAACATGCATTTCAGCTGGTCTTTGCTCCTGTGTTTGCCTAATGGCTTCTTTTAAGATTTCAGCCCTTATTTCTTATCTCCTTCCATAGCCAGTTCATTGGCAAATTAAGGAATGCTGGGACAGGCCACTTCCATTTCCTTTGGCTTGAGTTATGGGTAAATTAATCTGAGTAAAGAACACACCCTGCTCCTGGAGCCTTGTCCCTCTTCTTCCTAGGGGAGCTGCTCATCCACGGGTCAGCTCTCGCACCAAGCTGTGGTGTCACCAGAGGATTTCTTCTGTTTGTCTGCAGATTCCTTCAGGAATATCTGCATCCTCCCGGGATGCTGGTGCCCATCAGCAGGAACAGAGCTGGCTGGGAGGATTCTGTGTGCTTTCATGGGCTTTGGGAGAGGAGAATGCATGGACATGAAATACTGGTTTGTTCCTGGACAAAGCTGGAGCACGTTGGCAGGGAGAGGAGGGAGGCACAAAAGCCTGATGAATTTTCCAGAGGAAGGAGGCAGATAAATCTGCCCCTAAGGAAGAGTCTGACAGGAAAACTCCATATCACTTGTTTCTCTCTCATTGTCTCTCCCTCTCCCGCCCCCCTTTTCCTGCCCCCTGCACACCTCAGAGTCCTTTTGCACCTTCTCCCAGTCCCTTCCAGCCTGCTGATCCCATTACACCACTTCTTTTCCCTTTGCCAGTCTCCTTTCAGCTCTTCTCCAGGGAATTGCTGAGCCTGCAAGTGGAGCCTGGATGATCCAGCCAGTGCTGGATGATTTGGGTTGGTCAGGATTTTACCACACTGGCTTTTGAGCAGCATCCCTGTCTATGTGCACTCCTCCCACAGACAGCCAGGTGGGATCCAGGGATCTCTGAACTGGTTGTGGCTTATCCTGGTGCTCCTGGTGGGCTGGCTAAGAGGGATGTAAGTGAATATTTCAGCTCTCTCTCCAGGTACACACTGATTTACACCAGCTGACGATGTGGCCTATGGCTCCCACATCTTCACTGAGCCATTAGCACTGGAAAAGGCCTATTAATTTGGATATCCTCCCCCTGGGGCACAAAGGCAGAAGAATTCCCTGCTTAGTCCTGTCTACTTATTTTTCTCATTTCATTTTTTGATGAGGTCTGCATGAGGAAGCTCTCCTCAGAGCCAGCTGCCTGCTTGCTATGCACGAGGTATTGCATTGCTCTCAATCCGATTGCTTTCCTCACTGAAGGGCTCCCACCTAATAAAGTTCATGGCCATTCTTAAGCACAGCCTTGGAATAAGATACTGCTCTGTGCTGGGTCTAAAGGAAATTCAAGGCAAACATTTTACAGATCATCAACACTGAAAATCTCCCCTGAGTAAGAAATAGCATTAGTTCCCCAAGTGGCCTCCTGCTCATGACTAACCATGGGTACACTGTTAAATCTCTTTCTGACAGAGGCTTCCAGCTGGAGAGATGAGAAGATTTCTCCTCCCAGCTTCACAGGAGAGCAGAAAATGGGGTGCATTCAGATGAATCCAGCCTGAGTGTGCTGAACTTGGGCTGTGCTGTGACTGGTGGTGCTGGCACTGCTGCTAGTGGTGCTGCTCACACCTGTGAGGGCACGGTGTGCTGCACCCAGAGAGGGGAAACAGCTCCTGTGAGATCAACCAGAGATCCAAACACAACAGGGAAGAGGCTGAGCCCTATGTGCTCCCTCAGGATCAGAGGAGTCTGTTCCATCCAGGCTGCTCCTCTTTGGGGAAGTTCTGACCCGTGGCAAAGGGGTGCCCAGTATTTTTAGAGCAGAGGAACTTGCAAGCAAAGGGGACAGACAGAAAGTGAACTCAGCTTTCATTCACTTTAAGCCTGATGCTCTTATTCCCAATGCAAAGGTTTGTGTGCTCCAAAGCAGATCTAATAAAGGCTCGCTCTGCTTTATCCAGAGAGGCTCTCAGCCCGGGCTGGTACCTGTGCTACAGAGAAAAGGGACCTTGTTAGCACGAGGGGCAGCACACAGGCTGCCAGGTGACCCCTGCAGCAGGAGTGCAGCTGGGGCTTTGATCCACTTTTGGAGTCTTTGGGTTTGCTCAGAGTTGGGGAGTGAGGTTGCAGTGCCCTGCAAGGACTGAGAGAGCAGCCTGAGCAGGGGTTCTGCAGCCACAGCAGTGCCTTTCCTGGCTGTTTGGACATTACCTGCACATCTGCATGCTTTGAATAGGCTCAGCTTGTGACAACGTCCCTCACAGAGGCCACATTTTTCTTTTAGCTGTTGCCAAGCAAGGTGAGAGAGACACAGATCTGAGGGAAACCTCAGCCTGGCAAGGCTCAGAATGAAATTCCGGGCTGTCTCTCTGCACTCCGTATTTTCCAAGGGACCTTTTCAATCTGTCTGTTTCCTTCAAAATGATTTTGACAAATTGGAGAAATGGTTTGGAAGAAATTAGATGCAGTTTAATAGAGATAAGTACAGGATTTTCCATCTAGGCGGGCATAATGAGCTGTTCTCATGCAGGATGCAGAAAGGCAACCCTGCAGGAAAGTCTGGGGCTCTTTTTTTGATCAGGGAGTGGATGAGAGATGCCAAGTTGCTGTGAAAAATGACAAGCAGGAGAGTGTAGGCAGAAGTAACGCCTGCAGGACATATAAAATGGAATTCCTGCTTTGCTCAGTGCTTTGGAGAGCTCAGCTGGGTGCTGGATCCAGTTTGGGGCACAACTCATCCAGAAAGTTGCAAAGCATTGGAAGAGAGTCCAGAGCATGGAGGACTGGCTGAAGATTGACAGGCACGGGCTGAAAAGGAAAATTGAGGGAACTGGGATGGTTTAGTCCAAAGAAGAGGAATTCAAGCAGGACTGGAATAGTTCTGAAATATGAAAAGGGTACTGCAAACAGAATGGAAATAATCTTTTTTCCATGCCCATGGAGCAGTCAGCTAGCACTGGGCAACTGCATTTCTAATTAAACACTAAGAGGAGCCTTCCCAAATGAAAAGAAAGCAAAATGTTGGACAGAAAGTGTCAGAAGGGTCCGGGCCTGCATTGGAGCTGCAAGAGTGGCCTAGAGAGACAACAGCTGAAAATGGTCCAGCCACAGCAGCTCTGTATGGGGACAGCAGGTGACAAGGTGACTTCCTGAGGCCCTTCCAGCCCTGGGATCCAGGAACCTCAAAGTGTGACCTCACAGCTCAGTGGCATCCCTTTGGACTCACTCAGCATCCCAGTTTTGTAGCTGACCCGGGTTGTGAAGACACCGCCACAGCTTTGGAGCTCTGCTGCTCCTCCTCGACCTCCCTGCCCAGCCTGTGAGCCCACGAGAGTCTTCTTCACATCCACCAAATGTCCAGGCCAAGAAAACATTGCCAGAAATAACAGCAGCGCTGTTCTGGCTCTGTTGCCCCACTGCAGGTGGTGCCAGTCCCGTTAGAAGTTCTTGGTGACAATCAGCAACTGAGAGAGCCTTCCTCCAGTCTCAGGTGGGAGCAATCCCGTGGCTACTCCCTGTGGCTGCCAGCTTTTGTTTTGCACCGTGTGAGGAGGATTTTCTGAGCTACCTGTGCCATGTTCCTGCGTGGCCTTGCAGGAGTGGTGTGAATTTAATCTCTGTATTAGCCCACAGTGAATAACCCAGAGCAGCCCTTGAAGGAACGGTGCTGGGGAGCGTTGCTCCATCTGCTCCAAGCACAACCTTCCTGCATCTTTCCCCTTAAATGCCTGCTTCCCCCTGTTTAACAGAACAAGTAATTAACGATGTTAATTTTAATCTCATTTGCTAATGAAGGCAGCCTAATTGCACAATAATTGGCAGCAGCCTTAGCAGAAAACAGAAAATAAACCCTGCATATGTAATTCACTTTAACTTCTTTCTAATTGCCTCTCCGATGGTTTTCCTTCATCAGTGGTGTCTTCAGGGGATTTCGGTCATAAAAGAGAAGTTTGGGACACAGGAGATGGTGCCACTGAGGGGAAGGAGCTGCAGTGACAGGCCAGCACCTGCTTTTCCTCAGCTGGGAATTCCAGATTTGGTTTTCTAGACATGCCAGAGAGCCGAGTTTGGGCTGGATTCAATTACCAGAGTTCCATGGACTGTGTTTTGGCCAAAAAGTCACCTGAAGGATCTCTCAGACTCCTCGTCCTTGTCCGAGCTGCCTGTTCTCCTGCACACTGTCCCAAGGCTCCAAACAGCAACTTTCCAAGAGGATTTGTTCTGCTGAAGGGCTCTTCTGTCTGATGTGCTCTTCTTTGGTCTGCACATCTCAAGATGTTTCTAAGTCCTCCACTGATCATTCCTGAACACATCTGGGAATGGACCTGGATTTTTATGAAGAAGGGAAGTCAGGCCCGAAGGAGATCAGCAGCTTCTCCTGGAGCTCTCAGGGCTAGAAATGTTGGCACAACCAAGAGATGGGTGGCATTTCCTGCTGTTTCTTCAGTTTTTAGCAATTCTGGGAGGTGCACCTGAGAGTTAAGTGAATTTTTTAATGGTCCCTTAGGACTGGCTCTGTGTATTTGCTGCTCCTCTCAAGATTTCCATTCCCTTCTCTACCATCCACCACCTCCTTCCCCAGTTCCACCTCAGTTCATCTGCTGCATTGTCTTCCTCTAATTAGCTCCTTCCTGAGTTGCTTCTTTCATCTGTGCAATTGAATAACAGCTGAAGCAAGCGTTGGGGAGAGGGAAGGAGAGAAGGAGGCTCATTTGACTGGAAACAGCTGTCACTCCATGGCCCAGAGGAGCTGCTGGAGATTGGAGGAACGGGGCTTCTGTCCTTCCTCGCCCTTCCTGGCCAAGGTCTCGTGCTGGGGAGAGAGGGGGGACAGGAGACATTTGCTAAAGGACTCACCAGTGAGCAACTTGGAGGAATTGCACTGGCTGGAAATCCCAACAGCTGCCTCCCAAAGGTTCCCTTGGTTCCCATCTCTCCTAGCCTGCTGGCCTTTGAATTAAAACAGTCTAATTAGCACAGCTCATTATAATCAGTTGTCTCAGGCTGCTGAAGATGTGCAATGGAGGCTGATTCCTGGGCACCTTCACAAAGTCTGAACTCGGGTGGTGCCAGAGGGATTTCTGGAGTGCTCTGATGGCAAAGGATGCTTTGTGGTCATCGTGGTGTCACCCAGGCTGGACAGTCCCCTTGGAAAGGATCCCTCAGGAGGGCTGTCACTACCTCAGCCCCAACATGGAGCATTCATTCAGAGGAATACCTTTGTCTTTGAGTCACCTTAAGGATCAGATGTCCACCCCTCACACCTCCAGCCTGGCTCTCTGGGTAACCACAGCACAGAGCCAGGAGGAGAAGCTGGCCCTGGCTTCTGTTTCTTCGGAGCAAAGGCACACTTTGTGCATTCCCTGCTCAGAAGGCACAGGGTGTTTCCCAAACCTGCAGGAAATTACAGGTAAATCTCTCATCCCTGCAGGATCTGCAGCTTTGTTGGCACCACTGTCCCCATCAGCAGGCGCTGCCGCCCTGCCCCGTTCTGGGAGTGATCCCTGCCAGCCTGCCAAGCACAGGGAAACTCCAGACCGGCCATGCTGAGCTGATCCAAACCCTGCCCTCAGATCAACCCCTCCTGCAGGAGGCCTGGGGTTTGGGAAATCCACGGCTGAGAGCTGCTGTGCTCAGCTTGGCTCCTTCCCTGCCCATCCACACATCCTGGGATGGGCACAGCTCCGAGGGCGAGCGCGGGGGCTCCACTTCTAGTGACACCCTGAGCAGAGGTGGCAGCTTCCCAGCGGGCACCCACTCCCACACAGTTCAGAGAGGGGGCTGCTGCAAATCCATCGGGGACACGGAGCCCCCCAAAATCTGCCGGGAACACGGAACCTCCCCGGGAGCAGCAGGATCTGTTCCCTCACTGACACTTGCTCACAGCTGACATCTCAGGGGGAGGCCAAGCAGATGCCAGAAAAACCCCAGGCCTGGTTTTTGTTTCTTTTTTTGTTCTCCAGGGTTTCTCCGGCATGCCAGCTTGCAGGCAGGACAGGAGGTGGGGACACAGCCTGGCACTGTTTGTCACTGTCAGAAAGGGTCACTGCTGACAGATGTCCTCAGAGCTTTTAGAGCCCACAAAGCTGCTAAACACTAATTTTTTAAATGAAGTTGTCAACTGATCTGTGATTTGATTGTGCAATTGCAGCGTTCAGGATAAATCATGCAGAAAATCATCTAATTAAACTAATAAGGAGTCCAAGGCAGGAGATGTTTTCTGGTTGTTGCCTTGGTCACAGGGGAAGGAGGAAAAACCCTTTTGGACTTTTTTTTTTTTTTTTTTTTTTTTTTTTTCTCAAGACAGGGAAGAAAATGAGACTAATGTGTAATTTCACCCAGACCTTCCTGCAGTCTGGGATGCTGTGGTATCACAAATCTGTGCAGCTGGTGCAGAAACTTTGGCTCCCCGTCTCTCATCCCTGGGTATTTTCCTGATGAGGCCAGGCTGGGGTGTAGATAAGGGCAGGGAACATTAATTTTGGGGCTTTCCTGCCCAGCTGCCTGGTGGTGACTGAAGAAATAGAATCCTGTGCTTTTTTTACCTTGCTCGTTTTCCCACAGTGCTTCCTGTGCCAGGAATGTCCATGCAGGGAGGTGAGGGCTGGTGTGGATATCCTGGAGCAAAACGTGTCTGATACATCTCTGAAGAGGGAATTAGGCAGCAGCTAATCATCCCAGCCCAGAACCTGGACAGGATGGCAGTTCTAACACTCGGACTCTGTAAAAATCAGGAGCTTCACTGGCAGCAGCTGCTCAGGACCTTGGGTTTGTGCAGCACATGAAAAACGAACCCCACAAGAGCCCTGTGCCACTGCTGCCCTCTCTGTCCTTGCTCAGGGCTGGTCAGGAGAAACCCCAGCAGGGAAAAGCCCATTCGCAGCAATGGGGGCTCAGTGCTGAGCGTCACCTCCTGAGACACCCGCAGGCCTCTGCAGTGACACCCGTTGTGCCTGCCGGGGTTTGAGCCATCGAAAAATGCAGGGGGGATTCCAGGCAGCTCGGACCTGTTTCGTTCCCAGCCTGCCCTCTCCAGCTGCTCTGGTTCCATAACTGCTGAAAAATACAGGGACATGTCTGGAGAGGCCCTCCAGACCTCTGGAGGTTCACCAGTCTTCCCAGATGTTTTGTCCCTCTTTAAACCTCCCACTTGGTGGGTGTTAATTACTTTTGGGTGTTATTCTCAAAGCTGCTGGGAAGGGCATTTTCAGAGCTGTGGGATGGACTGGCCCAGTTTGGGTTCAGCTCAGTCAGTGCAATAATTTTCTCTGGGGGGCAGACAGGGAAGGAAAAATGAACCAGAGGCTTCAACAGCTTCTACCAGCGTTGCAGAAACCTGATTTTTGTTCTGAGGTGACGCCTTTCCTCCGGCACTGCTTTTGACAAACATATCATCAAATCCTTCGGGTTGGAGAAGACCTTTAAGATCACTGAGCCCAACCATTCCCCCAGCACTGAACCCACCCTCAGGTGCCACATCCACACATCTGTTCAGTCCCTCCAGGGATGGAGACTCCACCACTGCCCTGGGCAGCTGTGCCAGGGCTTGACAACTCCTTTGGCAAGGACATTTTTCTTACCATCCCATCTAAATTTCCCCTGGTACAACTTGAGGCTGTGTCCTCTTGTGCTATCACTGTTTTATGTAGTCTGGAGAGCGGGAAGAGCTGATTTTCTGCAGCAGGCACAGCACAAGCACTGGTACGAGCGTGAAGAGCCTGAGAATTGGGATCTGAGCAGGGTGGAAATAAAGGAGTGGGAGTCAGTAACTGTCAAATCATGCCAAACGAAAAAAGATTGTATTTTGGGTTCACCTTGCATAAAGCATGTAGGATGGCCTGTAGCACATTTCTTTTCTCTCTTTTTCTTATCTCTCTCGACAATTTTTCATTTGGTCACCGAACTGAAAAATTCATCCTTTGCACTGCTTTAAGTGGAATTCCATGTCAGAGAGTTTCTCAGGGAGCAGCAGTGGCAGGGATGTTGGTGGGGAAGGTGGCAAGAACAGCATTAATCCCAGCTCTGTGCTTTGGGCCTGAGAGAGCTGTTAACTCACAATAACACCTCGGGGGATTATTGATTTTCAGAACGACTGTCTTGTTTTTGACAGTGTAATTTTGTCACTCTCTGGGTCATTTTACTTTCTAATGGGAAGAAAAGTCAGAGGATCAGACTGCTCTTTAATGGAGAAAGGGTTATCCAGCTCTTTTGTGGCACTGGGAAAGGAGTGTACTCATCAAAGTTGGGAGGTTGGTTGAAAGTCATGCCTGTGCCCATCAAGATTGGGTAAAGCCAGATCCTTCTGCTCCAAACCAGCATTAAAGGTGTCTGTGCCCTCTGAAACCACATCACGTCTCCATTGAAACATCCAGGATGGATTTGGTGGCAGTGGGAAGTGGGTAAATTCCTGGCTGGGAGGCGAGGGAAATCTTTGTCTCAATCACACCCCAGCTTTTCAGCTCTCCAGTGAGGAACCAAGTAAAACAGAATATTCCTGCAGAACTGTTCCTTAGTTCTCATCCGGGAAGGAGCCTGAGCCATATTTGTGTGTAAGAGGAATGAGGGATGTGTCTTTACACACAAACTGTGGGTCTGCTGAGAGATAAAATTAGCACTGAGAGATAAAAGAAACAATGGGAAAGATTCCACCGATTGATGGATGGATAAAAGATATTTGCTCTTTACAAACGAACTTTTTTGGTTTTTTTCTGATAAATGAAAGTGGATATTGAAAGATGAAAGAAACATTGGGGAAGAAAACATAAATTCCAGAAGAGCTCAGAATTCAAAGGGAGGGTTGTACATTAGAGGGGAATTTTTACATATCAGGCATCCCAGGAAGTCTGCACTTCTCAAGTATCTCAGAAATGGGAAAAGAGAGGGAAATGTGGCCGGGAAATTGGGATAAAAAGGAGGCAGTGTCCTCTGAAAATCGGAGAGATCCCAGGGGAATGCCCCATGGCCTCTCCCTTTATTCGAATAAAGCTACAGGACTCCTCCCTCTCCTGTTTGGGCATAAACCTCTGGTGTTTGTGGCTTAATTTCCTGACATGTGCCAGGAGGGATCTCCCAGGGAGGACAGGCTCAGTCAGCAGCACTCAGGCTGCATCTCTTTTGCTGGTCAGCAGCTCTGTGGGCTGGGAATGTGCTGAGCCCACTCTTCCTCCTCCTCCTCTGCTCCAGCAGCCAGTCCTGGTGTGGGGAGGAGCCGCCCAGGCAGGGATACTCCCTGCAGGGATGCTCCCTGCTCTCCAGCATCCCTTGCTCTTGGGGAATATCAGCTCCCCTTCCCTCAGCAGCCCAGCCAGGCTCCCGTGCAGCAGATCAGCTTCTCCTGATGCCTCCTGCCAAATGAAGAGAACTGTCCCAGGAGCCTCTGGAGGAGGAGCAGCTGCTCTGGGTGCTCAGGTGCCCATTGCCCCAGCTTCAAAATCCACCTTCCTTCCTGGGAATCCCATCAGAGAATGTTTCTTCACTTCTGTTTGACTTAAAGACCCTGCTCTGGGACAGGGTTTTTTAAACTTAGTTTAACATCAGGGTCAGTTTGACCTCCAGGCTGAGTTTATTTGTTGGTTTTCTTTACCTGGAGGCATTTCCTACTGAGCACTTCACCTGCTGGCACATTTCTTGTTCAGATCCAATTAACAATCCCCACTGCAAGAAAATGTGGCATTGCAGGAGCAGCTCTAGGTTTGCTCTGAGGTATCCCTGCATCTCCAGCTGTGCTCCACAGGAAAACCTTCTCCTTCTCCTCTGCTGCTTCTCCACCCTTCCACCTGTGACTTCTGATTTATCACCCTGATTTTTTTAAACCTCTGTTTTATCTGTGGGACAAGCAGAATGAAATGGCCCACCCAAAATGAGGATCTTATCCAGTTAGAGGAAGGCTTGCTGGGACTGCCAAGAGGATGCTCCTATGAATGACGGAGCTTCATTTCCACTTGGATTTGTGGGGTGGGAGACCGGGCAGACACAGCTTCCCCAGAGAGTCAGAGCTGTTTAAAACTGCTGGCCTGAGTTATTGTCACTTTAAGGACTCAAACTCTAACTCTCCAATTTATCAACTTTCCTACTGTTTACTCCAGGATCTCGGGAGAAGGGGAATAGGTGTGGCTGGGGAGAGACCCTTGGCAGATAAGCTTCCAGCAGCTCATTATCTGCTGGGGAGATTTCAATGCCTGGGAAATATAAAGCTGCTAATTTGTATTTTAATATTCCTCCTGTGTCCCATCGGCCGTATAAATTAAGTAAATTGAATCAAAGGCTATCCCTTATCTATTGCCTGCCTGTGCCTTGCTGGGGAGCTGGATCAGCTATGGAGAGAGAGAGGCTGGGAATAGAAATCTGAGATCCCTCCCGATATATCAAAGTCAGACAAAGGGAGAGCATTGATCGCAGGCAGCCAGACAACAGCCCAGGCAATAAAAAAAAAGGAAAAAAAAAATTTAAAAAAAAATTAAGAAGAAGCAGAAGGAACAATCCCTCTTCCCTCTTCTCTCTTCCCTATCAGCATCCTGAGCTGTGAATTACAAGTGAATGAGAGCTGACTTATTCCTTTTTTGAGGGAGAAACTCACGCACAGGAGTCAGGGCAGCAGGAATTATGGCTCCCCTGGCCATCGTAGATTGGCCCCCCTGTGAGCCTGTAGTATTTTGTAGGACTGTTTATGGGGCTAACTTTAATGTCTTAATATATATGTGCAGTGTGCCAGAATTACAGCTGCAGGGGGAACCATAACTTGGAACTTCCTGACTTCCGTGCGTGTAAAACCTCAGCTGCAATGTTAATTTACTCGAGGATTTTTTGGGTTGTTGTTGTTGCTGTTGTTGTTGTAAGTCATTCCCTGCCCTGATTCTTTATGGATTCAAGAAGGACAAGAAAGCAAAATGCTGGTTTGGTGCTGGAAATGATGGATTAGCAATGGTAATTCCAGGCAGGATGTGGCTGTCGGTGGAGGGGAGGTGGGAATTTCAAGGCCTTGGCTTGGAAGAAGAAAAGGAGGCCTAGAGCTGTCGGAATGACAAGGACAGGATGGTTTAGGAGGGTTTGGTGTTGCTGGAACAGCGTCAGGCTGTGCGAGGCAGCACTGGAAATCGCCCTCGCAGGACCAGGCAGGCTGAGCTCGTTCTGCTCTCGTGTTAAAGCCAGGAGACCCTGGGGTCATTCCCACTGCCAGCACAGCTTTATGGCTCCATCTTGGTCAGGCAGGAGCAGCCAGTCCCAGAATCATCGAATCACTGAGTTGTTTAGGTTGGAAAAGCACTCCAAGATCATCAAATCCAACTGTTCCCTCAGCACTGCCAAGGCCACCCCTGAGCCACGTCCCCAAGTGCCACATCCACGTGTCTGTTCAGTCTCTCCAGGGGTGAGCACTCCACCACTGCTCTGTGCCAGAGCCTGGCCACCCTTCTGGAGGAGGAATCCTCCAGGAAAAGGTGGGGCAGACCCTGCAGGCACCAGCAGTGAGGATGGTGAGGACAGCGAGGGCCTCCCCAGCCAACCAGAGCAGGGCTGATTGTCCAGCAGTGCCAGGCTTGGTTTAGTTTGAAGGTTGCACAACTTTTTCAATCTTTTCTGTCCCTTTTCCTCATGAAAAAAGCCACCATCCTGTTTGAAGTGAAGAAATTGTTGCTTTCAATGATATCCCTGGGTTCCTGTGCCTCCTTCTCTTGCTGCTTCTCTAATGACTTGATCAGGGTGATGGCTCTTCTCTGCTCAGCTCAATCTCTCCATCTCCCTCATTGGCACCTCGGAGCTTTAAGGTCTCTAATTCTGTGTTGAAAGCCCTTGAAATCAGCTTGAAAGCTCGGAGGGAGCGAGGGCAGGCAGACTGACGGACAGACAGAGTGCCACACTCAGTTTGATTGCTCCAGTCTTATTTCCAGCAGCAACCTGGATGGAAAAAAATCAAGGCAAATAAGATTTTTGAAGGGAGGTGGGAAGGATAAAATCGAGTTAAAGGAAACCAGGAGAGAGAAATTTCAGCTCTCCTGAAAACACGTTGTTCTTCCAGAGGCCAGAACCTCTCTTTGTTGGGAGAACACGGGAAGAGCAGGTGCAGGGCAGGTCTGACAGGGTTGGCCTGGGAGGTTCCCTGTGGCTGTCAGCTGCACAGAGCTGTTCTTTCCAGCCCTGCCACCCCACCTGTGCTGTCCAGCCAGCAGAACATAGCTCTCAAACCAGGGCATGTGGAGTCATCGTGCTCTAAGAGCTTTACAAGAAATCCTTTTCCTCCTAGAAGCGTCACACCCTGCTCCCATCCCTGCCCAGACCGATTTATAATCAATAACACCAAAATCCTGATGCCTTCCTCATGCTGTTGAAACCAACAGATTTACCCCAAGAACCTGTTCTGCCCCCCTGCACCCAGCAACACAGCAGAGAGAAAGAAATCCCAGCCAAACCACGCTGCCTGCCAGAAAAATAACCAGGAGTCTGCCAGAAAAAATAACCACATCTCCGCTGTCCCCTTGAGCATTTGCTGCCTGCCTCTGACTCCCCCACTGGATAAAACCACACAGAAGGGGGGAGACACTTGCCTAAAGCCAGCTCTTCCTCCTCTCCCCACAGGGATCAGGGAGGCTGAGAGGTGCCTGTGCTGCCCCAGAGCCTTTGGCACAGCCCTGCCAAGGGTTGCAGCTCGTTTTCCCCAAGGCTGGTGTAGCGTTAAGTTCTTATATCTGAAAGCAGCCTTTCAAATTGCTGCCTGGTGTGCTACATAAATCCTCTCCAGGATCCTCGGAGGCTGCGAGCAATTACACTGAGGTGCTGAGGGGGCAAGTGAGAGCTCAAAGAAAGGTTAAGAGAAGAGGAGGGAGGGGGGGAAAAAAAGGGACAAGAAAAATCCCAGCCCTGGTAGCAGCTGGGAGTGGGAGGGAGCCATGTAAGACAAGGCTGTGGGACTTGGGTGGAAATTGCTGCATCTTGGCCCATTCCAAGCAGGGCCCAGGGGAACGTCACCCATCTGCCAAGAGTAGTACAATTTGGTGACAATCTGTGATGTTCATTTATGCCCTAAAATAGGAGAAACTGTATCAGCAGAGCCCAGAGATGGTTTCTGGAATCCTTCTATTGAAGACATTATCTCACTCATCAGTCAAGGCCATCCCCTTCTGTACAGCCCTCCCTGTCTCCTCCACCCGGGCGTGTGGGAATGCAGGAGAGCTCTGGGAAGAGCTCCTCACTCCCTCTCACCTTGTCGTGCAGCAAGAATTGGCAGCAGCCAAGATCTGACACCTGCCAGGCAGTGGGAAGCACGAGAGGCTTCCCTGGAGAGCGGCTCAAAGCCGAGACTGGCCGGCTCCATCCCTGTCCTGGAGCCCTTCCGAGCCCCACCTGCAGCCCGGAGTGAGGAGCCAGGATGCAGGGATTGGGGTGAAAGGACTGAGTTGAAGGTGCTGGAATTCCCAGAGCTGGTTCCCAACCCCGTCCCTGTGCTGGGGCAGCCGCTGCCCCTCAGCTCTGCTTGCTCAGAGCCGAGCTGGGACCATTCCAGCCCTTCCAGCCAGCTGCAAACAGGAGCTGTTACCTTCCCTGCCTTCCCACTTCCCCTCAGGGCGAGCATCTCCATTAGTCAGCGTCTCCAAAGTGCTTGCAGAGCAGCGTGGGGAGCTGCTGGCTCCAAGCTACCCCCGTGCTTGATGCACAAGTGCTGTTTTCCCAGGGCTGCCCTGTGCCTAATGCAGCCAGCGCTGCCTTCTTCCCTCATGTTTTGCTCTCCTTCAGTCCCATAATGTTGTTATCCCTCACCCCCTGACAGCTCCTGTGCCTGGCCAAAGGTAACTTTTGGGGGAAGGGGGGTTGGGGTGGAAGTGAATCCATCAAATGGATTTACCAGGGCTGCCCGAGTTGCCGGTGCTTAGAACGGATGCATTTCCCTAATAGACACGGGCATGGATTTCACTGCCAGGCAGCTGCATTAAGGAAATGGATGGCAGCTCCTGGAGACATCCAAGCTCTGGGTGTAGAAGGTTTAATCCAGGGACACTGTCCTGGCCGATGTGTCACTGTCTGGTCGGAGGATGCAATAATAACTCCCTCTCTAGCTGTGCCCTGAGGCTCGGCAGCTCCTGATAACCTGCCCTTATCAGCAGTGGAAGCAAACACAGCAAAGCTGGAACAGTCAGGCAGGAGCAAGGAAGGAGCCCACGAGTTAATCCACAGCTGCTCAGGCCAGGCTGCCACACACCTGAGAAGATCAGGAACTGGACACTGTTCAATATGAACCAAGGAAAAGCTGATTCTTTATTCACACAACTTATTTTTTTATACATAGTATAAAATATTTTATACAGTTTTTACAGACCTCGTGTATAACTCCAATAGGTTAACAGTATTCTTGCCAATTACTCTGTTGGTTAGTGAAAGGTATTTTACCTGTCTATCAACTCTCTCTATTCTTGGTTCATTTACATATTTTGCTCACTGATTCTCATGAGGCAAATTTCTTGTTTAATGCAGGTGCAGATTGTTTTTCACCCAGGAATAACTTGTTAACAAACTTCTCATTCTCAGGATGGTTTTCACGTGGGAACTCACAAACCACTTAGCTGCACACAGAAGTGACAAGCCAGCTGTTAATTTAGCAGAGGAAGGCCTGATTTTATGAGGCCTTTCTTTTATGATATATCCTTTTTCCTCTAAGAACATTCTCACACACACCAGCACCTCTGAGGGAGCCCTGGCAGGCAGCACAGGCGGGCTGTGGACAATTGAGTTAGAAGAACATCTGGAATCCCTCCAGAGGGGGGCCAGAGGGCTGCAGGACCCATGGATGATGCTCAGAAAGGGTGGCTGATCCCTCTGAATCATTCCAGGGAGCGGCACTGAGCCAGGGCTTTTTTCTCTTCAAGTCTAAACTGGGTAAAACTCCACCTTTGGCCCTCCAGGTCCCAGCACAGCCCCGTGCTCGTGGCTGTGTCCCCAGGACCCTCACTTCCATGGTATTTTAGCTGCTTCCCATTGGATACCAGGCCCTTTCCCTATTTCTTTCCCAGCTGGGTGTAGCTCGCAGAGCTGCCTGGCTACTCCTCAGCACAAGAAGCTGAATAGGATAAAAGAAATCTGAGAAAAATAGAAGGAAAAGGAGAATCTGTGGGCCACTGACATCTTTCCTGCTATCTCCAAGCATCTTTGAAAGACTTTCCCTTCCTTTGACAGAGCCAGCCAGCTCTTCATCTGGGAACTGCACGAGTCTCAGGCAGCTTCAAAGCTGGATGGCTGCATTCACATTCCCAGCTGTGAGGACTTTTAGAGTCTATATTTAGGCTTTTCCATAGGATAAGGGACAGGCAGCATGGGTTCTGCTGAAGGAAATTATGTTTCTCTGACCCGCTTAAATCCTTTGGATGAGTTAAGAGACCAGTGGATAAAAGGGAATGAGAGAGTATATATACACACACTCCTTTTGAATTTCAAAAGCCTTTTTTGATAAAGACCCTGACAGAGAGCTATCAAGGCATAATGGTGACCAGGGGGTGCAAGTTAAAATCCCTGTGATAGATTAATGCTGGTGGAGAGAATGGGAAGAAATGGGCGATCTTCAGCAGGAGAAATTGTGATTGTCAGTGAGGATATCACTCATTTCCCCCCGGTTGTGGCCAGTGCTGAGCAGAGAGGTGAGTGTGCTGATGACACATTTGGTGTTTGTTTTCCTCCCCGGTGCTGCCAGCCCGCTGTCCTGATTTCCACCTCTGACTGAAGCTGGCCCAGCTCTGCTGCCAAGAATCTCCTCAGATTTGCACTCCAGGCTCTTTTGTTTGCAGGCAGTGAGGGAAGCAGGCTGGAGAGGGCTCGTGCCCGGGCTGGAATGTTCATTTCCAGCTGCCCATGTGCCCCAGCATGCCGGGCTGCCGGGGCTGGCACATTCTGCTGCCATATGTCCCCAGCCTGGGCCGTGTCAGGAGAACTCCCCAGCACAGGACAGGGGGCTCTAATTAGTCTGCAGCCCTGGCAGGATGTTGGGAGAAGGAAGTTAATTAGCAGGATGTGATCTTCAGGGAAGGCAGAGTTGGGCTTCACCTTTCACTCTGATTTTCTCTGTTTCCCCTGCCCACCATCCCCATGTCTGTGTCACCATTGTCCTGCTCTTCCTCTCTTGGGATCACCCTTTTCCCTGCTTCCCAGGCTCCCTGGGCCAGGCCTGAGCCAGCTGGGCTGGCATCTCCTTGTGCTCAGAGCTGAGCCCACAAGTCCTGCTGAGAGAAGCCCCAAAGCCTTTCTGCCTCTGCTCCCTTCTCCCTCCTCTCTCCCCCCACTGGAACGGTGGTTAAATTGGATTAGCGTAATTAACTTTTGGTCACACTTTCCAGTGAGCAGTCAGGAGGGAGAAAAAAAGAAGGGAAGTTAATTGAGATGAAAGGAGACGACGTCAAGCAAGGAGTTCTGCTTAATTCGTGTCGGTGATGCCCAGGAAAGTGTTGCAGTGTTTGCAGCGGGCATGGGAAGCCTCTGACATCTCCTTCACTGCTCTGTGTCATACTGTGCTCTGCTTTTGGGGAAGGGGATTGTTTGCACTGAATTACATCATTTTACTTCCCAAATCTCCTATTCCCCCCATGTTGATACCGGCACAGCTTCACCTACATGAATGTAAATTGAACAAATTATTTTAGCTTGGTGGGCTCCAAACCCTGCCGTAAACTCAAACCATGTGGGTGCTCTCTGCTCTGAGAAGCCTTTGTGGAGATGCTCCCATTTCCTGTAAACAAGGATTTGGCCTCACCCCCCACAGCAGCTCCCAGCCCCTGTGACATTTTGATCTGCTCCAGGATTTATGGGAGGGAAGATTGTTCCTCATCTGTTAAATGAAATGCCTCAGATAAGGCATTTCCATTTATTAAAGCAGTTATTATATTATAATTAAGCACCAGTTGCTGGCAGAAAACATATTTATGGAGGTTTAACCATGCAGCCTGAGAGAGATAAATAGAGGCTGTGGAAGTGCCTGGGGTTTTTCACTCTCAGGGAGAGGCATGACCTGGAGCTCAGGACACTTTCATGGCCAACAGCTGGGCGGGAGCAGTGGAAAATTGAATGTTTCCTTCAGCAAGGGGAACTGGAGCTGCTCTACTGCCAAAAGACACTTTCCAAAGCCGTGGCAGCCTGGTTTGTGAGCGCTCCCACTGAGTCAGGTGTCCCCTTCATCCTCCTGCTCCTGCTGAAAGCTCAGAGCTCCTGTGCCGGGGACTGGGGCTTGCTTGATTCTCCAAAGAGGCAGAGGCATCTGCTGTTTGCTATAAGGGTTTATTTGCAAGTATTAATCTGAAGGCTGAGCTCTGAGTTGTTGAAGTCCATGCTAATATCAAGTCCCAAGACAAGAGGGCCCTGATGGTGTCTCTGGGCCAGGGGTCTCATTTGGCAGAGCAGCCCCGATCTTCTCCTGCAGTGACACAGGGTACAGGAATGCTGTCACCCTGATACAGGGGATTCCTATTCATAAATTGAACAAGGAGTGAAAAACACTCCTTTCATTCTAAACATTCTAAACATTCTAAGCATTCTTGCTACACCTATCAAAAATTCACTTCTAACAACAAAAAAGTGGTGTTCATCCTTACTCATATTTATGCATTTTTTTCTGTCTGTCCACATGTGTGAATCTGTCTGTTCCATCTTAAAAATGCAAACAATATTCTATGTAATTACTCTGTCTTATGAATGTAAATGGGTTTATCTTTATTTCTCCTAAAATGCAAACAGTGTTCTTACTATGTTTTTGGAGCCAGTCTAATAGAACTGGGTCTTAGGGCTTGTCAGGATTTCAAAGGCTTTTCATTTTTCTAAGGCACTTAAAGCATGTCTTAAAATACCCAGGGTGTATTCTACCTACTTGCCTACTTATTGGTTCAAAACTCTGTCTAACACTTTTACTTATATTTCTGCTTCATGTCCATTTGGCTTGATAGATCTCAATTTTTCTAAAGTATTTAATTCAATATCTGCATTCCTCCCTCTTTCTGTGGAGCTCAGAGAATCTCCTGCCTCTTGCACTCCAACAGTCCGGGGTGCTGCACGACAGAGAGCTTTCACTCCCTTCCCAAGAAGAAAAAGAGGAGGGAAGCTCTGAAGCTTGGTATTAAGCAGGGGTTTGGGAAGGTTGGGAGGATAGAAAGGGGACTCGAGAGAAGCGTTTTCTGCGGCATTAAGAGCGCAGAGTCCATCTCGGTGTGGCTTTTAGAGCTGCCCCGAGGCTGTGGAACACGGCGAGAGGAGCAGGGAATTCACGGGGCTGCTCCCCTGCCCTGCCTGTCCTGCTGTGTTCTGGCTCAGCAGGAACTCGGGATGAGCAATTAATTTGGGAGATGTGGGCCAGTCTGGAGCTCGGCTCCTAACTGGGCACGAGTCCATTTCATGCTCAACCTGTGTCCAGGTGCTCCCTCCTGTCCACATCCAGAGGGTTTAAAACCTCATTTCTCCCCCCCCTTCAAGAGCATCTCCTCTCCTTTCTCCCTCTCTCGGTGTGTCGTTGCTGCAGCGTTTTTTCAGCACGTAGTTAAACCCAATAAAATAATCATTATTGCTGCAATTATTTCCAAACAGATTAAATATCTGCCACGCTCCCGGTCCCAGTATAAAACAGGAGGAGCCATAAACCACCTCAGTGCATAAAAACGGGGAAGGGAGAAGGAAAGGATGACATTTCATCTGGCTTCCTCATGGGCCTGTGTAGTTACTGGGAACATTTGCATATTTTTAATGCAGTGCCTCTTTAATAAATTCCTCCCTCCAGACACATTAAGAATGGGGCGCTTGCCTGAGCATCAGGATAGGGAGTGTTGGCAACTGCAGACTCCAGGATCAGCCGCAGAGCAAACAGGCAGGGGGATGTCTGTGGGATCTGGGAGGGAGGGAGAGCAGGCAAGGAAAGGACAGCATATCCCAACACTTTTTTAAATTTTTTTTTTCTTTTTTTTAATGTGTGTACACCATCAGCCAACGCCATCTGTTTAATTTTTGACCTTTTTGTTGTCTGACCTCCTTTGAACTTCACTGGAATTCTCCAGGGTAATATAGTTTCTTTGCATTCAGGGGCAGGATTATTTGCTATTAAATTGGAATTCAGGGAGGAAGGAGACCTAAATTCTTCTCCTGACCTGTTAATCTGCTGGGGGGTAAAAATATTGCCTGTAATTACAGGGCTTCCTCTCTTTTTTTTTTTTTTTTTCTTTCTTTTTGGCTTGAGTTCAGGCCAGACCCCAAACTTGCTCTTTAAGCCTCTTATGGCAAATACCTCTTTTCTGAGAACAGGCTGTGCTTGTGTTCCTCCAGAGCCACCACGTCCTGTCCACTGTCCCCAGCCCTGCTGCTGCCTGTGGGCCTGGAATATTCAGGGGAGAGGGAAACCAGCCTGGATAGATATCTGGAGCTCAAAGGTGACTCCCACACAATGTCAACGAGGCTGGACTAATCCAGGTCCTTCGGGGCACTGCTGGAGGGATCCACTCATGGAGCAGAGGTCAGTCAGGTCCCTCACCCTCCCACCTGGAGTTCAAAGGGATCTCCTCAGCTTCTGTCTCCCTGGTTCCTCTTTTCCTCCACCCTTTTCCTCTCTTTATCCCCTTTTCTCACCCAGTGGGGTGCCCAGGGAGAGGTTTATGGCAGTGTGAGGGTGGGATGAGCTATGTGGTCCACAGCTGTGACTCCAGCCAATGTCACTTTTCCTCCTCTGTAGACCCATGAGGATGGTTCTTCAGAAACTTCTGGTGATTTTCCCTAGAAAAAAAATAATTTCCTGACCATTGCCATCTGTCCACAGAAAAGTTGCATTCACTTTTCTCCCAGAACACCTGGAGAGTGGAAGATGCCCGGTTGAGCAAAGTGGAACAGTTCCTATCCAGGTGGGCTGCCCTGTCATTTGGAACAGCTGATCCTCTGTGTCCCCTTTGCTCCAGGAGCTCCCAAGCCCATTCCCATCTCCAGGACATTGCAACTGCAATTCCTGCCTCCTGAGGAGAGGGAAATCCGTGGTATATCCATGTGGTATGTCTACAGTGAGCTCCACCTCTCCTGGAGCATTCCAGGAAACTTCAGCACCTTGAGATTGGCTCACAACTCTCACAGAGCTTCTTTCCAGTTCCTGACCAGCTTCAATGCCCCTGTCAGGAAGATGTAATAAATCAGGAGGAGAATGTTTTGGGGCCCTCTCTGCCTTGTGCTTATGTGGGTGCAGCTCTGCCTGGCAGAGGATGCATCTGAAATCAAGAACGAGTTTTAGTTAAAGCACTCCAGAAGTGGCTTCCACAGCATCTCCACTGACTATTTTATCAGCAGAACAGAGCACAGGAGAAATTGTAGATGAAACAAATACAGAAAATACATTAAGAGAGTAAGTAATGAGATCTGGGTGAAATTGCATCTTATGAAAAAGTAATCTGCAGCTTAGTGTGCAAGGAGGAGGAATTTGATTGAATAGAGGGGCTCTCAAGAAAGGAATGAAGGAGCACATTACAAACAGACAAAGACAGCCAGGTGTGTTGTGGAACGCAGGGAAGCAGTTAAATTAGGATGTAATGGAAAAGGTTATTTTAATATTCTCTTTTATGGATATCGGTGTCAATATTATCTCAGGGAAGGAGAGAGCGAGGGAGGAGGAAAAGGGGCGTGTAGCTGTGAAAAAGGCAAATAAATTGCAGCATGTACAAATGCTGGGGTCCTGCCGTCAGAAGGAGCAAAGGCAGGAGTGGCAGATCTGGCTGCAGAGTGGCAGATCCTGGAGGGACGCAGAGGGTTTGCAGGCACAAACATTCCCCTGCCCACTCCTAACGGGATGGCAGCTCCCGCTCGGGAAGGGGCAGCCTGAGCTTCCCAAATCCAGGCTGGGGTGTGGGGAAAGTGATCCCCTGCAGGATGGGGGTGTTTAGAGATGTCTCATGGCCCAGCAAAACCTTCTCCTTCAGTGATTCCAGTGACTGGACCTTTCCTGCAGCTGGCTCTCATCCCAGTGCCGCTGGGGTGGGATGGGACAGAGGGGCACACAGGGACGGGGTCTTTAAAGGGCTTTTTCACCTTGAGGCTGCTGGAAATGCCTTTACTTTAACCAGGCAAAGCTCCAGTCCAAACCCTGGGCTCTCTCTGCAGGCCTTGGAGAGGCAGAATCAGCTTCCTCAGGGGTTTTGTCACTGCCCACAACTGCAGCAAATATCCACTGCCAGCACCTCTGCTTTAGCTGCAGGGGGTGGCCAGGATGGTGGATTTGGGGTGGAGAGGTGATTTTGACCTTAAATCACAGACACAGGATTTGTCTGGGCAGCTGCTGAGGCACAAAGAGCCCAAATTCAGCCTTGGGTCTGCCCCAGCTGCATCACCCATCCCCTGGCACAGCCTCTCCCACCCCGTGGCCAGGCCTTCCCCTGGCCACTGACACTTCACACACCTGGCACTTATTAGCTTCTCCCGAGCCAGCCCTAATTAAGCAGTTGCCTCATTAGGCAGAGAGCTGAGGCTCTGTTGACTTGCTGAGGTCAGTGAGGTGCTCCTGTGAGCTGAACCTGCTGTTTCTTCCCCGCCTTTTGCAGAAAGCTGGAAGTGCTAAAGCTGAGGAGATGCTTAGGACAGGAGGCAGTTGGAAAATGCCACTTGTGTCCCTCGTTAATGAGGAACTGGGCAGAAATCTGGGCATTTGTGCCATGCTGAAAGGATTTGCCATTCCTAAGTGTTGGACTCTGTCCCCCTGCTCCAAAAATCTTGGAGTGGGAGCATCTCCTGCCACTGGGGATTTCTGGAGCAACAAGAAATCTCAATTCCAAGGGTTCCAGGCAGCAGCCAAGGCTCCTGCACAGAGCTGCTCCTCTCGGGGCTGCCCCTGCTCTTGGCTGGATAGAGAAGGAGGCGAGGCTGGATTCATCCAGCCCAGAGTGGAATTTTTGCTAACTTAAGTTTGATGAGCTCATTTCCTACCTGCTTTGCAATCTGACTCCAACACCTGCCATTCCCAAACAAGCTGGGAAATGAATTCATTTCAGCCCAAGCCAGAGTGGGCGATTTTCTTTTGTAGTTTTGAATTTTTAGTGGATGGAGAAATCAGCAATGATTTCATTCGGGACCGAAGGAAGTGCTTTGTTCCACATCAAATGAGGAGTGGGAGGGTTTTTACCCTTTTGAGTATGGTCAGGTGTAATGGGAGTCAGTGTGAGACGAGAATGAGCCCTGTGAGCTGAGAAATTGGAGTGGTTCCTATGAAAAATGTCAAACTAAAGTGTTTCAGACTGGGGGTGGAGGGGAATATTGCTTTCTGCTTCAGCTTTTCCAACTGGATATTGCCAATGCAGATAACTCTGAGGGGGTGTTTTGAGCCCAGCCTTTGTGTCAGCATCACCCAGCTCAGCTGGGGACAACGACCTGAGTCAAAGGTCCTTGACCCTAAGATTTAGTACCCAAAGGGGTTTTTTGCCCTTCCCACTGACAGGACAGCTCTGCCCTGCCTAAGCACCATCTCCAAATCTCCTTTTTGGAGGCAGGACACCCTCCTGAGCTCGTCCAGTTTGTTCTCATGCCTGCTGTTTGTTTGCACAGCTCCATCCTTGACAGCTCCTCCTGTTTTGCCCCTGAAAGGAACCACGTTGCATCCATTTAGCACTGCTGAAGAGAAAAAAAAAAGAAAAAGACATAAATTAAAGGAAGCTTTTTTAAAAAGGCTTCTCACCTGGGCACCTCTGTTCCTGCCTCGGTGAAGAAGAGGACGGTGTTTTCATAGGCAGGGCTGTTGAAATGAATGCAGATGAAATGGTTCAGTGTAATTAATTAAATGATCTCTGGCACCTCAGGAGGATCAGCAGCGTGCAGAGGACATAATTGGGTGTACACTGGCTGAATACATCATCACACACACACATGTGCAGGCTGTGTGCCAGGCCCAGCCACTCCAATCCAGCAGGATTTATAGTCCTGCAAAGCTGCTGCAGCCAGAGGTGGGGAGAGCCCGAGGCAGGGCTGCCTTCCCTGGGAGGAACTTCGTGTAAAACAGCTCATGGAATGAACCTGGAGCTGCCAGGAAGCACCAGATCTGTGCCACGTGGATACACCTTTGCTGTGATGCATTTGGGATGTGCAGGAGCCACCCGAGCAGCAGCTCAAGCAGGGATTCTTTGCTACTCTCAGAGCAGTTTCTCTCCGCGGTGCTGATTATTAAGCACCAAAGCAGTGTTTTGTTATTTTGCCTTATTTATTTCCTTCTCTAGACCCATTCTGGGGTGAAGGAATTCAGTGCTGGCAGGACTGAGCTGCTCTCAGCTCCTGCCTTCTCTGGGGGGCTGACCCAGAACTTGCTGTGACTAAAAGATCTGTCAGTTAATTCCATTGAATTTTAGCCTGCACCACGCAGGGTCAAGGCAGATCACAAAAAATGCAGAGTTGTGAGGCAGGACAGCCAGGCACTCGCAAAGAAAAAGTGCTTTAAACATTCAAGAAGAAAAGTGGCCAAGGAAAATGATTTTCAAAGATCCCTCCGTGAAGGCTGTGATGAGGAAGGAGTACAATGCCCGACGTGTCTGGCAGCACAAAAGCTGCTCTAGGAGGGAGCAGAATGAGCTGCTTGGTGATTAAACTTCTCAAATCACTGTTGGAGGAGTGGAAAATAACTGGAAATAAATCACTATCAAATTTCCTCCTTCCTCCTTGCCACAGGGAAGAGGGAAAATAACTTGAAGGGCTCAACACTGCAGGGAAGAGAGCACCCAGGGTGGATGTTTAGGCTGGAATGTCCCTGTGAGCCAGCACAAAGCCTCTGAGGCCACCAAAAAATGGATATTTTGCAGGCCCAGCCCAGGAAACTTTGAAAGGACCCCCTTTTCCAACACATTTCATGAAAACCAAGTTCAGGACAGGCCTCGTGGCAGCTTCCACTTTGGAAAAAGTTGGGGTTTCTTCCTCTCCTGCCTGTTCTGTGACTCTCTCCTTCCCCCCTTTCTCCTGCCATCCAACAAATAATTTCCTCTGCTCCTTCTCCGAGCTTCTCCGTGCATGTCACAGAATCCACAAGACCTGAAGAGGGGAGGAAGGGCAAAAAACACAGCAGCAAGAACCCGGTTTATTATTTATAATGCTCAGCTGTAAGCAATAAACACAGGCAGGGAATGTAAATTCTGCCACTTCCTTACCCTCTCTCTATAATTCCCTGGTAAATTCGCATCATTCACTGTCGGCCTTAATGTGCCTCCATTTGTCTGAGCTCCCCATTTCTCTGGGACTTTTTTTTTTTTTAATATTCCTGATGAAATAATATCTCCATGTATAGTTCTCTTCCTCTACCCATAGACTTGTAAATTAAATTAATTTCAAATTCAAAGGGGTAATATCCTGCTAAAATGATCCGCTGTATCATTGCGGGTCATGGTGTTGAACTGTAAAATAAAAGCCTGTTTATAACTTCTCATTTACAAGGCTTTCTTCTCCCAGAAACTACCACTGTGATGCAGAGAGCTGCCTGAGGAGCTGGAAGAATATCCATTCTCTCTAAAACCAGAGGGAGGTGTTCACGTGTCCTGGGAATGTGGCATCCAAAAGATGGCCTGAGTGGACTTGCTCAGTCCAGTGCTGTTGTCTGAGCATCCATCCCCCCTTCCCTTTGCTCTTCAGCCTGGTGCTCTGGTGAGTTGAAGGAAATCCAGTGATGGGAATCCCTTGCTCCCAGTTCTCTGTGGCCCATGAGCAGAGGTGGAAGGAGGAAAGGCAAAAGATCCACGTCCCATTTCCAAAACAGGGATTTACTCCTCAGTACGTTTCAGGAATGCGCAACTTGGTTTTTCCAGAAATGGGGGTGAGGAGTTATTATTCCAAATTTCCTCATCTCTCAGAAACAGCAGGAACTTCTGGCAGAATCACCCAAGATAATTTTCTTCAGCATTTCATTTTAGCTGTTGTATAAGAGAATGAAAAGGAAAGACTGGGGAGAAGGCTGAGGTCTGTAAAGAGCCAGAAATGTTACCTCTGTCAAAAAGGTAACTCCACTCCTCCCAAACCTGTTTACCCAGTAAAGGAGCCCAAGAAAAAGCAGGAGATGGAAAATCTTCTCCAGCTTCCATGAAGCATGTCTGGACTCTCCCACCCTCAGCACTGAGCAATTTCATAAACCCAAGTTTATGAAGGAGCCACCTCCTTTTGCCAGCGTCAGGAAAATTAACCTACAAACACCATGTCCAAAAAGGAGACAGAGGAGCCCTGTAACTTTATTCTAATAAAGGGAGAGGCCATGGGGCATTCCCCTGAGATCTCTTGAATTTTCAGAGGACACTGCCTCCCTTTTATCCCATTTTCCCAGCTGCATTTCCCTCTGTCTTTCCCCATTTCTGAGGTACTTGAGAGGTGCAGACTTCCTGGAACGCCTGATACCAACAAATTCCCTTCTAATGTACAACCCTCCCTTTGAATTCTGAACTCTTATGGAATTTATGTTTTCTTCCCCATTATTTCTTTCATCTTCCAACATCCGCTTTCATTTATCAGCAAACCTACAGTTTGTTTGTAAAAAGCAAATATCTTTCACCGCAAATATCAGCATCAATCGGTGGAATCTTTCCCATTGTTTCTTTTATCTCTCAGTGCTAATTTTATCTATCAGCAAACCCACAGCTTTTGTGTGTAAAGACACATCCCTCATTCCTCTCACCAGGGAGATGATGGGGGGAAAAGGCTCAATTTTGTGGCAAAAAGGCTCAGTTTTTGGCTAGCAGTGTTGCTGACTCCCAGCTCCTTCCAAAGCCCTTAAATGCTTTCCTGCCAGTCCTTTCCAAAGCCCCAAAATAGTTTATTTTCAGTCCCTTAATGAAGACACTTCCCTCGCACTCCTCACACACCACATTCCAAAGGTTTTCCTTCGCCAGGGCTGCTGCTTCACCGGTACTTTTGTAATTTATGAGACTCTTAGTGGCTTAATTACGCCGTCAGCTCCATCTGTCACTTAAGTGATATGAGGAATGATGGGATGCCATTAGCCAGCTAATAGTTGCTGTAAAGAGAATTGTTTTATGCCGTTTAATCACGGGAACATAAACAGTTTTTGCTCCCCGATATCCACACTTCCTTTCAGGATGATATTTAAGAGGCCAGTCTTGGCATCTGTCCTTCTGCCTGGAAAAGTGCTGCAGGAAATAAAGGGAAACTCAGCAGCAACAGGTCTAATTAGATTTACCATCGAGATCATGAGCATTTGGCTTCATTTTTTCCCTTGCTGATGGACTTTTTATTTGAGTCTTAGGTCCTCTCTTGCTTCCTGTCTTGATCTGTCATGATGTGGTGTCTTCATCCCCACGAGGGCTTGGAAAATTTCTGTCTGAAAGCTTGCCCTCAGCTTTGTTAGCACCTCTGCCCTCTGTGTGTGTGGAGTAACATTCACTTAGTAGCTGAGGGGCAGGAGACCCTGCATGGGATCTGTTGGAGGACAGAGTCACTTAGTTTCCATTTTAGAGGGCAAAAATCAACATTTAAAGATCATAAATCCTTCCTGTTTAACCCTGGAGCCACCTGAAATCTAATTTTCAGTGTTAAAATGTTTCAGGCACCGACACTGCCATCTCTGAGCTCGCTAAGGACAGCCTCAGCCCTGGCAGGACTTTGCAGCTCCGAGTCCTGTCTGAACCCCTGGCAATTTTTGGCAAAGCCTTGGTTTGCTGTCATTTTGCTGCCAGTCTCGGTGCTGTTCAGCAGTGAGAGTCCGTGGAGGATAAGGGGAGGTATCTGGGGAACAACTGGAGCGTTTGCACCTTTCTCAGCTCTGCTATTTTAATCCCAGACAGAGCTGTCTCGCCCGCCCTTGCTGTGCTCATCCCACGTTGGATTTGATTCCTGCAAACATCGCCTGACAGGAGCAATCCTCGCGGTTCAGCCGTGCGGGGTCTCAGCTTTTCCTCCCAAAAACGAGCATTGCCAGAGGTGAGAAACCCAAACCCCGCGGGTTAAGCTGGCGGTGTCCAACATCCTCTTTGCAGCAATCCCATTCCCGGGAGCTGTCAGAGCCTGGAAAGAGGCAAATCGGCCCTTCCAGCTCTCCGGGACGGTTCCCAGGTTTCCATTAGAGCTCTGTGACACTCGGATGTGCCCCACATCCCCGTCAGAGAGGGTTAAGGGATGCTGGCTGCTGGTCACTCTCCTGCTCCAATAAGAAGCCATCAATCAGCAGGGACCTGCTGCAGTCACACAGCAATAAAACTGGAGAGATTATTTGCTGCCGTGTCATTCATAATAAATGGATCCCAGGGTGCTTTGTAGAATTAATTAATGGACAAAGGAGAGGGAAATGAAGGGCGGGAGACCAGGAATAAAAGCTAAGGCTTGGGATGAGGTGTGGAAGGATCTCCTGGAGGAAATATCTGCAGTGGGATGGCTGAGGGGCACCGAATACCACAAGGCAGAGAGAAACAGCTGGCCCATGAGACGTGTCATCACCATGCTGCTGGTGGCAGCTCACCACAGGGGCTCAGAGGAGGATGTGGGTGCTCCTGGCTCTTCCTGGGATGGAATTGCTGCTTTCCTCTCTTCCTGTTCCCTCCCTGTGTTTTGTGGGACGCTGCCCAGCCCCATCCACCAATGGCTATAAAATACAGGGCAGTATTTTATGAAAGGGAAAGGCACTCCATAAATCCCGGATTTTATGAGGATTATTTATGGGGACACATCACTTGGGGACTCCCCCTCTGTAAAAGTGGTGCCATGCAGCAGGGTGAACCCAAGAACACGACCAGGGAGAGGGGGATGGAGCCGGGTGGGGGGAAGAAGGGAGAAGTTTCCTGTTTTTTCAAGGAGCATCTCCCACTCAGTCAGCAGCACTTCCAGGCTCTGCACAGTTCATGGAAGGAGGTGCTGGTGGTGCTCCTGAGGGACAGGTGTGCTCAACCTTTGCTAGACACTGGAGAATCCACCTGGGAGCAAGACACTGGATTGCCCAAAGTGGTGGAACAGCGGGGAAATCCCCCACCAGCACCACTGCTCCCCAGGAAACTGCTCTGGGCTGTCCCATGCCTGGCCCTGGGGCCAGACACTGACTTTGGGTAGGGACAGGCCTCGCCAGCAGAGAGGGGGGTTCAGCTCTGCCCCTGCTGCTGCAAAGCCCCGAGCTGCAGCTGAGCCCACGCTTGTGCCCAAAGCATGACCTTCACCCTGCTGGGCAGCAGCCAAAGCCCTGGAGGGCATGGCCTGGATCTGGGAACAGCACAGCTCCCACAGAGCCCATCCGAGCCGTCGTGTGAGGCAGCACGAGTCCTCCAGCCCTCCTTCCTTCCCCCTTCGTTAAATCCCAGCGCTATAAACCAAAATGTCAATTTTCTTTTTAAACATCTTTTATGGCAGCTTTGATGCAGCTTGGCAGATTGATAGGCCGGCTGACTGACGGCTCCCATTTATCCTCCCATCAGGCGTGCAGGATTCCCCGGCACAGACAGCCGTGACAGGGAAGGAGCCCTGGGAAGGGGCAGCGTGCCAAGGAGGTGGCGGCGGTGCCGCTCAGCCATCGCCAGCCTGCCGCGCTCGCTCCTCCTGCCGCCTGCTCGCCACCGGCCTGGATGATCTCGGATCTGCCTCCCGCCATCCCCGGGACGGACCTGGCGGAGCGGAGACGCCGTGCCAATTAACGAGGCTGCTAATGAGGGCAGGGCAGGAGGGAGGCGGGCAGAGCTCGTTGCGCCGAGCCCGGCGCTCGCTGCGCTTTTGGGGAGGCTTTCTGCGCACTTTGGTGGATTTCGTCGCTCTGGGACAGCCCTGCGGAGCTCGCAGCGAGATGGGGGGTCCGGGGGGGTCCCTTCCAGCCTGCGGGACTGAGCATCCCCGCAGCTCTCCAGCTCCTCCCCAGCCTGCCCGGCTGCGCCTTCCTCCGCGCTCCTCTCCTCCCTCCTCGCAGCAGTTCCAAGCGAGGAGAGGAAAGCGGGGAGCGGCGGCCCCGGCTATTCTGCTGCCCTTGTGTTGCCACTCGAGCGAGAAGGAGCCTGGGCCGGCTGGGAAGAGCCCTGGCTTCGTGCAGACGAGAGTGGGATTAGCATAACAAAGGGTGAATTTTGCAGCATCCGGCAGATAAGCTGAGAGATGCGGCAACGCAGTAAATAGAGTCTTTTCTTCCCTTTCTCATCTGCTCTCCCTCGCCTCATCGCCAGGCTGGCCCAGCACCTCCGCTGGCCCCCAGAGCCGGAGGAATCCCAGAGGATGCTCGGGGAGCGGCTGAGAGCCGCGGTGCCAGCGCCACTCCCTGCCCCAGAGCGACAAGGGACAGCGAGGAGGGGACAGAGGGCACCCGGGCGTGGCGCCTGGCCAAACGGTCTTTGAGGTGGCACCGCTGGGCTCAAGGGCGTGGTGGCACCGGGAGAGCGTCTCAGGCAAAGGTCACCACCCACGGAGATGCTTCAGACCGTACCTGGCAGCCTCAAGCTGATTTCTGCACACAGCAGAGCTCCTCTTCACCTCGACGCCCTTCCGGCTTTTTATACATCTTTCATATATTTGTAGCATTGTCGGTTTTAAATGTGTAGTCGTGTCCTTCCTAGTACTTTTCCTGCCCTTTCTCATAATAAGCCAACCCTTTCTAACACATTCTCAGAGTTCTGTTCAGTCTTATTATGAAGCGAATTTCTGACAAGAACATCTTGTTTTCCACCAGAACTTGAGAAAATACGGCAAAGAAGCCTCAGGACCAACCCCAAGGGACTGACCCAAGGGTGGGTTACCGGGGTAACTGATTCTCTATTGGATGTACCTGCTGGATATACTCATTAATTACCTTCGTAAGATTTGTAGAAATCCTTTCTCACATCCACAGAGCCATATTTTTGTGCACCTGAAAGCCTTTATTAAAGAGCTGCTTCCATCTTCCCATTTTAACACTGTTGCAAGATTTCTTCCTTTTGTTTGTAGGCAACAGCCTCCCGTGTTTCATCCTGGGGCCTTGCTCGGGGGTTATCCCCCGTGGAAAAGCTTGGATTCTGCTCCTTGCTGCACCCGGTTATTCATTCAACACATTCTTCGGCGGCTGTTGCTCAATTCCCTGTGAAACTGGGTGAGAATGCACAGAACAAAGGAGTTACTGTCTAATTGAACTGCGTGTCTTCAGCAGAACAGCCTTTGGAAATGGCACTCGCCCTGAGAAAATTCCAACGGGATGATTTTTCCTGGTGGCTTAATTAGAAAAGAAATAAATCAAAACCTTGGCATCTTTCATTAAACTCTCAGCAGTGGTAAACCCCAACGTTTCCATTTCTTGTCTTAAGAGCTTTTGTCAGGGAGACCGAATGTGGTCTGAGTGTTCGACCGCGAACATCTCCCTCGAAATTCTCGCCAGGCTCTGCACCAGAAATGTGCATTTCCCAGGATTGCAGACAGTGTGCAAAGCCCGGGTTCACTTGCAGCCTTCCTCCCTAAAAGCTGTTTCCTTAGGGAAGCGCCACCTGCCCTGTCCTGGAGACCCTTTCCTAAAGCAAAGCCAAATTCCCACCACCGCTGCCTCCTCCAAGGGGAGCAGGACGGGATTCACCCCGTGAGTAAAACCACAAAAACATTCCACTCCTTGTTGGGCCTTTAATGAAGCATTTACAAGATCAAACAGGATGAGGTGCCCTCCCCCCGGCCTTCTTTAAGCTGTAATTAATTGCCAAGTAAGTACCATATAATTGCTTTCCCAAGAGCACCCCGGAGAGCAGGGCCATACCTCGGCAGAGGTGCTGGAGCAAGCGCAGGTTAATTAACATTAGGAATTAAGTGGCTAATTGTATTGTTCTGACGGGGTGGCATTCCCAGGGTGTTTCATCCCAGCACCAGGATGAATCCCTCCTCGTGGATCCAGCCCACAGGCAGGTGCTGTGTCAGGAGATGTTGGCAGCATCCCACTGGTGGTCACCCAAAGGACCATCCTCCAAAATTTGTTTTCATTTGGGCCCTTCCTGCTTTCTCTCAACCTGTCCCCTGCATTTTGGTGCCCTCTGGGCTGGGTGACACCTCCTCCAGCTCACACATCCAGCCTTGAGCCTCCCTCCCTCCTGCCCAGTTTCTAATTCCTCTTTTTGAGTTTCCAGCGTGGCTCAGGGTGCTCCTGAATTCCCTGTGCTCCCAAATTCCCTGTTCTCCCTGTGCCCAGCCCACCTGGGAGTGCTGTAAAGACACAACGAGTGCTGAGCCTTTGAGGAGCGGATGTTGAATCCCTCTGGGAATGCTCTTCCTGGGACTGGACATCTTTCCATGGGCCGAGCAGCAGTGTCCAAGAAAGGAATGAGAAGGAGGTGCCTTCACAAACCAGCTGTGGGCCTGCTGCTAGATCAGGGCAGATACTGAGAGGTGAAAGAAGCAATAGGGAATCATAAATTCCAGAGGAATTCCACTGATTGACACAGATTGTTACTCACCCTAGGCCGTGCTAAACCCCTGGGGTGTACAGAACAGAGACACAAGGAACAGGAAAAGGAGGGTACCCATTAGAAAGGAGATCTGTATCAGGTGATTTGGGAAGTCTGTAGCTCTCAGGTACCTCAGCCAGTGGGGAAAGAGAGAGGGAAATGTGGCTGGGAAATGAGGATAAAAAGGAGGCTGCATCCTCTAACAACTTGAGAAGCTCCGTGGGAAATACCCCATGGCCTCTTCCTGTCTTCAAATAAAGTTACAGGACTCCTCTGTCTCCTTTTTGGACACAAACCTCTGGTGTTTGTGGATTCATTTTCCTTCCACGAAGGCACAGGGGAGTGAGGGAGAAGCCTGGCTGTGCCCTGGTGCTTCGGGCCCTGTCCTGTGCTCGGGCTCTGCTGCCCCGTTCCCCTCGCAGGTACAAAGCACAAACCCTTCTCTGTGAAGAGGCTTTACGAGCCTATTTCTTAGATAACAGCACTTGCCTTAACCTCTCCCCTGGCTCTTCTTCCTCTGTTATGTTGCTGTTAATTCTGGGGATATTTCTTCATCTTCTGACAGCCCAAATGCCGCAGCCAGGGTAATAAACAGCACATTAGTTGAGCTTTGTTAGAGTGAACGAGGCTTTCCTGATAAAAAGTCGCCAGGACAGACAAGAGGAGTTGCTCTCCCGGGCAACATCTTCATCGTGTTCTGCTCCAAGTCATTTCCTGCCTCTCCAGAGCTTCCCTAACTCCGGGTGAATCCGGGATGGCCCCATTTTCCACCCGGCTGTGCCAGGCAAGAGCTGACCAACGCTGCAGCACAGGTGACAGCTCTGTGAAAAGAGGAGGAGGAGGAGGTGGGGGAAGAAGAAGCAGAGGAGAAATGGGGTGCCCTGAGTTGCCCCAGAAAAAGCTGGAGTGGCCAAACTGGGCAGAGTTGGGGCTCAGAGGTGCCAGAAACTCCACCGGTGTAATCAAGGGCTCAGCAGTGCCCTCAGCCCTCAACCTTTCAATGGTTGCCTCCAGAACGGTCTCCAAGGGGGCACAGGAAGTTCAGTTCCTGCTGGATGGCTCCAGAGGAGGAGAGGATGGCTCCCCAGGAGGAGCAGTTGTGTCTGTGCTGAGCTGAGCTATCTCCCTGCGCTCACTAACCCTCGCCCAGTGAGCCCCTCGCACTGCGGTGGGGACAGTGGGGGTCTGGGGACAGTGGGGCATTGAGGCTCACTGGTGGGAGAGGAAAGCCTTGAAGCTCACACTGGAGTCTTGCTCAAGTTTTAGCTTCTATATTTTTCAGACTCTGTTATTTTAGTGTGGTTCTGGGGTTCATTTTGGCGGGTGCTGAGCTCTCTGCACACAGTGGGTAACAAAACAATTCCTTGCCCAGCTTGGGACCAAGGGTGACTGATGCAGATTTCAGGCACAAGAAGTATAAACAATGGTGAAGTGAAGAGAGAAAACAAGGAGGATGGAGCTTCATAATCCAAAGCTTTAACTGGACAATTACCTCCAATATGCTAATGGACCAAAACATAAAAATGTGAGCCCTCGTGAGCAGTGGTGCATTTTGCGACGACTTTGGGTCCATCTCGGGTGCAGCCCTGCCTGGGCTCTTACACTGCCCAAGGTATATCGACTGAGGCCTTTAATAAATACCTCTTTTATCTTTTTCTCTGCTTGGTCTCTGCTCCAGGTCAGCATTCCAAGGCAGCAAATGTGTAAATACTTTTCCAAGCTGGGCAGGCAGGGCAGTCAAGTAGGGTGGCAGCTCCTCACCATGCCCTCAGAGCTGGAAAGTTTGTGGGTGCTACAAAACCCACGGCAGAGCCCTGTTTGTGTCACCACAATCCAGACACCTGCCTCCAGAATGAGATTCATTTCCTGGCCCTTCCCCCTCCCAAAGTCCCTCCCTGAGCATCTCTGCTGCCTCCCAGGCTCGTCCAGCCTGCAGCAGCTGGAAGGAGGACAGTGGAGTGTGCCAGGCAGGCAGCTCCTTCATTTGGCCTCTCCATTCCTGTTTGGATGTGTGGGAAATATCTTCCCAAAGGGGCCTAATGGAGCAGAACCCTGGAAATATTTCTGGGCTGGCCAACGTGGCATTACCCCACCAGCTAGTTAAAGTGGGGCCGTCCCAAAGTGATGAGCTTGCAGGGAGGCTGCGGCTCTGAAAGAGATTGATGTTGCATGGCTTATCAATTTTCAATCTCAACACAGCCAGATATTTATCAGGCTGCATAGAACAAACACTTGTAATATTTAAAGGGGGAAGACTTTAATGAAATCCATTGCAGATCACCAATTTCTGTTCCCCTGGGCTTTCCTTTTCCTTTCATTCCTTTTCTCTTCTTTCAGTAATTTGTTTTTTTTCAGTATTTATTTTTTTAGCAAACAATAGTCAATGAGGGGAGGAGAGTTTCATTTCAAATGTTGGTTCCCTTTATCTCTCCCCCCTCCTCTTTCCCTTCCGAAAGGTTTATGCATTTATTTGGATAAAAGGTTTTAAACAATAAAGAACTGTCTGCCGTAATTTGTGAAGGTAATAGATTATCCTGGGAGGAGGCCTAGGCTGAAAAATTCCCTACTGCAGAATTCAGTCCTTGTCATTTTGTTATTTTATTAGGAAAGGGAAAGGAGGAGGGCAGGAGAGTCAGAGAGAGAGGAACACAATTGCTGGGCTGAATTGTGAATTATTTGCCACAGTAAATCCTCCCATTTCTACAAGCAGTGCCTGAATCTGGGCCTTTCCCACTCCCACTCCCAGGTCAGGGCCACGATTTTCCCAAAGGTGATTTTCCCAAATTCACCTCCCCGGGAAATCCTGATGGCTCCAGCCCTGGGAAGGCGATTGGGTGCAGACAAAATGAAAATCACTGCCCAGCTTTCTGCAAGGAGACCTCCAGAAAAACCCCCCCGACCTCCAGAGCATCCCCTGGCACGGGATGCTCCCAGCCAAAACCAGGAGCTCCTGAGGCTGGGCTCTAAATTACAGCTGTGCTCTTAGAGAGAGCTCATTAGCACGGCGGGAATGGCGATCCTAATGACTGCGGGCTGCCGAAATCGCTAATCAATAGCGAGAGGCTGCGGCTGATGCTCCGCAGCACCTCCAGCACCTTCCCCGCCGCCGTACCGAGCACCCGCTGCCGCTGTCTGGGCCGCTCGCAGACTGACTAATCACCTCCCAACAACTTGTAAATGCATGGTTAATGAGAGCTGCATGAATAATTGCTTTTTCATTTTCCTGCCTAACCAGGAAAAAAACAAAACAAAACCAAAAAAAAAAAAAAAAAAACCCAAAAAAAAAAACCAAAAAACAAAAAAAAAAAAAAAACCCAAAAAAAAAAACCAAAAAACAAAAAAAAAAAAAAAACCCAAAAAAAAAAACCAAAAAAAAAGCCCCAAAAACCCACCCCAGAATGAGATTTCTTTCACAGAGCTGCCCAAAATAGTAAGTTTTCCAGCTTTTTTTTTTNTTTTTTTTTTTTTCCTGGCTGTAAAGGAATTCGTGTGTGAGCCCTCTACACCCTCTCAAAGCCTTTGAGATGAAATTGAAGAGTCAATATAATCCAAAATAAACCAGATTCCTGTTTGCTTTACACTCATTTTCCTCTCTTTTGAAAGTATTTTAAAAATTAGGTTGAGGCAAATGTAATCTTCGAGCAGTGTTTTGAATGGAAATGGTTTTATTTCCCCGTTCTGGGAATAAAAGATCTCTTTGAAACCCGATGTGAAAATCTCCTGGCATAGAAGGGGGGAAAGAAAAAGCGCCTTTTCTATCATTTATTAAAGATGTCTGAAAGAATCTCAGATTGCTGCATTCTTCAAACACTGCAGTCACTCCCCCTGCAGCTCTGGCACTGGGAAGATGATGGGATTGGGAGGTGGGCTGACCCTGGCTGGGCTAAGAGCTGCTCTACCCCTGCCCTCCTCCTCTGGGGAGCAGAGAACATATAAGGAAAAACTTGTGGATGGAGATAAGGATGAGCTGGAAGCTTCTGGCTCCTGTATCCCCCCTCTGTCAAACTCTGCCATCCAAACCCAGCGCAGATCGTGACCCACAGATGGGGACAGACCTCCAAGGATGCTATACCCATGGCCAATTTGACATTTCCAGGGGATTTCTGGATTTATCAGGTTGGTTGCTGTCCCCTTCCAGAGATAGTTCCACCTCAGGAGCCTGGGAAGCAGCACTGGCTGAATGCAAATGGGATCTGGATCCTGCTCATCTGCACTCGCTCGAACTTCTGCGAGGGTGTCTTATTCCTTTTAATGGCAAATTTGGGGCTGGCTTATAAAACCAATCCCTAATTGAGTGAAAGGAATTCAAGAAGTTACAAACACCCTAAACCAGACTAGTTTGCAGCAGCCTCTAAGCCTGTTTTGCATTAAATCAGGTTTTCTCTGTAAATGAGGCCTTCACTATAATTGCTCCGGAGCAGCTCATTCTGATTTCTTCGCCTCTTTGGCTTTGGTAATTTGTCTTCAGCAAAACCCTGAGGACAGACAAAGCCCAGGGGAAGGCAGGGGACGCTCAGGAGGACAAGCCTTGCTAGCACAAGCTGTTCCTCCCCTGCTCCCATCTGCCCAGCTCCTCACCAGTGGCAGGAGGACTCTGGGGGAATTCTGAGCCCAGCCCAGCATTCCTCAAGCCCCCAGCCCAGGGGTCTTGGGGACTCTGTGGGGGAGCCTGGTGACTTCAGGGTCTGCAGCACCATCCCTGCTGGGGTGATGGCAAATGGGTGAGGGAGGGAAGGCTGGAAAAGCGGGGCTGGAAAATGAATTCTTTTAATTCCAGCAGATGGAAGAGTCCTGCCTTATTAAAATTCGCCTTGTATTTATTTACAGGGCTGGGCTCTCACGGCTCCTCACCCAGAGCAGCCCTGGGGGACCTCTCATGCACATTCCAGCCCTTGCTCCATGTGCTGAGCACAGGGTGAATGGGGCTCTGTGCCAGAAACACCTGGGCACATCTGGGCAGCCACAGCCCCGTCCTGCTGCCACCCCAGCCCGAAGGCAGAGCTCTGCCAGGACATGGGATGCTCCTTCTGACAGCCACTGCCCTCAGCCCTCAGAGCCAGGGGACCGAGAGCAGAAGCTGCAGGAATTCCCTGGTGCAGGGGTCAGCCAGACACAATCAAACACCAGCAGGGCTGCACTGGCACTTCTGTGACCAGCCTGTCCCAGGGCTCTGTATCCAGATTTGGGGCTCCGCTTCCCCTTCTTTGTGCCCCTGTGCAACCACCCAGGAGATCCAATCCCTAAGAATCCAGAGGGGACTGGGGGGGATTGCAATCCCTAATAATCCAGGGGGACAAATCCAGGGGGCCAAACCCCCCTGGAGGCAGCTCAATAAATAAGCAACATCCAGCACAGTTTTGTGAGCTCAGCTGGGCTCTTCCAAGGAGTTCAGAGCTAATTCCACCTCTGCACTGAAGACTTTCGATGACTGTTAATGAATTTAAATGATGGGGATTTTCTTTTCATGCTTCGTTGCATATGCTCCTCACATTAAGATGCTAATTAAGAATCCATCAGCCCAAGCTGGGAATGATGTGGCCATGGAGCAGAGTGGAGCTGTGACAGTGGCTTTGGGGCTGCTCAGTGGGACCTTTTGCTGAGTCTAATAAATTATTTGCTTCCACAAGACTGCTCTGTACAGGTCCCATGGGGAGCTGAGATTTGCTGTGGCTCTCGTGTCAGTGGCTTGTTTGATCCCACTGGGATGGCTGAGGGATGCTTGGGCAGCCTGGGCTGTGTGGGAGAGGAAAGGAGAGCACAGAGAACAAATCCCTCAAGGGCCAGTGAATATAAACTCACCATCTCTGACAGGGCAGGTCCCCGAGCAAACTGTCCCCGACAAACTGTTGGAGTTTGTGAGATATTCTGGATAATAGCACAGTTTTCTGTTTTTCTGGGTGCTTTCCACATTTGAACACAGCTGCTTGGGGCAGGTGGTACTGTTGTGGTGTTTTTGGGTGATTCAAAGCAAGGCCTTAAATTGTTTTGCTGGGTTTTTAGTTGCTTTTGCTTCCAAGGATTATTCCCAGATCCTAATACATCCCACCCTCAAGGGTGATTTGGGCACTGGGATGTTGTGGCATTCCAGGTGGGAAATTGCTCCCTCTAATCCACCAAATCCTGTCAGGATATCTCAACAGCAGTGGTTGAGAAATTACTTTTAATATCTGGGCTGAGCCAAAGTCTGCGACTGCTTTTTAAAAGTCAAGGGGAGGGCAAGAGAGAAGAAAAGGTTTAAAAATCATGAAACCTATTAATCTAATCCTAGAACAAATTTACCAATTCTAAAATGGATTTTCAAGGATGATGGGAAAAAATGGATTTTGCAAATCTTAACAATTAGTCCTTCTTAAAGAGCTTCTTGCTTCCCAGAGCAGCTTTGTGCTCGGGACAGTTTGGTGAGAGATTGTTCCTGGCTGCCTGTGGCCTCTCATTATGAGGGGGATTGCAAATGCTAATTCTGGGGCTGGGAGTCTGCTCAGTCCTCCAAGAATTGTCAACGATGTGAGGAAATGAATTCTCACACTTAACCACTACTGCTCTGCTCTCTGAAGAAAATACCCATAGCTGCGAATGATTTTTTGGAACAGTGGTGACACGGCTGAGATCTCAGATTTGATCCTAGTGATCCCCAAACCTCAGGAAAACACCTCCATCGCCAGTTCTATCCAAACTTTGGCTGTAGTTACAGCTCCTCTTCCCTCCTGGAGAAGAGAAAAGCTTTGGTGCTGGCGTGGTCACTCCAGAGCCGTTCGTTGAAAGTTTTCACAACACCGTCACTATTTTTGTGGCATCCATCCAAAAACTAGAAGAGCAGGAGGGAAAAAAAACCAAAACCAAAAAACTAAAAAAACCAAAAAGGCTGGCCTGAGGAGCTTGTTTTGCAGTGGAGCCTCTTGGCTTATTAAGCTCAGCAAACCAGAAGTTGAGTGGGCATGGGATCACTCCCTCTGTGTGCATCGCTCCGCACGGCTCCGTGCCGGGAGAAGGACGCAGACTCTCAAACAGAAAATTGGCATAGGGGAAAACAGGCAGGAATCCATTTCAGATGGCAATTTAGCAAACATTCTGCTGGCAGAGGAAGGGAGGTGTCTGTCTTGGGTCGTGATGACCCATGAGAGGGATGCAATATCGGTTCTGGGCTCCTGAGCAACGTGTGGCACCACGCGGTGCCAGAGGCAGCGGGCGCGGGTGGAAGCAAACACGGGGCACAGTCTCAGCTGCTGCTGGGAGCTTGTTTATCTCGGGGCTGCTGGAATATCCAGGGCCCAGTTGGTGGGGGAATTATGGACAGCCCGTCCGTGTGGATGACAAATCAAAAGGGACGTGAGAAATTAGGAAAGGGAAATGTTTATTTTCTGCCTTTTGAATGCGTGTCGCACCCAGTTGAGAACAAAATTAATTCATTCATTAAAGGCACTCGCCGTGGCAGATGAAGTGGCAGAGGCAGATTGGGGGTGGCTGCTGCCTCACCGGGGGAGGCTGAGGGCACTAATGGCCCTCCCCAGAGCAGGCTCTGGTGCTGGGGCAGCCTGGGATGGAAGCTCAGCCAGGAGATGCTCCCAACCAGGGGGACACAAGGGGGAATTTTGTCTCAATCAAGTTTACACAAGAGGCTTTTTTTGCTGCACAGCTGCTCGTGGTACCTCAGATATTTGGCTCCTGGGGTGTCTGCAGAGGCTGCCAGCTTTTCCTCTGCTGTTTTCAGTCTCAGAGAGAGACGGTGCCCTGTGCTGCCTGATTGCTCCTGGGGGTTATTCCCTCTTCAAGGGAGGCCCTTCCCCTTGTGCCAGCCCAGCAAAGAGAACTTCCCCAGGGCTTTGGGGACAGCAGAGGTGCAGACTGTCCTGTGTGAGCAGCTCTGTCATCTCCCCAGGCTCAGAACAGGCTGCATCCCACCAGGAGAGCAGCAGGCAGCGTGCCCTGCACTTCCTTCAGAAATCCCCGCTGGCTCCCACATCCCTCCTGCAGCCCCGCTCCAGAACAGGAATCAGAAGAGATCCCCCATCACCCCTGTGCCCCGGAGCTGTGATCGTGGAGCACTCCAAGCTGAAGGCTGGATTCTGACCCTCTCCTGGCTTTTCCAGCTTTCTGCAGGCAGTGATGGGGATTTTCAGGCGCGTAGCTTGCGCTGGGCTGAGACACATCTTGTGTTTATTTGGGAGGTCATGAACCCTGCAGAGACCCCAAAACCAGCGCCTCAAATGTCATGCAAAGGCCAGCTACAACCTCCCCTGACCGGAGCCAGTCTCCCAGCCCTCTTGGCAGCTGGATGCACCCATGGCATGAGTGCAACTGAGTGCCACAGACAGATCCTCTCCCTCTGTCAGGTCACAGGCACCCCCGAATCCTTCTGGAGTGGGCAGTGTAGTGGTGCCTCACTTGGGAGCAAGGCCAGGGCAGGGCCAGCTCTCTGTGGGGACATTAATGTCCCCAAATCCACCCCCACAGCCCCCTGGAATCCCCAGACCCAGCACAGCCTCAGGGTTATGGGGATGGCAGCCAGGAACAGCCGCTCCTGGATGGGTGACAGCTCCACAGAGCCAAGCAGGGCAGCAGAGGAGCTGGAGCTGCACAATGCCGGGAAAAAGAGCATTTGGGAGAGTTTGAAAGGCCTCTTCTGGTTCAGAAGTTCACCTCTACAAAAGGCGGCCTGGTTTGTGCTGCGCTGCTGGATCCCTCTCCCACAGGAAGGGCCGTGAATGATGTCTTGTGTCAGCCCCAACTGGCGAGGAGATTCTGCCTCATCCTGGCAGACAGGGACCTGGCTGAAGTTCCTCATGACTTCATCAGCCCTTGGCCAGGCTGCAGCCCTGCCTGTGCTGTGCCCGGCCAGCCCCAGCCCGTGCCAGCGCCGTCCCTGCCCTTCAGGTGTCCTGACCCGCCCGGGACAGCCCAGGGCCACCTTCTGTGGGCTGCCATGAGGGGACAGCCCCGTGCTGGATGGGAGCTGGGCCAAGGGAACAAATCACAGGGTTTGTGATCACTGAGAGCAGTGTGGAGGGGCTGGCTGTGGAGCTGCTCTTGTGTTTTCCCACGTGGGGATGCACAAATCCTTTCTCCTCTGTTTTGTAGCCACTGCAGCTGATGCCATGATGATTTTTTTGCCGTTCATATACCTTTTCTGCATCCTCAGTGCCCTCAGCATGCATAATTGTAATTGCTGAGGTCTGATAACTTAGTCCTGGTATTCTGTTAGGCCAGGAGACCAAACATCCTAAAGGCCTTGCAGCTGGAGGCTGGAAAGCTTTACCCTGTCTTGAGAAACGAAGGTGCCCTTTAAAATACATCCTGAAAACCAGAATTAGGCCCATCCAGGAAGGAATATTTCAGGATGGGAGTATATCACACCATTCAGGCCTCTCGTTAGGGCATCTTTGTTAGATATGCTAATTTGTGAGGTCTGTAATTGTATACATGATCTATCGTGTGCGTGCATTGAGGCACATTCCACCTTGGCAAAGAGGTGCACCATGAAGATCCTTATTAAATACCTGATAAAAACCCTTTATCCCTTAACCGTGTCTGGCTCTTCATTTTAGGAGCAAGGAAAAGGCATCACAGGCAGCCAGGATATCCAGGATCTTCACTCTAATCTTGCTGCCACTGCTCTTTTGGGAGCCTCCATGCTCTGCCCCCAGACATTCCTCCCTGCCAGCAGGCAGGGAAGTGGGAGCAGAAAACTGGGAACTGAGCTCTCCTGCTCAGCACCACGTGTTTATTCATCACTGCCTCTCCCACAGCTCCACAGGACTTTTCATCTCCGAGGCAGGAGAGTCCTTGCACACTCCAGCCTCCAAAGGATCCTCAGGCACGTTGGGAAGCAGCCACCGCTGGCTGTTCTGTTCCCAGCTCCGAATGTGTGCCTGGAGAGAGGGAAAATGTGTGATGTGAGATGAGAAGGGGGCTGTGATTCTCCCGCTCCTCCTTCGGCGCTCTCCAGACAATGTGCAAGGGAAAAACAATTTGTGCAGAGGAAGCAGGAGCAAGGAGCTCCGAGCCGCTGGCAGGGAACAAAACACACGGGAGGAAAAAAAAGGCTTTTGAGGAAGTGCCAAGCTGGGAAGAATGGGAAGAGGGGGCAGAGCTGATAATGCACAGAGCTGGAGGAGGAGACAGGCCCAGCTGGGAGGTCAGTTCAGGATCTGTGTTCAGTCCTGTGGGTGAAGGTTGTTCCTTGAGCAAGGAGAGGGAAGCATGCATGGGATGCCAGTTGGGAGCAGAGAGGATTCCTCCTCTCGCAGGAGGCAGTCTGGCACTGCTGAGGGTGGCACAGGCACCTCCTTGGGTGCCAAGGGACAGCAAAAGGGACAGCAAAAGGGACAGCAAAAGGGACAGCTTCCTTTCCTGCCCTGAAGGAAATTGTTCTGGCCAGGTCCCTGCTGCAGTCATCACATTTTGGGGGATAAAAGCAGGGCCCTCCCTTTGTTCTCCTGTGGTCCAGGAGCAAGGCACTGCACACAGGAGTCCCTAGGGAGGCACAGGAGACTCCCCTGCAGTGACTGACACCTGACTATTCTTATTGAGTGGCCATTGATCAGCTGGCCCTGCCCACCGTAATGATCACGGGTCGATGCTAATTAGTCCATCTGCATCCAGAGCTGGATGCTTGTGCCTGTGAGGGGGTTCCAAGGAGGCTCATTTGGGCTGAGAAATGGAGATTTAATTAAGCTTCTGCATTCCCTTGCACTCTCTGGACATCCCAGAGCTTCCCCTGTCCCCAGCTCCCTTGGTTAGAGGAGACGGTGAAGGCCTGGAAAAAGGATGAAGGGAACAACTCCCAGATTTTGCCTTATTTGCCTTATTTGTAGCCCAGATTTGGTGCCTGATCTCCAAGCAGTGTTTCCTGATCCTGCAATCAGGAAGGAGAAACACAAACAAAATCTGTGCACCGTGTGCTCTGGCCACCGAGATTCCCATTTCATGCTTTGGCTTCTCTGTCCCCGCCCACAATTTGATTTAGACGCTTGCTGGGGCAGCAGCCCTTCTCCCTCTGATCCTGCAGGGATGGCTGCTCCACTCTGAGGCTCTGGGAGGACCTTTCTTAGGTAAGTTCTGCCTTTCTGCAGCCGTCGTGCTCACACATGTCCCAGAGAGCTCCTCTGAGCTTTCTGTTATCAGCAGCTTCCATCTGCAAAGCAATTGATAACAACAAATAATTAAAAATACATTTCTGTTTCAGCAGCCTCTGGGTGCTGTCTGTAGCAAAAACAAGAGCTTGTCAGTGTGGAGGCCCACAGGAAAATGTGTTTTTCTCAGCTGTGAAGTGCTGCTCCTGAACTCCTTTTTTTATTCTGGCCTGTGTCCATCTTATCTGCTGCTGTTCCTCAGGTCAGACACTGCCTCTTCTCTGGCTCTGCACTGTGGGATACCAAATGCAGGCAGTTTGTTGTTCTTTTTCCATGCTGTTTGCTTGCTTTGCTTGATTTTGGAGCTGAAATGACAAGCGGAGGGGATGGAAAAGCTCTGTTGCTGTTCTTAAATAATTCCCTGTGTAGATGGGCTTCTTCTGGAATGTGAATGGGCTTTCCTGACTTAGCTAAATCCTCTCCCAGCTCTAACCTGCTGCTTGGCCTGAGGTCAGGATGTTTCTGAGGGGAGGCACCACAGGGCAGCTCCATCCCAGCATTCCAGCCTCCATCCCTGCAGCGTTTGTGGTCAGAGCTGAGCAGGGGCATTTGGGCAGCAGCCACCAGGACGTCTCAGAGGACACTGACCCCAGCCTCTGTCCTCCTCCAGCGCTTCCGTGGCATTTATTGATTGAGCTCTTGGAACAAAATATTGTTTGCAGAGGTGGTTGTGTTGTGCTGGGGGTGACAACACCTCCCACCGTGTACCCCCCCACTCGAGGCAGGCCCTGCTGACCTAAACATGGATCCAGCACCCTCAGAAAAGTCCCTGCTCCTCCCCTGTGTCCCATTTCCCACCCTGGTGCTGCCAGGGATGTCACTGCTCGCCGTGCCACCCGTGCCTGCTGTCTGCAAGCGCTCCCTCCACAGAGTCCCCAAAGAGGGGACAGCAGGACCACGTCCCCTGCCCCAGCCCGGGGTGCAGCGCCCGTCTGCAGGATGCTGGGAGCCACTGGGTGTCAGTAGCATCCCACTTCCCGGCCGCTCGTGGCCGTGGAGTCGGGAGGATGAGTTTCCCTCCACGGGAATCCCTCCATCCCTCGGGGAGCAGCTCCATCCCTCGGGGAGCAGCTCCATCCCTCTGGGGAACAGCTCAATCCCTCCAGGGTACAGCTCCATCCCTCTGGGGAGCAGCTCCATCCCTCTGGGGAACAGATCCATCCCTCTGGGAGCAGCTCCATCCCTCCAGGGAACAGCTCCATCCCTCTGGGGAGCAGCTCCATCCCTCCGGGGTACAGCTCCATCCCTCCAGGGTACAGCTCCATCCCTCCAGGGAACAGCTCCATCCCTCCAGGGAACAGCTCCATCCCTCTGGGAGCAGCTCCATCCCTCCAGGGAGCAGCTCCATCCCTCTGGGAGCAGCTCCATCTCTCTGGGAGCAGTTCCTGCAGCCAGGGCAGGATGACCCCGGCCCCATCACTGGAGCTGCTGGTTATTGGCTGGGTTTTCCCACCCCGTGGAGTTCCAGGGAGGGATGGCTCCAGTGCAGGAGCTGTAGCTGAACAGTGGGATACCCTGTGGAGCCTCAAATCCTTGTCAGGGATGGAGTGCTTGTCCTGCCTGCTTTGGCCAAGGTGGCTCCTTCTCATGAGTGTGGCCAGAGCAAAATATTTTCTCCAAGTCACCTCTTTTCCTCCAGCCCTGGCTCAGCCCTGAGCATGTCCCTGCAGTGCCTGTGTCACCCTTAGCACCCCACAGTGCTCCTCACCTCAGCCTGAAGGTGAGCACCCATCAGGTGCTGTTGGCTGGTGATTTTCTGATCATGTTTGGTGTTGTGTTTTAGAGGCTTTTTTTTTGTTTTGTTTTGGGTGTTTTGTTTGTTTGTTTGTT
>VWZN01013651.1:240618-269191 GCA_013396955.1 Regulus satrapa | reverse complement strand
TTTTTTGGGGTTTTGTTTTGTTTTGTTTTGGGTTTTTTTTCAGGGATATATCATGTGTGGGGTGACATTTCTGGCTCAGACCAGAAGGAATGCAAAGCCCTGTGCCCCAGGACAGCCAATGAGTCCAGAATCCCAGCACCCATGGAGAGCTGGCTGTAGCTGCCTGCCCACCCTCTCTCGCTGCCCAGATCTGACCCCCTGCCTTCTGTTGTGTGAAAACCTGGCAGAAGAGCTGCTCCTGTTGCAGGTAGAGTCGTTCAGCTCCTCCTGGTGAAGATGCTTCATCCACTGTTAATAATTCACCTTGAAGTGAGGCTGTCTCCGAGCCTGCAGCTCTGTCTTTCATCACCAAGATCAGATCTCCTTGTTCCTGCTTTCCCTCTCTCCCCAGGACTCTCATGTCCTCCTGCATCCACCAGGCTGTCCAGGGATGAGGGATCTCTCTCCCGAGTGCACAAAATCCTGGAAGGTCTTAGAAGAGGAAATGTCCAAGGTCTCCAAAATATTGCTGGTGCCTGCTCCTGGCCGAGTTCCTGGGTGTAGATTGTGCAGCCTGTGTGGTCTCTTGACCCATCTGGTCATGGATGGGGGGATTTCCCCCAGAGCATTCTCTCCCTGGGATGCATTTCCTTCACCAGAGCCTGGCAAATGCAATGTTTTGGCCTGCTGGGAGCTCACATCCCTGCGTGTCCCTGCCTTGCTGCCTGCCAGGGCAGTGGGGAAGAAGAAAGGTGAAGAGGTGGACAGAGGAAACCTTTTGCTCTTTCTCTTCAGAGACTTTCTCCTTCCCCAACATGACAGAATTCCACACAAGTGCTCTCAAATTTGGGTTTATTCACAGCAGCAGAGTGATTTTACATTTAGGTAGGACTGAAACACTCTTGTGTGCTGAGGGTTCGTGGCTCTGTGGCCTGGAGGCAATTTGCTGGGTATGAGCTCCTGTGCTGAACTTGGAGCCATTCCTGCTCAGAGATGCAGAGCTGTGCTTTGATGCCCCCATCCCACAGCAGCCTGGTGGAGAACAGCACAGGGAACAAACTGTTGCTGAAAGAACAGCTCCCTGCATCCCTCGGCTCCTTATTTTTGGGCTTTGTACTTCCCTTTTCTGTTTGCTTCGCTTAAGCAGCTTCAACAAGCAGAATTGTAAACTCTTGGTGGGCTTCTTTTTTTTTCCTCCTGGCCCAGAATTTATTTTTTTTTTCTGGAAATAACTATTTATTTTCCTCTGCTGTTGCTTTCTGCTTTCATCTCTTTCCTGTTCAAGCCAGCAGTCCCTCTTCTTGTGAATCTGGTCTCCCCTGAGACATTCCTGGGTTTTGATCCCCTTACCCATACTGCTGGCAGCTCAATAGGTTTTCAGCCTTTCTTTCCTCATTCCCAGCCCTTTACATTTATTTTCAGTGGGACCTCTGGGTGAGGAGCTGCCTCCCTTACCCCACCCTTATCCTGACACAGAGACTGGGAACAAGGGAAGTTTCCTCTGGGGTGCAAGGATGGATTCCCAGGCTCTCAAGGAGGATGTGCCCTCCTGGAATTAAATCTCTGGGTGGTGGAGCTGCCCCTTGGAGCCCTTTTAAGTGTTTGCTTTCCCCCTTTTTCTTGTCCCTCCCCTGATTTTTATTTGTGGAGACCTCGTTTCTCTGATTAACCTCGGGGCCTGCACGGCTCCTAAGAAAGATGCTCTCACTTCATTAAGAGATAATGGAAGCTGTCAGAGGTTTGAAGGATTGCACTCGTGATGGGAGCAGGAGGGGGAAGAAATATATTCACAGCAAAGTTACATTTTCATGTAAATTGTTTAAAGATTTAAATGGTTTCTATTAGGAAGGGTCACCAGGGCTGTGCAGAGGCCTAAATTAGTCCTTCTGTGCAGAACTATAATATTGTCTATAAATGAAAAGGAATAAAGAAAGCTGTTAATTTTTTTTTTCTCTCTCCCACTCTCTCATTTCAGCCCACATTTTTTTTCTCCCTCTGCCTTTCCTGCAGCCTTCCCCTGATTTTCTTTCATTCTTGGGTCTTCCTGTTCTCATCTTCAGGTTGGCCTTGGAAATTTTGCTGTGACCTGGCCCTGCCTTAAGCTGAGCTCTGCCCAGGCAGCCCCAGCCCGCGGTCACTGGCCGTGCTTGGTCCCCAAACACCTCCTGACGAAATGCAAACGCTCTGCTTTGGGTTTCCAGGCACACAGCAGCCCCACAGGGAGCAGGAGGCCCGGCTGATCAGGTAATTTGTTAATGCCCATCCCAAGCGGGCTGGTGGTTCTCCTGCTGACACGTTAGGTGCACTCACTCCGCTGCAGGCTGGTTGGTAATTCATCCAGACACGTCCTCAGATAAATAATCACAAGACAGCAATTTGCTGGGGTGTTCATGGCCCAACCTGGTTTTGCACGCACCCGTGCGGATGTGATGGCCCCGTGGGGATGGGCCTGTCCTCCCCGTTTGGATCCCAGCCCTGCTCCACATCCAGCCTGATTCCAAAGGGATGCTGCTGCCTGGGAAAAGAGGATGTGCCTTCCCCTGGCAGCCCTGGCTTTTAGAAGGAGGCACGAGTGCAATCTTTGCTGGCTTTGCACACACGTGTGTGGGTGTGTGTCAGGAAAATTAACCCACAAACACCAGAGGCTTATGTCCAAAAAGGAGACAGAGGAGCCCTGTAACTTTTTTTGAATAAAGGGAGAGGCCATGGGGCATTTCCCCTGGATTCTCTCAAAGTTTTAGAGGACTCAGCCTCCTTTTTATCCTCATTTCCCAGCCACATTTCCTTCTCTCTTTCCCCATCGACTAAGGAACATGAGAGATGCAGACTTCCCAAAACACCAGATAACTAATCTATACTCCCCTTTTCTTTCCCTTGTGTCAGTCAGTGGAATTCGGATGGAATTTATGGTTCTCCCTATAGTTTCTTTCACCTCTCAGTATCTAACTTCACATACCAGCAGACTCACAGTTTGTTTGTGAAGGCAAATCTCTCACATTCCTTTCACATGGGGTTGTGGTTTGGCCTCTAAATGCTCCTTGGTTTCACCTGCAAACCTGTGAGGCAGAAATCTGAAGGTGCCTTCCCTACCCATGCCCCGTTGCTGTGTTCATTCCTGAAATTCTGTGTCTCTCTGGTCCTGGCTCCCTGTGTGTGGGCCCTGGAGCAGCGATGGAAGGGTTAAACCACCTGCACCTCCCTGCATTCCCACCGGGGCCACAGGCCAGAGGAATAAAATAGCTTTTGGGCTATCAGTGATTTAATTTACAAGGAGCTGGACAGACTTGTTCCCCTCGGAGGGCAGGAGGCAGGCAGAGGTGTGCGCTGTGTCCTACAGCAGTCCCTGTGAGGCTGCCCTGATCTCCGGGCTGCAAAACCTCCTAAACTCCCCAGCACGCTGCTTTCAGCAGAGTTCAGCCCCCTGGCTCATCCCTGCCATGCAGAACAGCAGAGATCAAATTCATCTCGCAGCTCTGGAGGCTCGGCTCCAATTAGGGAAGGTGAGGAGCTGATTGCTCTTCACACGTGCAGGAGGCACCGTGAAGACCTCTCAGGGGTGGGAGGTCTTTGGGGAATAGCAGGAGGGAGAGGGGCTTGCATGCAGATCACTGGGAAGGCAGCAAAAGGCTAAAAAGCTGTGGCTGACAGGTTGAAACTCTCTCTTGTGCTGGTTCTGAAGGATTTTGGGAGAGGCAAAGCTGGGCCAGCCCGCTGGTAGGGTAGCAGGTCTCCAGTTTTGATCCTGGGAAAGAAAGAAAGAAAAGATGCCTTTTGCAGTTTGCAAAAGCTCAGTAGCAGACCTGACTTTCAGGAAGAGCAAATCCAGAATCCTGAGCAGATTTCAAGGCAGTCATAGAGCACAGAGGGAGGCACACCCCAAATATCCACCCCAAATTACAGCATTGCCATAAAAAAGGCATCTCACAGCTGTTTCTGAGGTAGAGAGATTGCTCAGGATCTCCTGGTCATCAACCTGAAACTCCCCTCACTGAGACAAAACATCCTCCCCTTCCTAAATAGATCCTGAACACACTCAGTTGCTCATGCCCTGTCCCTCAGAACTGCAGTGTGTCCCACAGATTTGCTCTTTTCACAGTGAAGGATCCTCTAATTCCAGCTGAAGGATGTCCTTGGGCTTTTTATCTCCATCTCTTCAACGGCCAGCCTCAAATAATTCTCCTCCCTCTTTCCCCAAGCATTCCTCTCCCAGCTCCCTGTTCAGGCAGCAGCTCCATCCCTTCCCTTTGCACTCCACTTTTGCCAAACCCTTGCAGGTCCTCAGAGGAGGATCTTCACCCCACCACTGTCCCATTTGTGCTGATTTCAGTCAATCTCCCTCGAGTGTGGTTGGTTCAGGACTCCAAACACAGCTTAACTCTAAAGGGAACATTTTCCTTGGTACCTTCTCTGGAATTTGCCATTTCCAAAATTACATCCAAGATTTATGAGAGGCAGGTTCATCCCTGCCTTTTTCTTCCTTGCTTCCAGTGTCTGAGCTCCCAGCTCAGAGCAGAAGCTCCTTTGACAGGAGATTCTCAGCAGCTGCCGCTCCTCAAGGTCACCCAATTTCTCCCACAGGAGAAATAGATTCCCTTCAGCTTTGGGGAATCAGCAATCTTCCCAAAGCCAATCTGTCTCTCTGTGCCAAATCCATCAATGGAGATGCCAAAGAGACGAGTCCCTGGGCCCTTGTTTGAGGACCTCCACTTGTCCAGGTGGAATCCTTCTCCTGCACTGCAGGGCCCACATGGATTAGCTGTCCCAGGTTTTCATGCCTGAAAGATCCGCTCCCCTTTTCCAAGCAGGGTGCCAGTCAGTGTCACCAGGTTTGCATTGATGAGTTCCAGGTCTACCAGAGAAATCTCATTTCCAACCCAGAACCAGCAGCCCTGAGTTCCTGTCACCAGCTCTCCCAAGGTGGTTTTGCTCCTGGGCTTCATAGGGGAGGACATTTTGGCAGTCCCTTCAGGCCCTCTCTCATTTTTGGCTTCTTGCAGCAGAACGTGGCCCTGTGGCTATTGGGGGCTGTGTTTGAACAGCACATGACATTTATAAAAGCTTGTAATTTTAGACTCTGTTCTGTGCTCTCCTCCAAAAGTGGCTGGAAATGGAAGCGAACTCCTGAGGTCAGAAGAAAGGCTCTTTAGCTGTCACGATTGCTCTGCCCCGTTTCCCTGAGCGTGGGAGCTGTGTTGGGGAAACTCCAGGCATATGGTCCCACTCCCAGTTTGTTGGATGCAGGAAAAGTCCTGGTTGGCACCTTGGTAATTTCATATGCTAATTCATCCCAAATAGCCCCAGTACTGACCTGCTTGAATACCTCCTTCCATTTCACTGAAATGGCATCAACTCCTGATCACTGGCCCCATGTTAATTTTCTAGGTCAACCTCCTCTGTAATGTCTTCACATTCCCTGAAATCCTACTAAAATAGCCTCGTGTCGTCCTGGATCAGTAACCATTTGGAGACAAAGTCTGTTTATTATCGTGCTCAGGAATAAGTGGTGCCTGCAATAAGCAACATTTGCTCTGCAATCTGTGCCTCAAAAATTAAAGCCTCCATGATGACTCAGTCCCAGTCTGGCTGGGAAGATCTAAACTCAGGCTCCAGCACGACCTACAAACTCCTTACATATTCTTTTCCCAGACAACTTTTATTTTCTCCAGCCTAACCCATGTTTTTCCTCTGGTCTATCCTTGCCAGAGTCTGATTCCAGTAATCTGATTCCAATCCTTGTGTTTGGAGGCAGAAATGATGATTATGGGATATCTCCAGGTCCCTCTGTTTCTCCCAGAGCTCTCCTGAGATTTGTCAGCCTTAATGTCAGCGCTCAACACCCAAACTTAACCAGGGGGGCAATTCGCTCTCTGGAAATAGCTCAGCATGTTCAAACCTCTCTCATGGCATCAGGCCTTGATGAGCCTGTTGGATTGCAGGAGCAGCCTCTGACAATCCCTGGAATCCCTCCAGCCCAGGGCTGGTGCCTGCAGTCAATTCCTGTGGGATTCTGCCTCCAGGATCACACCAGGATCAGGGAGATCCTTTTCCTCCCAAGGCAAAGGACCATCAACAACTTTTAGCTTAAATTCTTCTTTTTTCTTCTGTTTTTCCTTGCAGACCCCACAGCCTTCTGCTCCTCGGTCCCAAATGTGCAGCAGGCTCAGCATTCCTTCCTATAAGGACCCCTCACCGATACCTGCCTGTTCCCAAGGTTCTGCAGGACTGTTTTTCCCCCCATCTGGCTTTCCTCCTGTTTACTGGTCGTCCCATTTTCCTTGAGCAACATCCTACCCTCTTTGGCTTCAAACCATTGCACTCTCCACTGTGTCTCCCTCTTTTCTGCTGAGCTGGTTTCACACTCCCATTCAGAAGATCCTGCCAGCCTGGGGCTGGGATCTCTGCATGTAAACAGTTCCTTTCAGGAACAGATCTGAGAAGGACACAGATGCCAAGCCCCCGGAATCCTGTTTATTACTAATTGATCTGTGGGGCATTTCTTCTCATTGTCACTATTTTTCCAGATTTCAGCAGAGGAACATCTCCCAGATTCCCTCCCAGGCACTCTCACGTGAGATCTCCTGTTTGCTTTCTCCTCCCTTCCACGTTTTTTATTTCCCCACTTGCTGTGTTCCAACACATTTTCCTCCCGCTCAGCAGCTGGAGAGGATGCTCGGGGAAGGGGCTGTGGGTGGCAGCCCAGGAAGTGGAGGAGGAAGTTCTCCTTTATTCCTGGCATGCTGGGAGGGTTGAGCAAGAGGGATGGAGCTGGCTGTAGAAGCTGATTTTGGCTGGCAGCGTGCCAGAGCACCCCGAGAGCGGAAAGGACATCCCAGAGAGCCAACACCACCCCACCCCTTCCCCCCACTCCCCCATCCCTCGGCCGCTGAGCTCACACCACGTCTCCACTGACCCCCGTGTCGTGGAAGGACACCATCAACATTATATTTTTTGCAGACATTATCTCAGAGTCAGTTCATGCCTTGTTGCAGGTCGGGCACCCGGCCGCCAGCGTGATCCTCCAGCCTTTGGCGTTGCCCGCATCAGGAAGGTCCTTCAGCTCCTCCACGGGCTCTCCGCAGAGCTGGCGGAACACCGGCAGCCTCTTCTTGGCCTCGGAGGAGCCTCTCACATCCATGGCTTCCACCTCCACGCGCGTGGAGAAGGCGAGGAAGGCGGGGAGGTGCTGAGGAAGAGAGGAGTCGCCGTTTTCGTCTGTGCTGAGGTAGTGCTGGGCTGTGGGGTGGCAGGACGCGGGGCCGGGGCTGGCGCCTGCCCCATCCAGGGGGTGGGACGCAGGGATGTTCCTGCAGCTCTCCAGGAAGATGTAGCGGATGTCCCTGGAGGTGTGGTAGGGTGTGCACTCCGGCAAGGACAGGCTGCGGGCTTCGCACTGGAACGCTGGTGCCGACATCGCTGCTGGTCTTGCGTGGGGGCAAATCACAAAATTAGCGGGGTGGCAGGTGAGGTGGCCGGGCAGGAATTCTCAACAAACCCTCCCATCTTTTCCCCCTGGAAAAATACCAGATTTCCAGAATTGCCCCAGATTTCCAGAATTCTCTCCCCCTCCCTTCTCAGAACTGACCGAGTTCCCTCCAGAGCAGCAACACAACTCTACCATAAACTTTCACAGCAAAATCGGGAGATATCCTCCCAAATTAAGGCTTTGCTGTGTCTGTATCCCAGCTGAGTACAGCCACCATCAGGCTGGGTGTGGGAGGGTGCTGTCAGAGGCAGACAGGTTGTCTCCATCTTTCCTGGAGCTCCCAAGGGGAATGAGTAACCACGGAATGGATTTAGGATCTGAAACTGTCTCTTCGGGGAAAGGCCGACCCTGTGCACTCCCAGCCAGCCTTCTGTGTTCTTCCATCACCACCCACTGAATATTTCAGCTCTTTCCCAGCTTTTGTACATTTGTAAAATGCAGATTCTTGGGAGAGGGGGGGAAAATCCCAACCTACTCTGTGCTTTGATACCTGGCTGGAACCTCCAGAGTTGACAAAGAGAGAAGGCGACCAACCCGGTTCATGGATAATTCATCTCATGCATAACTCATGCCCACACATTTCATGGATAATTTAGGATAAGGGCTTGCAAGATCAGGATCTCACACGGAAGTGAAGGGTCTCTCCTGAACAAAGCTGATGGCAAACTCTCGCTGTGGGACACTGAGCTTCTGCCTGTGGCAACATGCCAGTGGCTGGGAGAGCAGGAATGCTATGGTTCCTTGGATGTTGGCATCTCCCAACCTGGCCAGCCTCAAAATACGTTTGGTACCTGAGGGTGGCCAAAATCTGATTGGTCAGAGTAGGTGCAAGCATCCCAACTCCACCAGGAGGTCTTAAAACCTCGAGGCTTGTCCAGAAATCCACAAAAAGCACCATCCCCTGCAGCTGTGGCAGACAGGGAAGGTGCTGGACCTCCTCCCAGCAGACTGAAGCAGCTGGGATGTTCCCTCAGATGAGCTCAGCACCATTCCATGACCTCTGAGGACCATTGGACTGGGGGGGCCCTGGTGCCTGGTGCCACCCCGAGCTCTGGGACAGGGCAGTGGCCTCAGCTCACACAGGGTTTGGCTGCTGGGAACCGAAGTCACCCTTCCTGTGCTCACGTTGGTGCCTGGCTCCATCCTTTTCCCTACAGCTTTGGCTGGTTGGTGTCTCTAGTAGGAGCAGGATGTAATTAAGCATTTCTCCTCTCCCAAGTGCAGCCCAGAATGGGATGGTTGATCTTTTCTGGTGTGAGAACACCAGGATTTCACGCAGTGCAGGAAGAAATTTGTGCTCTTAGACTTGGCCACACCACGGGAAGTTGTTTCAACCCGCCAGCAGGGAAAGCACACAGCACCCAACCAGAGCCCAAACCCCCGAGATTCACAGGAGGTCGGATCTTAAAGCTCAACTCCCAGGCATCAAACATTTAAAGAGACCGGTGGAAGGCTGAATTATTCAAATCACCCGACGTGAAACGTTTCCCTGCAAGGAGAGGAGCGCTCTCCTTCCCCGGCTCATTGTCTCTGCGGGGTGTCAGAAATGCTAAGGCTCATCCTGCCTTCCCCATCCCCCCTGAGATGCTTGGAACAAGTGAAGCACTCCCAGCTGCCAAGAAACATTGAATATTTATGAATTCCCTTAATCACAGAGGCAGGGACCATTCCAACCAGCCTAGTTTGGTGATGTTCTGGCCTTGCCTCCTGGAGAGGATCAGGACTTGCTCCCACAGGTCTTTGTCACCACCCTGGAGCTGCTCAACAGTGGCCAGGGCAGGTGGCAAAGCCCAGCAGTAGCTCCAGGGATGGAGATGTTTCATTCCTGCTCCTGCACTGCCTTCTGGGATAAGAAATATGAATTAATTTGCCTTGGGAGCAGAGAAGCATCAAGTCCTGGGGAAAGGGTCCTGACTTCCCTCTGTTTTCTCACTATTGTTATCCCATTATTTCCCTGCACATGGTGTTTGTTTCAACCTCCAGAAGAAGAGAAAACCCAATATAGACACCAAAGGAGTGACTTTTCCCCTCTATTTCTTCTTCTTTTTTTCCTCCTGTTTTTTCTTTTCCATCTCCCCAGCTTACAGAAACAGAGGGAACTGGGAGAATTAATAATGAAAAAAGAATTTTTCTTTGGTCAAAATGATATCCAAGACAGAAGAGCAGGAGGTTCACTTTTATCTTCTTGTGTTCCAGCATGCACAGAAATACATTTTTAAATTCCTCCTAAGCATTTGGTATGGAAGGAAAAGTTCTCGGGGTTTTTTTATTTGGGTTTTCTGTGGTTTTCAGTAGGGTTTTGGGGGTGTTTTTTTTTTTGTTTGGTTTGGTTTGTTTTTTGTTTTTTTGTTTTTGTTTAAGATACTTATTACCTCCTTTTAACTGGCTCTATCACAGAATGTTCAGACACTGTGACTGAGAAAGCATCTGAAACTGGATGTCTTTCATGCAGACATTTGTATAAATCATTTGTGGGTGCTCACAGCCTTCCCAGGTAAGAGAGTTGTCAAAGCCAAATTACTTCCAGTTGAGTTCACTGAGCAAACATCTGTCTTTTAAAGGGATTTCCAGGGAGGAAACAGGGTGACAGGCTGCTGCTGTGGTGGAAGGCTGTGCTTGGGAATAAACCCAAGGTCTTCAAAATCCTTTTTTTTAAAGAAAAGCTACAGCGAGGGTGGCTCCAGCCTGGAAAACTCTCCACAAGGAACGAGCGTGCACGGAAGGCAGGAGGGGTGGATGACGGGCAGTGAGACAGCTCTTTCCCTGCTCCCACTCCCGAGGCCACCTGGTTTGATGGAGACTTCTCTGCTCTCAGCTCTGCCCTCCCCGGAGCCAGCAGGAGCAGAGAAGCTGCTCAAATATTTATTAAAATCCCCGATGTTCTTACAAGACTCACCGAAATCCCGGATACTTCTCTGTTTGGTCCTGACAGGAGATTAATGTCTTCAGAACACTTGCACGAGGAGCTGGATGGTATCCACCCTGGCTTTGGGGATTCTGGCAGGGGTTGTGCGCTGATGTTGGAGCATTCCGTTGTCACGCGGAATTCTGGGCTCGTGTCACAAAGGAGCGAGGCCCGACCTGGCGTGGCACGGGCGCGGGGCTTTATCCCTGCTGAGGTGTTGGGCACGGCCAGGATGGGAGGGTTCTGAGGAGCAGACAGATGCCAGGATTTCCCAGCAGCTGGCTGGAGGTGTCACTGTCCCTAATTAAGGAGTCCCTTGGGGAAGCAGTTGTCCCATCGGATGCTGCGTTGCGGTCTGGTCACACCAAAGTGGTCACAGCTGCTCCCCACACGTGTCACAGTCCCCCTGTCCCACAGCCAGACACACAGCCACCCCCCCCAAAGAGACACCTGAGCACTGGTGACACCACAAAAGTGCCCACACCCCGCTGTGGGGTCCCTGCAGATGTGGGATTTGGGGACATTTTGGCCACTCCCTTGATTTGGAAGCTCCCCTGAGCAGAGGCCGCTTGTCCTGGGATAACTCCTGAGCGAGCAGAGATCCTTTCACACCTTCTGCTAACGCTGCCTCCTGGCTGAGTGACAAAACCCTGCTCCCTGCTGTCAGCACAGAGCTCCAGAGCTCTCCTGGCTGGTGAAGGTACAGCGCTTCCAAAGGGCTCCGGCTTCCTGTCCTAAAACATTCCTTGCAGCTGTTAAACAGCTTGCTGCATTAAAAGCCATGAATGAAGCGGCGTTGTACTTGTAAAGAAAGAGGTTGCAGGATTTTTAGCACGCTGGGAATAGGGAGCAACAGTGCTTTGTAAATTAGATCTATTAAATACTTAGTGATATCAAAATTTCATGTGGTGCTTTTCTTCAAAGAAATCCGAGGTGGCTCTGCTCATCAAGCACTTCTCCCTCAGACTGACCCGGCCTTCCAGAACCACTTGAGAGATCCTATTTGATCCCAAGCTAGTTCCTAATGAGATTTCCTACTGCTCCAAGGCCAGATCAGAGCCTTTTATGCAGACATTTCTCAGCTTTGAAGATGTTTTTTTCCAATACCAAGCATAGAAAGAATAGTCCTGGTCCTTGGGAAGCACGAGCCTGGATGTGAGGGAGGTGGTTCCTTCCTGCAGTGGGTGATTCCTGTTGCGACATGGATTTTATTGAGGAGCAGGCTGGGATGGCCCAGCTGAGTTCTGGCTCTGTGGGGGTGGTGGCTGCAGACCTCCAGCTGTGCCTGGCAGGCCCCGGATCCCCCAAGGAACAGCTGGAAGTGGGGTCTGTGCAATCAGCACATCCAGGTGACAAATGAGCCAAGGACCCAGGGAATGGGAGCGCTCCTGGTGCTGCTGGTGGTTGTTGCTGGGATTATCAACTCATCCTGGGGCTGCCTGGAGCTGCAGAGCTCCTGTGGTGCAGCACGGATCACCCCGGCCCTGGAAAACCTGGCTGCTGTGGGATGGAGCCTTGGGAAGGGTTTAGGATGCACAGCAGATTTCTGAGCAGCCAGCCCAAATTCTGGACTGGGGACTCGGTTTCAGCATCTCTCTGAACTGGAGAGAGGTGAGTGGAGAGAGAGACTCTCCGAGCTGGAGCTTCCCTCTCCCAGGCAGCCCCTGGCAAACAGAGCCCCCATCCCACGGGCAGCCCCTCGAGGGTTCTGTGATCCCCTGAGTGCATCCCTCGTGTTCATCCCTGCCGTGTGTTGGTACAACAGGTCAGGAGCTGGGAAGAGGCTGCCAGAGATAATGCATGCCCTGTCGTAGTGACAAGATCATCAGAGGGAAAACTGGGGAGATAATAAAGCGGCAGGAAAGCTGAAGAGTGAGAAACAAAGGAGAAACAGAGAAGAAGTGACAATGTTATCTTTGTTTAATGCTCCTCTGAGTCACCATTAGTTATTTAAGATATTCATCTGCCAGCTCCCAGCCCCGTCAAATTAAGAGATCCAACGGGTTTGGGGTTTGGGTTTTTTTTTCCTTTTTTTGATTGCCAAACAGGTTGGTGTGGCCCAAAGGGAGGGGGATTTTCCATGAATGATGGATGCACCATGGTGCAGCCTGCGTTGGAAGCCAGGAGGAGGCAGTGCCACATGGGAGCACACGGGATTTCTCCTGGGCCTGAATGTTTCCATGGGGGATTCACAGAGGCTGTGACACAAGGGCAGGCAGGATACGGACAACATCGGGGTAAGGAGAGCAGCAACAGCCCCGTTCCCATAGCTGGAATCCAGATGCTGCATGGTCAAGGCACAGGGCTGGCAGCATCCCGGGAATCCCTTTGGAAAGAGGTTTCCAAGTGGGGGAAAACAGCTCAGATGTGCTGCAGCTCCCTGCGGAAGACGAGTGGGTCCATTTTAGGATAACCAGGAGAGATGGGAACTGAGGGGGTGACAAGGTGTTGTCACAGAGAGCATCAAACCTGACCTCACACACCTGGGCCAGGTGACACCTCTGAGCCACCTCACTCCCAGAGGCAGATCTCCAAGTGGAGACATCCAGGAGCCAGGTGTGCAGGACCTCGCCTGCACCCACGTGTGCGTGTTCGGAGAGGCCTCTTCCCTCTGCCTTTTGCTCCTGCCAATTAACCCGGGATCCAGGAGAGCAAGAACATGAATTTAACATACGGGCTCGAAATAGCCCAGACAGTGTTTCCCCCAGGGCTTTGCAGGGAGAGAGGAGGCACCTGGCAGGGAGAAGTGGTGAAGAGGGAGGAAAGAAAGGACTCACGACTGCCCAGCTTCCCTTGATTCGTGTCTGGGGCAGAGGAGGGGGTAAAAATGGGTGACAGAAAGCCCTGGCTGGGTGAGTTTTCCCCTTGCAGAGGGGCAGCTCGGCAGGGCACGTTGGACAGCACTTGGAGCAGCATCTCCCTCTGGGGAGCTGGAGGTCTGCAAACCGGCGAGGCGTGGGATTAAATAAATTAATGAGCTGAGGAAGGTGGATGGGAGCACTCATCTGGCTGGTTAAAAAACCCCAACCCACGAGAACCGGGGATTTATGGCAGGGGTCAAAGGCTCCCAGTCCTTTCTGGATCCAGGCTGAAAGCTCCACGGGGTCCCCCCCTTCCCGAACGGCTGCACATCCACTGCCAGCACAAAGGAGCAGGACAGAAGTGATCCCGACCAAATAATTAGCAGCACAGCGGCCGGGAGGGCTGCACAGACAATGTTAAAACATTAAACAGCAGCTTTAGCATTGTCAGGAGTTTCTGCTGGAGCCAAAAACAGAGCAGGGGAAGATCTGAAGCATCGGGTGGGGGAAGGCTCCACATAACCCCGTTGCCAGTGGCTGATTTGGGCTCTGCAGAACTTCTGCTGGATAATCTGCTGGATGGGACCATTTTGGCACATGCCCTTCCAGCAGGAGCTTCCCTACCCAGATGAAGGTGGCTCAGATCCATCCCTGTCGCCACGGCAGCCTGAGCAGTTTCCTCGTGCAGACCCCGAGCTAGAGATACACCCCCAAAAATAATGAAGCCTCAAGTGGCACCTCTTCCTTGGCAGGAAAAAGAGAGCTGAGGCAGCCCTGCTGCGGAGAGGATTTCAGTGAGGCCAGGACAGACCCCGTGGTGGGCTCGGTGCCAGCAGCCACCCGTGCCCATGTGGCATTAACGGGGTCCTCCTGCTTTGCCCACTGGGCCCCCCAGCCCATCTGACACATGCTGTCAAACATCTGCCCGGCCCTAATGACCCTGCCCGGCCCTAATGACCCTGCCTGGCCCTAATGACTCCGTCAGGGCCGTGCTGGAGGTGCTGACCCCGGGCTGGAAGGCACTGGAGCCCATCGCCAATCTGCCAGCCCAGCTGTCACCCCCGGGCACAGCGAGGTCACCAAAGCCTTCCTGCCACCACACACGAGGCCCTTGCAGCTGCAAACACCTCCAAGAGGACCAAACAGCTCCCTGGGAGATGTTTTTGGAAAAGGCTTTGGAGACCTCAGCGCTCCCACTTGGCAAAGCCCCAGCCCTGCGCGCAGTGGAAAGAACCAAACATAAAAACTGTGATATCCCCTACTTTTATTTTATGTGCTTGTTTTATTTGGGGTGTTTATTTTTGAGGAGATTACCAGTAAATTTAATGTCAATACAGTTAATCCCCATATATATTTAGTGAGGGCAATTAGCTGGTGTTTCTATTAAATATACACAATAGAGAGGTGGATATACAGTTTATACAGTATAATTAGATATACACACACACATAAATAGATGCATAACTCTGTCTGCAGCGTGTATGGGTGAGGAAGGACCAGGGTAATGTGCCATGACAATATTTATCTCACACCATATTTATACCCTGAGAGCTGGAGAAGCACAGAGGGGCTCCAGAGAAACAGCCACGAGCAGAGCGGGTGTACAAGGGAGATGGGGGCAGTGCCAGGGGGGGTTTGGGGGAAGAAAAGGAGGTTGGGACCGGGGGAGTCAGCAGCAAGGGGAGACTGAGTCAGTTTGAGGATCCAGACCAAAGGGAAGCAGCTGCTTATGTGGAGCAAGGGGCACAGGAGGTGCTTTGGGTGCATTTCCCCACTTAGCTCGTGGTGTTTCTGTGCATTTTGCTGTGATGGATAAATTCTCTTTGCTGTGATGGATAAATTCTCTTTGCTGTGATGGATAAATTCCTGTTGCTGTGGTGGATAAATTCCTGTTGGATATCCTGTAAATCCTGTCTTGTAAATCCTGTCCTATCCAGGCACAGAGTGGAGGAACCCTCCTGCCCCTTGCCTGGTGCCAGAGCATCCCTTGAGCGTGGCACCAGCCCTGAGCAATGAGCAGGAAAATCTGGAGCCCTTCAGCACAGCCCAAGTCCAGTCTGGGTCCAGGTGTGGGAGCAGATGTTGGAGGGAAAGGCAATCTCTGAAAAGCAAAAGCTGCCAAGCTCCCTTGGCTTTCTCTCCAATATTCTTTCCTGGGTGAAACCCTGCCTTGTTCCATCTGGAGTCTCGGTGGTTCGGGAAGCATGGTGGGGAAGTGGTTGGATGATTTTCTCTTCCAGCCTGGCAGCTGCCCTCTGTTTGGAGGCTGCACCAAGCAGAGAGGCTGAGGGAGATTGGGCATTTCATGGTCCTGCAGCTTGCAGTTCCTCTGGAAGCACAGGACAGCAGCCAAGGGAGCTGCTGGGTTAGAGGACCGAGGATAATTTCCTTTATTTCTCACCCCTCCTTGAGTAGCACCATGAGATGGGGAGCCAGACAACATTTCCAGACCTCATCCCACCAGGAAGAGAAAGCATTTTGGAGAAGGTTTGAGACGGATTTTTAAACCCAGAAAAATCTGATCCCTGTGGAAACATTCACACCCTTATCCCAACTTCAGAACAGGTTTGACCCGTGCCTCTCTCCAAAAGACCTCTCCCCAAAAATCCATATTACCTGGATACAGCCAAGCCTGGCACTCTGCAAGCTTGCAAAAGCCTGCAGCATTTGTTAAACATGCAAATTATAGTTTATCACTAGCAGGAATAAAAACCAACACTGTCATTTCCCCTGTTCAGCCTCCCCAGCAGCCGTTCCCACTCCTGCTGGAGCTGCTCAGCTGAGCAATGGGAGCTGCTCATGTGAGTGCCTCCAACTCCATCATCCCAAACCCCTGTGAGGGCAAAGAGCCTCCCTCTGTCTGCACCCAAAACCTGTGGCCCATGCCAGAGCCAGTCCCGAGGGCCCACCCTTTTCTGCTTTAAAAACAAAGTCAATTTATTCCTTGTTGTCCTCCTTCCACCTGTTCCTTCTTGGCCACCACCAGCCTGGTTTTCAATCACGCACAGCTCTCACTGTGGGTTGCACAGGCAGTGTTAAAATCCTGCCTGCAGCTACTCGTGGTGTGAAGCTGCCTCCAAAAGTCTCCCCGAGTCCTCAACAATCCTCTTTCCCTTTGAGCATTGTCCCAAATATAAACGAGGGGCTGAATCCTGGGATCACGTTGCCTCCCCTCCACATTCTGCTCCTCCAGGGCAAAGAGTGAAACCTCCTCCTCCTCCTCCTCCCTTCCAGCTGTGCTCAGGGAATTTGATTCCCAGGCACTCTTTCTGGCTATCGATCCCCGCACTCCTGGCTGCGGTGGGAAGTGACCTGGAACCAGAGCAGCAGTAGTGGGTTTATCAATCTCCTTAAGATAATTAGGAACACAGGCAGGTGGAGAGGGGAATAAATGGTGTGAGTGAGAAGAGTTTGTTTACCACTCGGTGGGGAAAGCCAGAGCCAGGCAGGGAAGCCCTGCCTTTCATCACGGCCAGCCTGGAGGAGCTGCCTTTGGATCCCAGCTCAGGATTTGGGAATATCTATCCTGGACTCCTGTCCCACTGGGAACAGATGCCAACTCTTGTCTTAGAAAGGGCTCCTTGCCTTGGAGAAGCCATGAGAGCCCAGGCTGGGGATGGAGGGGTTGGATAAGAATCTTTGTGACCACTAATGGATCCAAAACACAATAAATCCCCTTTTCAGGCAGATCCCATCCCTGCAGCCCAAACCAGCCCCTCTCTCAGTGGCCTGCCAGGGAAAGCTCCGCTTGGCACACTCAGAAGCAGCCCTGGAGGGATAATTATCAATTTTGGCCTCTTTCCTATTGAAATGTTGCCTGCAATCAACTCCCACCCCGGGATGCAGCCCTTTCCTGGAGCAGGGCTGGACTCAGGACAGCCAGGAGCCAGTGCCTGGTTTAGTCCCACAGATCTCCCCCGATTTTGTGGTGCAATTGCTGTGAGCAAACTCAGCAATCTGAAGGTGATTAAACCACCCAGTGCTGCCAGAACAAAGCCCGAGTTTCCATTAGCAGGCTGGGAGCAGCAGGTTATCTGCAGGTGTGTTCAAAGCCCTCCTGGTGCCCTTGCACAAACAGATTCCGAGGGTGCAGGAGGTGGCTGGCAAAGGAGAGTTAAAGATGAGAATTAAACCCACATCTCCTCAAGGCTAAGACAGGGCCTTACCCCCAAATAATCACTTTGCTGCTCCTCAGTGACCTCTCTGCGATGCAAATAGCTTTGCAGTGGAAGGGCTAATTCATTCTCACAGCTAAAAATGATCATTGCTGCGAGAAAGTGTTCTGGGCGTGAATCCTTTGCGCAGCAAATAGCAGTATTAACAGGTTCATTTTCTCCCAGCAATGCTATCAAAAGCTCTTTAAGCTGCTTCCAGCACACAGCACAGACGCAGCAGCCTGCAAAAGGGGTGGGAGATGCGATTGCAGGCAGACCTCCCGCCTCAGCCTGCAAAGGCAGCCCAGCCCCGTGCTGGGAACATCCAGCCTGAGGGTTGGGAGAGCCCCTGTCCCCTCCTGGGGTGTCTCCATCCTAGGGATGGCTCCACTTCGGAGCAAACATTTGGGGAATTTCTGCTTTTCTGGAGGCCAACGGGCAGCACTGGGAACGGGGTGGTTTCCCTGGACTGTGCTGCTCCCCCAGCTGATTTTGGGATTGCTGGGCATCATGGTTTGCCTGCACTCAGTTGTCACCTGCTGCTGATTGGTGTGGTTAATTGGTGTGGTTAATTGGTGTGGTCCCAGCTCTAAACCTCCCATCCCACCTCGGTCTCTCCAAGCTCGGGGTGGAGGCCGGGTGAAAATCTTTATCTCCTGCACGTTTTGCTGAAAATGAAGGAATAAGTAGTTGAGTCCCTGAAATTATTGGATGGATCGTTGCCAAAAGCTGGGAGGGCAACCTGAGTTGCTGATTCTACGTTTATCCAGGTACAGCTACAGGTGCTGGAATTCAGATGTGCCTGTGGTGCTCCAGCTCAGGTGGGGTTGGGAATTGCGTGGTAGATTCGATCTGCGGCTAATTCCAGGTGCTTTTTAGAAATCTTCCCAGGCGCTCCGTGACTTTTGTGCAATGCCAAGCTCTTGAGCATCAGAGGAGCACAGAGCACTTTGGGTTGGAAAGGATCTTTAAAGGTGCTCGAGGCCAACTCTCCAGCAATAAGCAGGGATCTTCACTAAGATCAGGTTGCTAGAGCCCCATCCAACGTGGCCTTGAGTACTTTCGGGGTGGAGCATCCACCACCTCTCTGGGCAATAAAAAAAAATTGCTTTCCTTAGACCAAATCTCAATTTCCAGTTTAATTTCAAGCCATTCCCCCTTGCAATGGTATATTCCCTTCTAGGACGGGATATCCAGGGTTTGAGGCATGCAGGTGAGCTGAGCTGCTCCAGAGCAGTGCCAGCACCAGGCTGTGGATCCCCAGAGCCCAGGGATGTGCTGGAAGCAGCAGCTGGCTCTGAGCAAACGCTCTCCAAAGGTCGGCAGCGCTGTTCCCTTCGCGGGAAAGCCCACACGCCTTCCCCATGACAACCTGTTACACGCTCCAAAAGAAAACAATATTGCTCTTTTTTCTTTCTTTCTTTCTTTCCTTTTTCTTTTTTTTTTTTTTAATTTCCATTAGTTCCTGGGTTGCCTCTCGTGTTCAGCAGAGCTGCTGCTTCTGCCTCCTCGAATCCGAATCCAGGCATTTGGGGTGATGGGAATTTGTGTTGACGGTTGAATTTGTGTGGTGCTGTGCCAGCAAGTCCTGGGGAGAGCTTGGCTGAGTTTTCTGGGCAAGACCCGAAATGGGGGAGAATGGAAAAACTGGGATCTGATAAATCTCTTGCTCCACAGGAGTGATGCAACTGTCAGGAAATTAACCCACAAACACCAAAGGTTTATGTCCAAAAAGATGGCAAAAGAGTCCAGTAACTTTATTTGAATAAAGGGAGAGGCCATGGGGAATTTTCCCTGGAGTGTCTCAAATTTTTAGAGGATGCAGCCTCATTTTTATCCTCATTTCCCTCTCTCTTTCCCCATTGACTGAGGAATGTGAGAGGTAGAGGCTTCCCAAAACACTAAATACCCAAGGCCCCTTTCTAATATATAACCCCCCTTTTCTCTTTTTTTTTGTATCAATCAGTAGAATTCTGATGGAATTTATGGCTCTTCCTGTTGCTTCATTCATCTANTTCTCTTTTTTTTTGTATCAATCAGTAGAATTCTGATGGAATTTATGGTTCTTCCTGTTGCTTCATTCATCTCAGTATCCAATTTTATTTACCAGCAGACCCACAGTTTGTTTGTGAAGACAAATCTCTCTCACTTCTTTCACAACCCCGGAGTAACCTGGCAAGGAAGCAGGAGCTGCAATTCTGTGGGGAAAAAAGAGTAAAAGAATAATTATAGAGAATTACAGTGCAAAGATGTGTAAGAGGAGCTGGATAGAGATGTCCCTCTGTCCTCTACAGTGTCCATCTGGCATGAGGAGCAGCTCCAAGGCAGGAAAAGGAGCCCCAGCACCATCCTGGGGCTCCCCATGGGGCAGCCAGTGCCCAAATCCAGCCAGCCCCAAGCCCCCGGCTCCAAGGGACAATTAATTGTTAATTAATTGCCCTTTATCTCAGGGACAACCTGACCCCAGAGCATCCCGAGGAAGGGCTAAGCTGAACACCCAGGCTCTGTTCCTGGATCCATCACACGCCCCCTCAAGCGCCTTGGGCAAACTGCTGAGGCTTTCCACAGCAGAACAGCACCAACAGGCCTGGCCTACTTTGCAGGGATGTTTTGAAGACAAATTTGTGTTTCCTTGGGGAAAAGGGACTGGTGGAAAACCTGTTCACCTCCCCGTTTTGTAAATGACGTGCTAAGGAGCCATCTCCAGGGAGAAATTTGGGTTTTCTTCCTTTTTTTTTTTCTTTCCCCAAGGAAGAAAAAAAAAAAAAGCCCATCAAGATAAATTCTTGGCTATCAAATCAAAAGATCTTCGGTAACCTCTTCAGCTGTTAAAGTCAAATAACGATCATAATGAGCACTGCAGTTTCACTCATCTCAGAAGATAAAATAAGAAAAGCCAGGCCAATTTCTTTTTGCTTGCCAGCAGATAAGAGCCTGACCCAGATTGGCAGAGCTCAGCTGCCTCCACAGCTTTGATTTTTCTTGGGGGAAGTTCAGTTCTGGCTGGGGGAGCCCCCAACCCTGAAGTTTCAAACCTGGTGGAGGCCCAGGTGTGATGGGGAGCACCAGCTTTGCTCTCCCACTTTTTCTTCTCCCTAAACACAAAATCAGTTTAAAGATTAAAGAAAAGGGAAAAACTGCTCCGAGTTGTGAGCAATCCCTTGGGAATCACAGTCTGAGGTGGAGAAAAACAGCAATTAATGCTTTGGAGAGGACGAGGTTTGTGCTGTCCCTCCGATGTCTTTACATTAATTATATTTAAATGTACTTTCTGCCAACCCTGACACTTCAGTATCATAAAAAGTTCCTTTTGTCACTTTCCCCCCTTTTTTTTGGCATCCCTGTGAGCGGGCAGGAGAGATGGAACAGGCTAAAATAATGTGATCTGATTGAGTAATGAATAAAGATTAATGAATTTTTGCTACCGTCAATGATTCTATGGTAATTGCTTTAATAATATAAAATTATTTTCTGCTCCAAACTATGATTAATGATACCAATAGAGCATTTGAATCATGGGCCTTGTTTTTTTGGTAAGTTCACTGATTAAATAACTAATATAATAGTTTACTCTTAATTTTTCTATGGGCAGCAATCACCCACTAATTAATTGGGGCACCAGGGTTGAGCAAACCTATTGTTTTGTGTGTCAGAACTCTCCCTCATCTCTTGACTCCTCACCAAGACGATTTAAAGGTGCAACAGCTGCTTTTCCACATCTCTGTTTAAATTTTATATATTTTTTAAATGTTCAATAATTGTATTTTCGGGGTAGTGGGTTGTAGGTGGGAGATGAAATGGGGGACACACTTTAGGGAGAGTGAGCAGGCTCCTGTCCCAAAGCCAAGGGGAGGAGAAGAAAAGGATTTTTTCACCCTGTTTTGGGGCAAAACCATCCCATTCTGTAAATGTTTCACATTCACTAGACCTTCCTGGACAAGGGGTCCTCATTTGCACCCCAAAATCTCCACACTTCTGAATTCTTTTTGCCTCTTGGCACCAGAGATAAATCAGCCAAGGCCTCCCCTCCTCTGCGGGGTGTTAATGAAGCGTTTAATCATTTACTGTTTCTCTTGCTCTGCCTCCTTTTTATTTCAGTTTGCAGGAATCAGAGAAACACTGGAGCGTGGCAAAAGGCAGCAATTGAACGTCTGTGTCTGTTATTTGCCCCCATGATGGGGAATTAATTGCCTTTTGATTAATGAGCCCTTCAGAGCTGGGACTGAGGGGAAGGAGGAGAGAGAAGGGGAAGAAAATCGGCTGCTCTGCTCCAGCCTTGGTGTTTTCTGGTCTGCCAGGAAGGGGTTAAAGAGCCAAAATCTGGATGGGGAGGGATGGTGGGAAGGCAGGGAAGGCAGAGGGAGAAATCTTAGTCCTGGCATGTGTCAGAGGAGAGAGAGAGAAATTGAAGCAGCAGTTTTAATTCTGTGAGTGCTTTCATGCCCCTTGAATGGAGAAGGGGAAAATTATTTAATTAAAAATATATTTACTTTTAATGCAACCATCAATATTTCCATCCGTGCTGATTGTGGAGAGGGGTTGTGTGTTTGCATGTTTAAACACTCGGGAGCTCTGCCTCTCGCTCCTCCTGCTCCAGCAGCAGCCAGAGAGTGTGCACATACAGGTCCTGTGCACACCCAGGTCCTGTGCACACTCATCCCTGTGCACACCCAGACCCCTGTGTGCATTCACCTGGATCCCTGTGCACACTCAGATCCTGTTCACACTCATCCCTGTGCACACCCAGGTCCTGTGCATTCTCAGATCCCTGAGAAACCCACTCACACTCCTGTTCACACTCAGATCCCTGTTCAGACTCTCCCAGTCCCCTGTGCATACTCAGATCCCCGTGCATGCCAAGATCCTGTTCACACTCAGATAGATCCTGTGCACACCCAGGTCCTGTGCACACCCAGATCCCTGTGCACACCCAGGTCCTGTGCACACCCAGATCCCTGTGCACAGTCATCCCTGTTCACACCCAGATCCTGTTCACACTCAGATCCTGTGCATACCCAGATCCCTGAGCACACCCACCCAGCTCCCCTGACTTCCCAGCTTTGGGGCCTGGCTCCTTTCTGGCAATTCCCAAAGAGGATTCCCATTAACAGCTTCCCACCCTGGACCCAGCTCTGACACCACTGCATTTTGGGTCCCCCATGGCTGTTTCACTGTCATGACCTTGCCAGACTTCTTTTGTGGCATCAGCCAACCCTGGGCTCCCAGAGCACCCCAAAATCCATCCCTGCTGTGCTCCTGGGCTGGTTGAGTTGTCTGGGTGCTGCTGAGGTGCTCCAGGTGCGAGGCTGGACCAGCAGAAGCATCCCCTGAACCAAGGAGCTGAGAGCTGCCCCTGCTGCTGTTCCCTACATAATTTAGACAACGGAAAATGGCAGGATTCAGGGATTCTGCAGACGACCCGCCAAGAGTTGTACAGTAAAGCTCCTGCAGCCCTTCAGATCTGTATGCCTTCCCAGGTTCCAAACGCTTCCCAGTTCCCCATTTGCTTGTTTTGTTCCTGCTCTACAGGATGGATTTAAAGGATTTCTCCACAATAGCCTGTAAATCTCCTGGCTGGGCGCTGCTGAGTGGTGGCACACTCTGATGAGGCTCTGCTGGCCAGGTCCTCCGGGGGCTGACCACACAAGGACAGAGGCTTTGTGTGAAATACGACTCCAGAAAGGGGAAACAAAAAGTTTGGCTTGTACTGGAAACAAATTACCTTTGTCAGTGTGACCTTGAAGCTCAGCCACCAGCCGGGTAGGAATGGCGGCTCCTGCTCGGATATCATCCCTCTTCCCCTCGCCGAAGAAGCTCCTGTCTCCCGAGACTGGCAGCATCATTCCTTATTTCCAAGGCCTGCACCGTGTTGTTCTGATCTTGTTGTTCATTTGCTGGTTTTCAATATTTTCAAGGCCGTGAGGAACAAGTCCTCCTTCCCTCAGTGGCGCTCTGATGATTCCCAGCCCCTTCCCACGGCTTCCAGGGATGTGGATCTGGGTGGGAATCACAGCTGGTGGTGCCAGGATGTTCCCAACTCCTAGCAGCTCTGCCTCTCCTCATGGATGCAGCTCACGGCTCCCTTTCCGCTCTCATATTTCAAGTGGAAAATTTGGTGAAAACAAAAAAAAAATTAGCAGGACATTCTTGGCGGAGCAGCAACAAGCAGCACAATCTATTAGCAACAGCCCCTTTTCTTTTTTGGGTGCGTGCTCGGCACACGTTTCCAGCAGAGCTGCTGAGGGATGGAGCAGTCACCAGGAGCTGAGAGCCCATGGATCTCCCTTCTCCTGGCAGCTCCCTGGTCTCAGCCCACCCGGCTGGTCCCATCACTCCACGTCTCCCTGAAGGAGAAGGTCGCTCCGGAGCCTCCGGTGAGACGCCAACGCAATTTGCTGATTTTTCTGGAAATGCTGTTGAAATGATATTAATCCCCGGCTCCACAGGAGAGATCAAAAGAGGCAGGGAGGCAGTGTTAGACACGGAATGGAAATTGTGCTCTGCAGAGAGAAGAAAAGGAATTAGAAACTTCCTGGTGGAAGCAGACGGGTATTTAAATCAACCCCAGTGATGGCCAAAGTTGCTTTTGCTGGACCCAACCTAGTGAGCAGAAACGAGGACAGAGAGCCCCAGAGGGTTCCTGTATTTCATTCCCTGTGTGGAGCAGGCTCTTCCTGAGCCATTTTGGAGACAACACTGCAGTCAGCCCTTTGCCTTTTATTGCCACAGTCTGTTCCACTTCTCATCAAATCCAGCCCTGGATCTTTTTCCCAGCCCGTCGTGGCCCATCTGGTGTTTGTGTCGAACTGTGCTCTGGCCCTGCCTGAATTTTAGCAGCTTTGTGGGATATCTCATTTCCCTTTCTCCCATTTTTCCATCCCTGTCTCTCTCCTCTGATTTTGGTTTTGTGTCCTCCCAAGTGCCACTGGCCTTTCCTGGGGTGAGCCCTCTGCAGATCTAATAAACGTCTCCTCTCTTCCATCACTGGGGAGGTTAATTGGAATATTGAATCATAGCAGATGAAGAGAGACTCCTGTTAGACACATCCCTCCTTTCTGACAGGGAGCCATTGATAATCCCTCTCTAGGTACAGCCAAATTGCCAGATAAAGCTGTTTGCCAGCGTACTGAGGAGAATGTCACGGGGGGACAGCTTGGAGAGCCTCCCTGAAGTAAAGACAGATGACATCTCCTGCATCCTCCCCCAGCACTGTCCCTGCCACCCTGTCACTGGAGGAAATTAGATTGGTTTGACCCAATTTGGTCTTTACAAATTCACATTGGCTGTGCCTGATTTTCCTCTGCTCCTCCAGGTGTTCGCCTTGTTTGAGGCAAACTCCTCCTCGTCCCTCCCCTCTCCCAAGGGCAGGTGTTGCCTCTGCCCTTTTCCTGTTTTCTGCACAGTCATCTTTTCAAACACCGCTGTATTGGCTCCAAAATTGTGCTCAGTGGTTCTCCACATGCCCAGGGATGGAGCAGGAAAATCCCTGAGTGTGTTCCAAGCTCCTCCATCCCTTCCCAGCCTGCTCCTCCTCAGGGTTAATTGTGTCAGACACCAACTCACAGCTGATCTGTTTAGTAAAGACTAAACTGAAAGAGGCTTTAGCCATCTCAGCATCATCTGGCACAGCCTTCCCTCTTCAGCCCCTCTGACATTTCCAAACGGGGTTTTGATTTTTTTTTTTTCCAAATTCAAACTGACTTTTTCAGCTGTTTTAAAATGTAAATCAATTTCTGCTTTAAAGAAAAGAAACTGAAGAGTTTTAATAGCCTGACTGCAATTGTTGGAATAAAATGCTTTGACAGAGCAAAATGGTTCTTGATACTTGTGATCGGTTTTCTTTGGAATGATTATTAATGGTGGGGCCAAAAATTGAGGGGTTTTGAAAGGGAAAAGACTCAACCCCCTCCAGATTTTTGTCATTTTGTTTCTCAGTAACAGGGAGCATCACACTCACCCTGCCAGGTGTTGGCTCAACCAGAGCTGCAGTGATTTCCCTGCAAGATTTCCCTGGGCCAGGAAACTCTGGATTCTCAGGCAACTCCATCTGCATCGACAGCAATCCTTGCCACCAGCCCGAATCCACACCAGGCAGAACTGGATGGGTATTGAGCAGAAATGTGTCTTGTCCCACGCACAGCAGCTGAAAGCTGGCTTTTAATGCAAGTGGGATGGGGAAGACTATGGAAATTCAATAGAGAAAGCTCTTCGGGGTTCTTTCCACCCAGCACGGATCGTTAGGAAGAGCTCTGGCTGCCCAGAGACCTCTGGCATGAATCAGAAATCTGAAATCAGCCCTTTCTGCCTGGCCCGAGCCGAAGTCGCACACATGGCGTGCATTGCTGCGTGAGCTCACTCACCTGTTCCTGCCCTTACCCTCTCCAGAAGATCATCCCAGGAAACCTCTGCCCTGGTTCAGACCTTCTCCTGCCTCCCAGTGGGAATTGGTTTGTGGCCCAGCTCCTCTTATGCAAACGCTGTCCTTTCAGTGAAGCAGCCGTGCCTGGGTGATGGATGGAGCAGGAGCCTGTTTGCGTTTCAGCTGTCTCCCACAACAGCTGCTGCTTCAGCAGGGAGAGGGGTGGTGGTTATCTGGGTAAACAGCTTTCCCCAAAAAGGGATTATTTCCAAAATCACCCACCGACTTTTTAGACTCGAGACCCAAGAGCTTGGAGTGGATTGGAGGTAACCAGTGGAGAACGGAGTCAGGGGGTTCTTACAAACAAAATGGTAACTCTGTGTTCCAGAAGTTAAAGTTTCCTTTTTTCCCCTCTGGTTTTGACTGACCAGCCATTTGAAATAGAAAAAAAAAAAAAAAATTGTTTCAGAGGATAAATCCCCCAGCAGGATAGCCTAACTGGGATAGAAAACTGAGATTCAGGGATCTGGGGCCAATTCCTGCATCCCCCACTGGCAATTAGTGGATGACTGTGAGCCAGTCCTTTGCTCCTTGTCTACATCCCCCATCTGTAAAGCAGGAAAAGGGAATTCACCCCATGCAGGGGAAAGGTGTCAGAAGTACCTGTGGGGCTGTCTGAGCAGCACTCAGGGAGATCAAGAGGTGGGAATGAGGATTTTTGTGCCAAAGAGGTGAGTGAGGGATGAATGTGGAGCAGGGTGAGGATGGGGCAGGATGAGGATGGAGCAGGATGAGGATGGGGCAGGGTGAGGATGAAGCAGGGTGAGGATGGAGCAGGGTGAAGATGGAGCAGGAAAGCCCCAGTGCTGCTCAGGGCAGGAGATGAGAAGTGCAGGGAGAAGGGGGGTGTCCTGGTGTGTCCTGGCCCAGTAGCAGTTCTGCTGGACTCCCGTTTCACTGGGTTGGTTGTGGGGGCCAGGTGAGGGGGAGCTCTGCACATCCAGCCCTTTGGCTGTCCCCGTGCCCCCCCAGCTGTGCTGTCCCCACAGCCAGGGCCCAGCACCGTTCCAGGGCTGCCCACACCCCACTGCCCGCCGTGCTGATGTGCCAGGGGAGGGAAGGGCAGGACCAGGACGTGCTTGGCCTCCCCAGCCATGCCACGGCCTCTTCCCAGGAGCGCTGAGAGCTCTGAGTGTGTTGTGGAGGGTCCTTAAATCACTAATTACAGCTGTTACCCTCCGCATGACACAGGAACAGCCTCTCCCGAGCCCGTTCAGCAGCTCGCTGCTCTGCTCGCACCTCTCCCTTCGTTTTTGCACCGTGCCCGCTGCCTGCCATCCGCTCTGTATCCTTCCACCCTCCCGTGCTTCAGAATGCACATCCCACTGACCGGGAGGGGCTGCACGGATTGCGGGTCATTTACATTCCCCCGTCCCTTCCCATTTCTCCTCCGGAGCCCCGGCTGGGTGAAGTTTGGAGCGGAGAAGGAGATCTGGTTGCTATGGCTACGAGCGCTGCCTTCCTCCCGAGGAGGAGGAGGAGGAGGAGGAGACCGCAGGAGCTCAGGGCAAAGCCCTTCGCCACAAACTCCTCTGCCCCTGAAACTCAGCCAGGGGCTCCGGGGCACCCTTGGGGCACCCTTGGGGACCAGCAGGTGCTCCCTGCGGGCAAACAGGCCCTGGGGTGGGCAGCAGCTCCGTAAAATCCCGTCTGTCTGTCTGTCTGTCCCACCTCGGGCCGGGCACTCGGTTCAGAGGCCACTTCTGCCCTCCTGGAAAGGACAGCGTGGGGACACCGGGCAAGAAGGGGGGAACACCTTGGGAAAGGATCATGGGGACCTTGGGACCTCACTCCCAGGGCTGGTGANAGGAGGAGGAGGAGGAGGAGACCGCAGGAGCTCAGGGCAAAGCCCTTCGCCACAAACTCCTCTGCCCCTGAAACTCAGCCAGGGGCTCCGGGGCACCCTTGGGGCACCCTTGGGGACCAGCAGGTGCTCCCTGCGGGCAAACAGGCCCTGGGGTGGGCAGCAGCTCCGTAAAATCCCGTCTGTCTGTCTGTCTGTCCCACCTCGGGCCGGGCACTCGGTTCAGAGGCCACTTCTGCCCTCCTGGAAAGGACAGCGTGGGGACACCGGGCAAGAAGGGGGGAACACCTTGGGAAAGGATCATGGGGACCTTGGGACCTCACTCCCAGAGCTGGTGAGTGTGCGGCTCTCTGCACTGATGGGCTCTCAGGGCGGCTGTGCAAAGGGCTTTAAACACCCCAACGCTGGGGAATCACCTTTTTCTTTTGACACTTGTGCTGCTGCACCCCTCAAACCGGTGCAAAGNCGTCTGTCTGTCTGTCTGTCCCACCTCGGGCCGGGCACTCGGTTCAGAGGCCACTTCTGCCCTCCTGGAAAGGACAGCGTGGGGACACCGGGCAGGAAGGGGGGAACACCTTGGGAAAGGACCACGGGGACAGTTTGGATGCCCTCCTTCCCAGGGCTGGTGGGTGTGCGGCTCTCTGCACTGATGGGCTCTCAGGGCGGCTGTGCAAAGGGCTTTAAACACCCCAACGCTGGGGAATCACCTTTTTCTTTTGACACTTGTGCTGCTGCACCCCTCAAACCGGTGCAAAGGGCTGCAGTGCCCCCCTGCACCCCGAACCCTGGGGCTCCATCCCCCCTGAGGGGGGAGCAGACAGACGAGGTCTCACACGACACGGATCCCTTTGTTCCCAGGTTGCTCGGGATTGTCTATAATTATTTCCAGGGATGCACGCCACGGCAATTGTTGATTATTTGAGGCTCCTGTGGGAATGCTTCCCTGGGAAAGAAAAGCAAAGAGCCTGGTTGAGAAATTCAGATCTGGAACGGGCTCAGGAAGGGAATAAATAGGTGAATAAATTAAA
>VWZN01013651.1:222690-237314 GCA_013396955.1 Regulus satrapa | reverse complement strand
AGGGTCCAAAGTCTGGAATTGGGTCCAGATCAGGGCCCAGGGCTGGAATTGGGGGATTCATGAGGGGGAATCAGGGCTGGAATTGGGGGATTAATGAGGGGGGTCCAGAACTCAAACTGGGACTTATGGGATTGTAGGGCTGGAATTGAGGATATTCCTGGGGCTAGAATTGGGGAATTCATGAAGGAGATCCCAGGGCTGGAACTAAGGGAACTCAGTAGTGGGTCCCAGGGCTGGGACTGGGGGACTGATGAGGGGGTCCCAGGGCCGGGATTGAGGAGGGCCCCAGGACTGGGACTGGGGGACTGATGAGGGGGTCCCAGGGCTGGGATTGAGGAGGGTCCCAGGGCTGGGACTGGGGGGCTCACGGGGAGGGACCCAGCATGCCCCGCTGCCCAGGTTTGGAGCAGACGAGGATGCAGGGATCCATCCCGAGGAGCCCCAGCACTGCTCCTCCCGTGCGTTCCATCTTCCCCATGCCATCCTCTCCCCCTTCTCCTTGGCCTGATTGCCCCGGCCTGGCCGCCGGCCGGGGTTAAGGAGAGCACTTTATTGTGCCTAACGAGGCGCTTTGCCCAGCCAGCCAGAGCAGCCAGCTCAGCCCTGGATTGTCTTTCCCTTTTTATTTCCCAGCGGGAGGAGCACGGGGAAGGTCTTTATGTGATTGTAGAGAAAGACAAAATGCCTTAATAGCAGCCGGCGCTGCCTCTCTGGGACCCAGGGGACACTGCAGCAGCCCGTAATAATCATCGTAAATAAAAGGGGATGGCTCTGGTGTGCGGCATGGGCCGTTAAAACAAGCCCTAGGGTGGAAGGGATGTCTTAAAAACAAGCTGGAGAGGATGTTTCTCTCCTCATTGCCCCTCTAATTCTCCTTCCCTGCATGGTGGAGCAGGGGAAGGCTGGCACAGCTCAGCTCTCAATTAGCCTGAACAGCACTTATAGATTATATATGATAATAAAATTATATATATATATATGACATGTAATTATATTATATACTATTAATATATATTATTATTTCTATTTTCACATTATATTATGTTTCTATTATTATTTATTACATATTGATAGTTATTAATGTTTATCACTTATTATAATAATATAGTTTTTCTTGTTAATATATATTATTATTTAATGATATTATATATATTATACATTATTATATATTATTACATATTATATCTGTGCTTCTCTGCTCCCGTGGCCTTAAGGGAGGGGACTCCCACACCCTTAGGCTCAGGCCTGACTTTCTGACCCAGCAAGACTGAGTCAAGGCTGTGCTTAATCTTCCCAGCCCTCACACTCTGAACACAACCCACATTTCTCCCCCCTACCCCTTTAGCTCATCTCTTTTTCCAGCTTGGTTTTCCCAAATGCACTTCTCTGAGTGTCCTGGAGCTCTAGAAGTCTCCCTGCATTTGGTGGGAGGAGAAATCCAGAATTCCAGCCTGGAGATGCAGAGCAAAAGTTATAAAAAGGACCTTTGAGAGAGAGAAAAGGAGAGGTAACTGGGGGAGAGCACACATTTTACCAACAGGGGATGCAGCCACAGCTCTCCCAGGCTGGAATATTTAACTCAAACCCAAGATTTTGCCCAGCTTTAGTAGCCCTGGGAGCAATCCTGGATGTGGTATCAGAGCAGAGCTCCTGGGGACAGCCCCAAGGGACAGAAGGGCCCCATACACCAGAATGAACTTCCAGGAGAGCGAGGATGGCTGAGACAACTTTTGAGGGAGCCTGGCATGATCTGGTGTGGGCTGAAACCTCCTTCTTTAATGACTGGGAGCATGTTGGGGACACAGCAGGTCTCAGGAGGGAAGGGACCTTAAAAGACTTCAGCAAAGAGGATGCATGAACTCCTTTTCCTTTTCTATAATACATGCCAGCCTCTCAGGGTGTTTTTCATGGCTTTGCAAGCAACAGATTGGCAGCTAAAACTGTTTCTCTCTCTCTCTTTGCTTTAGTTTCTTTTCCTCTCTGCAAATGTTTGGCAGAAAGGAGAACTTGCAATAAAAAAGAGAAAAAAAAAAGGGAAAAAAGGGAGTTGATTAAAAGCCCTGAGCTCTAGCTGCGAAAATGTTTTGAAGCAACTGTAACTACCTTTATTTTCTACATAATTCTTGCATTGTGTTGCATTCACACCCTTCACAGCTCCATCTGTAATTCCAGTGTGGAGCTGGTGGCCCTCGGAGGGAAGGGGTTTTTTTGCCACATGCAGGGAACCACTGCCCCACATCCTCCTGCAGCTCCCCAGGCTCTTCCTGGGGTGGGAGATCTCCAGGAATGGCTGGGAAGTGCTCCTGGAGGTGGTTGGGACACAGGGAAGCCATTTGGGATGCTCCACATCCATTGGCCTGAGGTGCTCCTGCCTGTGTCAGGTTTGGGGAGGGCTGGCCCCATCTCATCCTCCCAAGGTGCTTCTCCATCCCTCACCCTGCTGCCCACCTGTCTTGGTTTTAAAGGACAAAGGTGGCTGCTAAGGAAGGCAGGAGCCTCCCTTGGGATGGAAAATGTAAACCCCCTCCCTCTTAATTATTATAATTTTGAAATTAGGGGGCTCTCANTGGAATTGGATCAGTCCCTCCATGGCCCATGGACAGAAGATCTATGCCTGGGCAGGGGTGGGTGTGACAGAGATCAAGAGCAGGGCCCCAGCTGGTTCAGAGCTGGGGACAGAGCACACAGCCCTGGCACAGCCTGCACTGCTCCATTTCCCTTTGCCTCTGTGCTCCATCCCAGCCTCCCCCGCTGTTAAACGAAGCTCCCTCTACTCCCCTGCATCACCCTGTCCAGAATTTCATCCAGTTCCTGGTGCTGTCCCCTTTCCCCACATTTGTAGCACGAAGGGAGCTCAGCCTGGGTGTCCCCACCCAGGAACTCTGAGTAATTTCCATCTCCTGCAGTGTGAGGGGGGGAAAGGAGATAATTGGAGCTGCTCAGCTGCTGCCTGAGGGGTTGAGAGGGGCAGCAGCAGGATCTGCATGTGCAGGTGAGCACTTTGTCCCCTCCCCAATGTCTCCTGCTCACTCCAGGCTGTGTGAGAACAAACACATCTCCCCTGGGATGCAGCTCTTCCCCAGCCATGCTGCACAGGAGTTCACCAAGCAATTAATATCCTGAGCAATAAAAGCACTTTGCTTCCTCCTGCAGCCTCTCCTGTAAAGTCCCAGCCCTCCCCTGTGAGGAACATTTTGACTTTGGGAACACAGACTGGTCAGGAAAGCTTTAATGAGGGCTGGAGGCTGCAGCAGAGCTGAGCCCTTCCTTAATCCTGGAGGGATGTCCTGCTCTTGAGGGAGCTGCTCCTGACCAGAACCAGTAAATAAACCCCAAATCACCCACCAGGAACTGCATTTAGGATCTGCTTTGAGCCCATGTGGAGGGTGAGGAAAGGCAGGAGAGGGTTGTCAACCATTCTAGGGCAAATCAGGGGCTTTTCACTGCTCCTAAAGACCCTACAGCCCTGGAACAGTCAAGAGGAGCTGGGTTTCATCTCCCTCCTCAGGAAAGATGGGATGGCCATGTTTGCCTGGGTGAATAAATAGAAGGAAAAAAGGATGGAAAGAAAGAAAAGGAAAAAAAAAGGGAAGGAAGCCATTAAACAGGATCTGGATTCAGGAGGGTGTGGGCAGGGTCAGGAAGAAGCTTAGGGCACCAAAGGCCCTTTGCTCTCCTTGTTCCGCTTGGGTCATGGATCAGCTCCCACCTCAGCTCCCCAGCCCTGGCAGGAGCCCCAAGAGGGGAGGAGCAGGGTTGGGTGATCATCCAAAATACATTCTGGGTGTGGAAACATCCTGCTGCCACCCAGGAAGGGCAGCCCAGAAATCCCCAGGGCTCTGCCCAGGATCCCAGGAAGCCACAGCCGAGGGGCTGCTCCTGGGTTTTGGCAACTTTTCCCTTTCCATTTTCCCCTGCTCCTGGCCAAACCCTCCACCCCCAGGCAAGGCATGTGAATAACACAGAGCAGCTGCTGCTCCTGCTGCCACTGAACCTTCAAAGCCACACCTGAGAGAGCAGGTGGCATCCCCAGCTCTCTTGCCCCTGGCTGGGTTGTCCCTGTCACCGATTATTCCAGTCCCACGTGCCGAGGAAGCGGCGCGCACAGGGAAGCGGAGGTTGAATCCCACCTGGTTTAGGAGCAAAGTGTACAAACACCTTGCAGAGCTCTGGCTGCTCCCTGTGCCCCTGCCCGTGTGTAATTTGGTGACACAGGACAGGCACCAGCTGGGAAACAGGATAGGATTGACCCTGGGGACATCTGGCACTGAGCAGGACAAGCAGCTCCAGGTGAGCCCGGAGCCCTGGAGCTGCCACGGAGCTGCAGGAGTCAGGGCTGGCACAGGGGCTTGGCTTTCCATCTCCTGCAGCATCTGGCTGCTTCCAGTGATAAAGCTGACAGGAATTCCCCATCCTGGGGCAGGACAGAAGGCTCCTTGCACTGATCCGTTCCCAATCCTGGGGCAGGACAAAAGGCTCCTTGCACTGATCCACACAGGATGGGGCAATTGTAAATTCAGTTCCAGCTCTGGCTCAGGGCAGGGGTTGTTTCAAAGCCCCAAATTCCCTGCAGCCCAAATCTTTGTGGCCAGAGCCAGGACTGCCTTCACATCCAAACTGCCTCTGGCGTTCCTCATCTTGGAGCTGAATATTTCAGGATGCAGCACATCGTGGGGAAAGTCCAGGGCCAGCCCCTTGCTTTGCTCCACCTGATGGAAACAATCGGCCAGGAGCAGCCCTTTGTGGGATATTTATGGATATTTCACACCAGCAGAGCAGCCAGGGGCCAAGAGCAATTTGGTGCCCCGGGAATCACATCCAGAACCGAAACCTCATTTCTGAGACGTCCTGGTAAAGCAGTGGCACAGCTAAGGAGAGCTGTGCCCTGCTGTGTTCCACATGTGCCACCAGCCCTGTGCCAGCACAGCCCCTCCAGCCTGGCCAGGGAATGCTGGGCTGCTCCATGCCCGGATTCCTCCACACTCCCCATCCCAGGGTGGCTCGTGTGGCTCCTCTGTGCCCTGCCACCTCAGCCACCACATCTGCCACCTCCTCCCATGGCAGGGGGAATTTTATTTGGGAGTTCTGCACTGTCTGTGGGCACTGCTTTGCTCCCCTGTGAGGTTCCTTGGAAATTCCCTCCACGTCCTGAAGGGAATTTTAACACCACGGGAGCTCACGTGCTCTGCCTTGGCTCCAGAGATGGGCCCTGGCTGGGCCAGGGGAATGGGAAAAGCATTCCCAGAGATGGGAAATGTTCTCTTACTCCTGAACAGCCACTCCAGGGCCCAGTGTCCTTCCTGTGGGCACTGCCAAGGCCACCAAGGTTTAGTCTGTGGAAGGTGGCCCTGCCCTGACCAAGATGGTCCCTGAGGTTCTTCAATACCTTTCTGATCCATGATCTGTGGTTGAGGGTGATCTCTGCCCATGGCCAGCTCCTCCTCACTCCCCACTGAGACAAAAACTCCTCCATCCCAGCGGGAAACACCCCTGGGACTCACTGCAATAAATTCCTTTGCAGCAGGGAGCAGAGCAATTGGAATTTCAGCCACTTCTCAGGGCAGCTGGAACCATTCTGCAAAGAGCTGACCCAACAGCTGGAGATTTCTTTTTCCCAGTCCCAATAATAATTTGTGTTGGGCTACTGCACCTCTTCCTTGGCAGCAAATAACTCATCCCTGGGTTCCCTCAGGGGCACAGGGATGGACTGGGGCTGTGGGGTGGCCATGAGGGAATTCCCTCTGCCCCAAATTCCCAGCTTGGCTCCACTTTGGAAATCCTGCCAAGACCTGCAGAGCTCCTGGATCTCCCCGAGTCTCCAGCCCTGCATGAGCCCCTGGTCTGAGCTCCAGTAAATCACCCTTGGGCTGGGCCTGTCCCCATCCCGCAGGAAGAGGGTCAGGAATGGGCAGGGCAGGAGATGCTGCTCCTCTGCAGGCTGAGTTACCCCAGAACCTCGAGATAGAGGATCAAGACAAAGCTTTTATCAAATTCCAATGCTAAGGGATCAGAGAGATGGCTAAAGGACCTGTGGGTCAGGGCAGAGACATTCCCAGCCTGGGAATGGGATCCATGCAGGGAAATGTGGTTCTCACTTCACTGCAGTGCTCCAGGATGCAGAAAAAGCACCTTCTATTTGTAGTTCTGAGTCAAATGTTTTGACTCAGGGAAGAGTTTTTGCTGCCTTCTTTTTCTCCTATTTTTTTTTTTTAATATTATTTTTTTCATTGATCCTTTCCTTAGAAAGTGGAAAAATTTTGTAAAAGCCTTTCTTTGTTAAAATCTTCAATTTCCAATTAAAAAAAAGAAAAACTTGTTTCTCCCCCTATTTTTTCCTGGGGTGCAGCTGGAGTTTTGAATGAGGAAAAGGAACTGATGCTCATCTCAGGAGAACTCCCTGGTGTTTTTTAAGCCCAGCCCCACATGCTGGATGAGCCCCCTTTTCCTACAGCTGCAGGTTAATGGGATTTTCCACACTCACTCCCACATCCAGAGGATTCCCTGCATCCCCCAGGAGAAATCCCACCAGACCCCTGTGGGTCCCATCTTAAGCTTGCTCTTAATCTCCCAACCCAAATTTCTTCTCCTTTTATCAGGTGTGACCAAAATCCTTGGGATCAGTGGAAGAGGAGGTTCATGGTTTGGGGTTGGGGTGCAGCAGCCACTGAAAAGGGCAGAGTCCAACCACAGCAACCTCATGGAGAGCAAGTAGGCTCCAAATCCTAACATAAATCCTATTAAAGCAAGGGGGGAAAAAAAGAGCTCAAATAGGATTTATTTTAGGATTTGCATCTGGAGACGCCTCCCCCTCCCCTCTGGTGGAGAGCCAGCACTGAGGAGAGGTTTTAAGGCTGGAGTTGAGCTCTGTGCATCCTCAGGGCTGTTTTAGGAATGGATCCCGGGCTGCTTTGGGCTGAGGGTGGAGATGGGGCACTGCAGGGTCCCTCAGCAGCAGGAGCCTGCCCCCTGGAATCGGATGAGCTCATTCCCAGAGCAGAAGGATTGGCAGGAATACTGAGAGGTTGACTGGAAATTAAAAACAAACAGAGGAGAGCCAATAATCATTTATTTGGAGAACATTTTGCAGGTTTTGTTTAGGGTCTGGTTTTAGCCTGGCACTTGTTGATTGTATTTGCACTGGAAATAAGATAAATGTGACACCTGCTCCAGTTAATCTTTCCCTCCCTTTTCCTCTCCCCACCAAAACTCCTTTATTTTAGGGATTCACCAAGAGACATTGGGAACACAGGAGAGATGTAGGATGATGTGCCTGATTAATGATTCTCTGAGGGGAAAAGAAATCATTTACCCATGATAGGGAGCACTTTTGATGGAAAAGAACTTTCAATTCCACGTTCAAGCAAGGAGCAAAAAGCAGGATAACAAAGCCAGGAGAGCTCATGTCCCTTCTGTTTATCACCACTGGCCCAGGGGGCTTTGCATTGCTATTAAAACAAGATATAGGGTGAATAAATAGAAGTGAAAATGAGTAAATATGCAAACGGACTTCCGAATCCAACAGCAATAAGGGCCAGGATGGAGGGAGGATCCAAGGAGTGCGAGAGGAGGGAGGTTGGATTTATAGGGACGTGAGGATTCCTTGCTTTCTCTTGTGCTGTTCCTCTTTTTAGCATGCTTTGAGCATGGAAATCCCATTCTCTGCTGCCCATGCAGAGGTGGGGATGCACTTCCAGCCAGGAAAGCTTTTCCCAAAGGTTTGGGAAGCAGGGCTTGGCTGGTGGGGGGATCCAGATCAGGAAAAGTTTTGCCCTGAGCAAAGATCTCAGTGCTGTGCCCGACCAGGGGCAGCTCCAATGGATTTATTCCATCCCTCCCATCACTGCTGCAACAAAGGACCATTAAACCAAGCAAGGCAAACCTGGGGATTCCTTTTCCCCCATCGTTCCACACAGACTTTTACTATCCAAGGAAACAAACCAGGAATTTGCCATTTCCTCCCAAAAATCCGCGAAGAACCAGCGAAGAAAATATTATCCCGATTGTGTTAATTGGGCTCTAATGAGCCCTTGCCCTTCTCCCTGAATTGTCTGCTCGTGTCTCCCCACCCTCCTCCTGCTGCTGACCCCCCTGATTCCAGGAGAATCAAGGGCTCGGGATGAACGTGGGGAAGGCAAAGCAGGAAAAGCAGAGAGGGATCGGCGTGCGCGGAATGAGCTGTTTGCTTTCCCCTGATTGTTGCTATTAATAAAACATTACATTAAATCAGGGCTGGAAGGATATAATTGGGATCATCCATCACATTTCCAGAGGAGAAGAGCTCGCATTCATCAGCCGAGCGGAGCCGACCCTGCCACCCTGGGGACAAGGGACAGCCTGGTGTCCCCACGGTTCTGATCCATCTCCTCCCCAGAACCACCACCTTTTGTGTCCCCTTTCTGCCTTTCTTCTCCATGGGCAAAGGCAGGAGCTGGGAAAAAAAAGGGAATATCAATCAGGGACCACATGGCTGGGCCAGAGTCTGCTGGATTTGGGATTGAGGATTTGGGATTTGGGTTGTCCCATCCCTGGAAGTGTTCAAGACCGAGCTAAACAGGACTTGCAGCAGCCTGGTCTGTGGAAGGTGGCCCTGCCCTGACCAAGATGGTCCCTGAGGTTCTTCAATACCTTTCTGATCCATGATCTGTGGTTGAGGGCGATCTCTGCCCATGGCCAGCTCCTCCTCACTCCCCACTGAGACAAAAACTCCTCCATCCCAGTGGGAAACACCCCTGGGACTCACTGCAACAAATTCCCTTGCAGCAGGGAGCAGAGCAATTGGAATTTCAGCCACTTCTCAGGGCAGCTGGAACCATTCTGCAAAGAGCTGACCCAACAGCTAGAGATTTCTTTTTCCCAGTCGCAATAATAATTTGTGTTGGGCTACTGCACCTCTTCCTTGGCAGCAAATAACTCATCCCTGGGTTCCCTCAGGGGCACAGGGATGGACTGGGGCTGTGGGGTGGCCATGAGGGAATTCCCTCTGCCCCAAATTCCCAGCTTGGCTCCACTTTGGAAATCCTGCCAAGGGCAGGATTTTCCCTGAGTCTCCAGCCCTGGATGTGCCTTGACTCTGAGTTCTAATAAATCCCTGTGCTGGCAGCTCCTGATGCCATGTCCAGACTAAATTTCCAGGTGGGACTTTGTTTAGTTCCATTTCTCTGAAATTTAATAAATCCTTTAATATTTCGCCCTACTCTGAGCGTATTTGTCACTTTAACTTACAGCTCTTGATGTCTCTGAGACATCAAACAGGTCAAATCCCTTTGGTCTGGCACTGCACAGGATTTTTTCCTCCAATTTCAATCCTGTAACTCTTTCCTGAATCCTCAGATTTTCTTCACATCTCCAACACTGGCTGGACAAAACGATGCCCCAGCGAGGCAATTCATTAGGAATGTTCTCTATTATGGAAGTAAAATCCCCAGTGATCATTTCCCCATATTTATGTTTTATTTTCCCATTCCTTGGGCTGCTCAAACAGCAAATAAATGGTGCCATACCCATTTATCAGGCATGTAACAAGCTCTAATGACCCTACAATAAAAACAGAAGGAGAACTGGTGAGACAGAGATTAAGAAAAATAAGATAAATGCACGTGGGCTAATATTTTTAAAGCATGTCCCTAATTTCAGAGTATCAAGACGTGATCACAGCTAAAAATATGGCCATCCATCAAAATCCTGTCACAGGGAGAGTCTGGGAGTCATTTAGACAATGAGGAGCTGAAGGAAAAGCCGGGTTTCTTACACTGTTAATATGGAACTGAGCAGTCCAAGAGGAGGATATTCCATTAATGGCATAAATGGATCATAATAAGAGGCCATTCTGACATGTCAATACTCTCACTCCGCACTAGGAGAGAGGTCCCAGATGGAAAAGGCCTTTCCATGGGGTTTGGCCAGGCCTGGCAGTGCCCGGGTCAGGGGATTTCAGGGGTTGGGGGTTCTGCTCCCACCTCTCCCTTGGGTTGTTCTGACTTGAGCTCTGTCCCAGCTCAGCTGCAGGTCAAAATCAGCTTTCCCTGGCCTGCTTGGCTGTGGTTTGGGGGATGCAGCCAGGGGAGGGGCAGGGTTGTCACCATCCCCTCCAGCTCTCTGGCTGCCACTTCCTGGCATAATTTCCCCAGCACATCGCCCACTCCTGTCACTCAACTAATTATCTGAGCACCAAGCACTAATTACTGGCACTTCATCTCCTCAGAGAGCCCCTGGGAACCACAACTGTGGCGAATTCCAGGTGGGGGAATTCCCTGATGCACACTTTGGGAACTGCTGGCTTTGGGGTCCTCAGCCCTGACCCCACAAACCAGGCCCTGCATCCCAGGCCCACTCCAGGCAGTGGGAATCAGCCAGGGAAGGAGGAATTGGGCTCCTCCCTGCTGCTCCAGAGGCTCCCTGTTATCCCTGCCCACCCCACAATCAGTTTGTATTGTTTGAAGAACTCCAGCTGGAGCTGGGACTTCCAGAAAGAGGAGGAGATGCTTTATGAGCTGAGCTTTTTGATCAGTTTTGGGCAAAATCCAGCATTTTCAAGATATGGAAAATTTATTTTATTTTATTTTATTTTATTTTATTTTATTTTATTTTATTTTGTATTTTATTTTACTTTATTCTATCTTATTCTGTTCTATTTTTAATTTTTATTTTATTTCTTTTTTATTTTGTATTTATTTTATTTTATTTTACTTATGCATGGGAAGTTTGAAAGTTTGGGGAATAAGAGCCAAGGGAGAATGACAAGTTGTGCCATGGAGCTGATCCTGCTGCTCCAAGTTTTTGGCTCACCCCATGAATCCAGCCCTAAAATGCATCTTGAGGCTCCTCCAAAGAGAAAAGCACCAATTTGCTTCGAGCTGAATGGGACTGAAGGGCTTTTCCTTCTTCTTTTAATTAAAAGGGATTCCCATTTAATGGGAAATAAAACCAAATAGAGAAGCTCTCTCTTAAAAACAAAGAGCTAAAGAGAAAAGGACACGGGATGCTGTTCAGGAGGGGCCAGGCTCATCTCTGGGCGAAGGAAATGCCAGAGACTTCTCTCCACGCTCCGGTGAGGAGTGTGCTCCAGAGCCTGGTGGGAAACCCCTAATGAGGACAGGGATTAATGGCAGAGTGGAAAGTGCACGAGGAGCTCACTAAAGAGGAACTGATGGCTTGGAGAGCTGCCCACGGGGGCGTCTGGCTCCAGGAGATCCATCCCAAGGACAGCCAAGCCATTTGGGACCTGACCCCAGCCCCTGTGCTGGAAACGCAGGAGTGACAGCACAGCCAAGCACACCCCAGGGGAGAAGGGAGGGAAAATCGGTTGAATTCCTGCTGGGATTTGTCTGCACTGCTCCTGGGCTTCTCCTGAGGGCAAATCCAAGCAGAGAAGGGGCAGGAGAGGTGAGCTCTGCTGCTGTAGAGAGGGGAACACCCGTTGGAAGAGCCAATGGATCCCTTGGGAAAAGGCAGTAAGGAACATGTCAGGGAGGGAGAAGAGCTCCTGAAGGAAGGGAGCACTCCCAGCTCACAGCTTCCCCCTTGGCTTTGTGTCCCCTCTCCCACAGCACGGAGAGGAATGAGCATCAGTTCCCATCCTGCTGGGAGTGCTGCCTCTCTGCAGGGCCCACAGGCTGGGGGAATTCCCCCCGGGATCTCCCCCAGCCTGATCCGTGGCTCTGTGCCTGTTACGAGCAGGCTCTGGGGGAGCTGTGCACATCCTAAGCCGTCGTGGTGCCCCAAGAAGCTGTGAGCTGGTGTTGAGGTCAGGTATGCTCTGCCAGCTGGTTCTGCCATCCTGGGAAAGCCCAGATGTGTTGGAACAAACTCACAAAGGCATTTTCACCGGGGTGAGCAGCCACGAGGCAGAAGAGAGCAGAGCAGAAGGGGTGCAGGTCCTGCAGCTGCCCTCGGCTCTGCTTCCCGTGGCCCGAACACAGCATTCCCTCTTCATCCTGTTTTCCAGCTCCTGAGGGTGTCACTCAGCATTTGACACCCCTACACATCCTCCAGCATGGAAATTACCGAGAGGAGCCAGCCCAGGGCTGGAGCTGCAGCCAGGACCGAGCTGCGTTTGCTTGGTTTGGTTCTCAATTACTTCAAAGAGCAAAACCTCAGCTGCCTCCTAAGTGGGGGCTGAAGGCAGGAGTGGGGGTTCGTCCTCCTGGTGGGAGCAGGATCCCATTCCCAGCTCCATCCATCACTCTGCTCCGGCATCTGTCAGGAAAGGAGAGATGTAAACACAGAGAAACCTTTGGAGGGGAGGCCAGCACAGACCTTGAGGGCATCTGAGGGAGGTCCCCCAGCTGGTGGCCACAGGTGGGTCCCCACAGCCTCCTTTGAAGCTGCCCCACTTAGTTTGAGCTGCCAAGTTTTCACGAAGAGTTGGGATTTCAACCCGGATTGAATTCCGGGCTGGGGAGCTCTGCTCTTTTTGATCCATGTTGTTTATATCCGTGGATGTGTCTCTCAGGAAAGGCTGAGGCAGGGGGCAGCCCCTCAGCCTCCCCTCTCCGTGGGCTGCACAGGCTCTCTCCAGAAGCTTTGCTGGATGTTCTGGGAGCTCAGCTTTTCTGGGAAGGTGCAGCTCGGGCTGAGCCAATTCTCGTTGTGTTTTTGTTTTCATCCTAGTGGGTTTGGATTGGGCCCTAAAGAGCTGGGGGTAGGGGGGTTGACTTTTTTTTTTCTTTTTTTTTTTTTTTTTTTTTTTTTTTTTTCTGTTTCTCTCCAGGATGCTGCCTCCCATCCCCCTGCATTTGCTGGAGCTTTTGTAACCATGAGAAATGAGGAGATAAAACCACTCCCCACTCTGGAGCTGGAGCAAGGATTTGGTGCTCTCAAGTGGCTCCAAAGGTGACCATCAGCACCACCACAATGATGACCACGAGGGTCACCAGTGTCCCACAGACTGAGCCAACAGCAAACTTAGCATTGGGACCTCTTGCAGGAGAGGTCTGGATAAATCCAGGCTTCATCTCATGCTTCAAACGTGGGGTTGTTTTGGACACTGATGCTGGAGAAGAGCTCTTGGTGTAGTATAAATAGATTTTGGCTTGTCTAAAAGCCTGGGCAGTGGCCCAGGGAGGTCCTGGGTAGTGTGAATCTGCTCCTGGCCTTCTGGGTGGGAACAATTTGTGAAGTTTTTTGTGGATTTTGCAGCGGGTTTGTCTGGATTTTTAAACTTTCCTTGACTGATTTAAGGCAGCTTGGGGATAATCTTGTCTGGGTTTCTCTGGGGGGCTGCTGTGGGGTATTGGCTGCTGCAGAGTCCTGCCTGTGGGAAGAGCTGCTGAAAACACTAGGGGAGGTTGTTCCTTGGCGTGGAGCCCATGGGAGGGCGTTTGGAGCATCTGGGAGATGGTCCGGGTGAGGAGAGGGTCTGGACCTGCTGCTGTGGGGGAAGAGTGGAGGATCTGGAGGATCCCATGGGGGTCAGGTTAAACAAACCCCTGGCTCAGACCTGCTGCAGCTGGGGGGTGGTGGAGACCTGCCCTGGAGCCCGCGAGCTGCTCTCCCTGCAGGGCTGAGTGGGAGAGCTCAGCTCCAGCGCAGCCACAAAGCTCCGTTTCAGCTGAGGAATCAATGCCAAGGGCAGAGTTCAGCCCTGCGACCCCTTCTGAAGCCTGAACCCACCCAAGGGCGGGGGCAAAGTCAGGCTCGGCCCCTACAGAGCACCCAAAACCACCGGGGAGAGGAGAACTGTCAGCAGTTCGTGTGCCCGGTGCTGTCCGAGTGTGGTCAAGGGCTGGAGAGCTGCTCAGGGCTTTCTCTGGGGTCTTTGCCTGCAGGAAAACCCTAAAAGGGATTGGAGATCACAGCCACATTATGCAAACCGCAATTTGCATAATCATCATGCAAATTGAGATGGATAACCAGCTTTAACCAGACTCGAGTTGCTTTCAAGTGCCTCTTTCTCAGCTGCTACTTCAATCACTTAGAGGACAGAAGGAAAGAACCAAAAGTTCCGACTTTCTTCTCCTGGTTGAGCACGGTCACCGGGCCAGGGAGGGGCAGGAGGTGACAAGTGCAGTCCCCGAGTGGCCTGGAGGGGTCACTGGTGGCTTTCACATTCAGGAGACCCCAAGGGACCGGCCAGAGCTGAAAGCCCTCGGGGGTGGAGGAGCCCCGTGCGTGCTCTGCTCTACCCCAGGATTCCTGAGACCTTTGGAAAGCCTCTGAGTCTCATCTGCCAGAGGACAGCGGTCATGAAGGGATGTTCAGGCGATTTATTGCGAGCTAAGCTGCTCTTCTTGCATCTGAGGGGCTGAGAATTCTGTCTCCTGCTAGAAAAGGTATCCAGTATTAAATATAACTGTGAGAGCAAAATGAAGCTGAAATCCTGCTCATGCTGTTCCTCCTTCCTGATGTGGAGGGATCATTCCTAGAGGATCCCAGCCCTCTTGGGAGGGAGCTGGACCAGGATCAGTTCATCCCCTGGCAGGCACGGGCGCAGCTGTTGCACATTTCCAGCTCCTCTCTCCCTGCCCTCCCTACGCGCGGTGCTTTGAGCACAGCCATGGCTCAGTGGCCGAGCTGACAGCTCCTCCCTGGGAGCCAGGGGCTGCTCATCCACGGCTGGAGTGCTGTGATCCCACACCCATCCCACATCCATCCCACATCCATCCCACATCCATCCCACAACCATC
>VWZN01013651.1:175165-189805 GCA_013396955.1 Regulus satrapa | reverse complement strand
ACTATTTTATTCCCACCCATTCCTCTGCTGGGCCACCTCCATGGGCTCTGCCATTGCTGAGACTTGGGTTTGTTTGTTTGTTTGTTTGTTTGTTTGTTTGTTTGTTTGTTTATTCTATTGAGGTTTTTCTAATTTTGCAGACGTTTTTCTTGGCCAAAAAAAATCACACTTCAATACTTCTCTGGTGCTTCCAGTTGTTGGAGGAAAAATCCCAACAGGCCCTTGGTCCCTCACCCCAGCGAAGAGGGAATTTGGTCCCTAAATGGAATTTTTGAAGATGCCTGGGGATCACTCAAGCAAACTATTTCCTCTCAGGGGGAAGGAAATGGAGAGGAGATGAAACCTTGCTGCAAAAGGGGTGTTGTTCCCAAATATTGGAGATGGGGAAGGGAATGGGAAGGGAAAGGGAATCTTGGAGGCAACAAAGCCTTTCCCTCCAGCTGAGGCAGGGGGAAAAAAATCCCTGTGGGAGAGGATCCCAATTCCCACCCTGGATGGTTTGTGCAGGACTCACTTTGCTCTGAGCTCAACAGAATCAGGAGTTTAAGACATTTTTCTTAGGAGGGAAACAAAAGATGTCAAGAAGATTCAAGTCGAGGTTTGAAACAAACCTTTCTGTGAAAGCTCCTGAGGATCCGAACTGGTGTTTCCTCTGCCCAAGACGGCGAAGTGCGGTGGGATTCTGGGGGAACGAGTGACACTTTAAGATGAAAGGGATGTACAGCACATCCCTGTGGCTGCCCGGAGCTGAGTGGGAATGGCAGGACATGGAAATGGTGTCTGTGCCTGGGAAAATTAGGGCAGCACACCCTGAGGTGCCTCGGTGGAGGGAAAGATCCAGACTGAGAGGATTGGAGGTGTCCGTGGGTTCCTGGGTCTGGTGAAGCTCTTGCTTCCTGCTGTGAGTTTGGGACAGGAGGGGACAGGGAAAGTGAGGATGGTGGAAAGCCAGGGAGGATCCTTGAGTTCCTCGAGTCTGGCTGCAGCTCCTGTTCCTCCCATGAGTTTGGGACAAGGAGGGTGAGGATGGAAAAAAGGATCCAGCCAAGGAGGATCCTTGAGTTCCTCGACTCTGGCTGCAGCTCCTGCTTCCTCTCATGCCACAGGAGGGTGAGGTGGCTACCAAGCAAAGGGAAAGGGAACTTTTCATCCTGGTAGCAAACAAAGCCTCTCCAAACACATGGAGCAAATACCAGAGGACCCACACAGGAGTGAAGTGTTAAATTGGAAACACCTCCCTGAGCCAGGATTGTCCCACAAACCACTCCAAAGTACCCGCAGCCAGCCGTGGTTTTCCTGCTGGTGCTGGCTCCAGGTATTTCCCCGGGGACTGCTGCTAATTGCCTGGAGAGTCGCTGATGTCAGGTGAAAAAAAGGACAAGGACGACATTCCCAGCACGGCCGTTTCCTCAGCACGGCTATTAATTATGTCCTTCCCTCTTCTGACAGGCTGGGGATCCCCACCAAGCCTGTCAGAACATAATTCTCCTCAGATTCCCATTATTGCTGTCAAATCCAGTGCCACTTGCTCCCTAAAGTCAGAAATGAGGAGGGCAGACACTCGGGCTGTCTCAGGCACGGGGAGAGAGACCCCATAAACCTCTTTTCCTCAGGAAATCAGGCTTGCAGAAACCAAAATACTCCTTTTCCTTGTTCCTCTGGAGTTCAGCACATCCACCCTGGCCCTGGTCTCCAGCCCCAGATCGAGAATCCAGGGATCCTTGAAAAGCTGTTCCAGCAGAGCCGACAGGGAATGACCTGTCCTGGAGCCACAGGAAAAGCTCCTGGAGCAAACCCAGCCCTGGAAGCAGCTGGTGAGCACCACAGTGGGAGAAATCCCTCTGCCTCGGGATTCCACCCTGGGAATTTACATGGGCTTTAGATATAGTATAATTCAATTTTTTTTCTTCCCTCTGTGGGGTACAGAGTTGATGTTTTCAAGGATTGGGAGCAGCTCTATTTTGAGGGCTTAAAAACCAGTTAATCCCTTCCCCGGAACGCACCAAGGTCCCTGCTCATGGACAGTTTGGCACTTGCCATCTGCAGGAAAAAAAAAAAATCTTTACAAGGTGAAATAGCATCCATCCTTTGTCACCCTTCTGCATGTGTGAGTGCCAGGGAAAGCAGGAGCCAGCTGGGGCTGGAGGAGGGATCCTGAGATCCAGCTCCATCTCAGCTCTGGAACAAATCAGAACAGAAATTAAATTGGTTTTCTCCCTTTTTAGTGTGCCTGGTGCCTTTTTTAGGACTCTTATGGGAGGCAGGAAGAGCTCAGGGATGTGAGCAGAACAAAGCACTGGCTAAAGGTGGGGGAAAGGAATTCCAGGTGGGAACAACTCCTTGCAGCGAAGGCAAGGGGGATGACACAGGGACAGGGACCCGTGCTTGGTGAGAGCAGAACACAGCTCAGGAGCTGGAATATAAAAGGCCAATAGAGGAAAAAAAAAAAAAAAAGAAAAATAAAAAGAAAGAGAAAAAACAGGGATGCAGCTGTGGGTGAGGGTGGGGAGAACAGAACAGGGCAGGAACTCAGGGGCAATTGAGCCAATTTCAACTTGGCCAGGCTGTGCTGGGCACAAGAATTTGGGCTGGGGTGTCCTGCAGGAAGGTGAAGGATCAAGACTGACCTTTCCTGTCTGGGAGGAGAATTTTTAGGGGCTGCTCTGGCCCTGTGACAAAGGAACTGCCAGGAAACTCTCCCTGAGTGCTCGGGGACTTTGTTCCCTCAGCCCGTCCTGGCTGGCTGGACTGCAAGGTGGGGTTTGAGCAGAGAAGGGACAGGTTGGGGTGAAGGAGCTGAGCTCCCCTCTACTGCCTGAGGATCCAGCCCTGAGCACAGCGTGCAGTTCCCAGAACTCCAGAAGCAGAAAGCAGGAGAATCTCTCCCTTTCCCAGCACTTCACAGCTCGCAGGAGTTGTTGGTGCTGCTTCCCCCGACACAGGAAGGCGAAAAGGAGCCCTTGCTTCCTCTGGTGGGAAGGAACCAGGGAAGGGAAGGAAGGAAATGAAATCATCCACCTCCACAAGGCACCAGAATGCTGAAATCAGCCAGGATCCAGCTCAAAACCACCGCCAGAGCGTTTGGGGGTTTGGAATCAAGGCGTGACACCCGGGGACAGCGTGGAGCGCTGGCTGTGCCACAAACCCACGGCAAGGCCTTCCCTTGGACACCCCAGGGAGCTGGAAATGCTGGAAGTGCTGAAAGTGCTTTTAATGTGGCTGCCAAGGTGCAGAAGCCCTGCTGGAGCTCCGTGCCTCCGAGCAGATGTTGCTCCTCCCAGCACTCGCCCGCTTCCCAGATGTCCCCGACTAATGAGCAGCAACTTGGTGCTGCTTCCCCGTGTTCCAGGGGTCATCCCAGGTGTGAGGTGTTTAAAAATATCCATGGACGCTGCAGCTCAGCACAGTGAAAGTGTTTTGCTGTGCGTTGGGAAGTTCTGGTCCAGGAGGTGGATTTGGGGAGTATTTTGAACTCCTTTTTAAACCTGGAATGAAGCAGAAGTGTTGATGCACGATACATCCTTCCTTTTTCTTCCAGCAAACTCCACAGATGCTGCAGCTACAGGATTCACCCATCCTGGTGGAGGTGGGCTGAGTGTCCAAATCATCCCATGCAGGAGATGGAGAGAGACCCCAAATAATCTCAAAAAGGAGGTGGGAAAACCCCAGATCATTCCATAAAGGAGATGGAGAAACCCCAGATCATCCCATGCAGAAGGTGGATGGAGAATCCCCAATTCCGTCCATGCAGGATGTGGAGAGACCCCAAATCATCCCATGAAGGAGGTGGAGAGAGAGACCCCCAAATCATCCCATGAAGGAGGCAGATGGAGAATCTCCAAACCATGGAGCAGGATGGGACCATCTGATCCTTCTCCGAGGGATTTGGGAATGGGATGAGCATCCTGCCCCTGACACCTCCACAGAGCCATATCCTTGGGCTGGGATTAAACAGAAACCCCTTTGCAGGTGCCAATGCTGCAAAAATAAATCAGTACCAGGTACCAGGACCAGTGTGGTGAGAAGGAGAGAGGAGCCCTCAGCTCCAGGAGCATTCGTAATCCAGGGGGAAACGAGTGTGTGAATAATGAATGTGCGCTGGAAAAATAAAACACATTATTGTGGGGAAGATAAGTCTATTAAAGTCTTGCTGCAGAGCCTGCCTGATGGATTAGGGAGCTCTCCGCCTCCGGCTGCAGCATCCAGCAGAGCAGCTGTCCGTGCATCCCTGCTCACCTGCTGGACATTCCCGCCTCTTCTCCTGCTTCCCAGAAGTGCCCTGCAGTGGCTACCTAAAATCAGAGGCCAGACAGAATGCAGGGAATAAAAAGTAGTTTATTTATATTTTTATAAATAAATATATGTTTGTTATTTCATATTATATTATAATCTTAATAATAATATTTATTATATTTTTATTATTTATGATTTTTATTATTTATATTTATTGAAGGACCTTCAGGTTAATTTCAGGCAGACGAAGCTCCCCTCAGGGGCTACACCCAAAATGGACAGCGGGTCAGGGGTTCTCACACTTTTGTAAGTTTGGTCCATTTGCATACTGGGGGTTGATCCTCCAATTACAGCTTCAGGTAATGAAGTCATTTACCCCAAGTTTGCTCCCCCCAGCTCACTTTTATTTACATTTCTCGGGGCCTGAGGCAGTGAGGGGTCCTTGATCTCCAGGCCTGGAGAGGAATTGTTGTGTGTGACCAAGATGGGAGAGCAGCAGCTCCCGCTGCACAGAGAGTTCAGAGTTATGCACTAAAGAGCTGCAGGATTACAAATCTATGAAAAATAGAAAAGCTGAAATCCTAAGGCACTAATGGGAGCTTTCTTCATCTTCAGAAGCAGAGAAGACTGCAAGCAGGGCAGAATGGAGGTTTGGGGGTTACTACACAAACCACTCCAAATTTTGACCCTCACATTCAGGGTCAAAACCCCCCTGACCCATCCCCACCCTGCCACATGCAATGGAAGAGACCTCAGAATGGTTTGGGCACACTTAGTGAAGAAGTCCCCAAAAGGACCAAAGGCAGCAGTACCACACCAGGATTAACACTATCCCTAATTTATTTTTTTTTCCTCTTTTCCCAGAAATTATTTGCATTGAAAATCTCAAGAGACTTTTTTCTCTGGCTAACACTGCTCCCCATCTCTGCACTTCTTGTGAAATCATTCCCAAAATATTCGGGGGAAAGGGGGAGGTTCCCAGCTGTCTGGCCATTTAGAAGGGCAAAAAAAAGATCAAATTCCAGTGGCTGCTCAGTGCAGGGGACTTTGCTGCTGCATTAGCTGGATCAGCTCAGAAAATGTATCCTTCAATCAGTTTAAGCCCCTAGGCTTGATGTAATTTTACTGCTGCCTTCTCTCCGAGGTGCTTTTACAGCTGCTATCTCTGAGTATTTACAGCAAAGTGAGGAGAGACCCGGCTCAGTTTTGTCCCCGCCACGGGTGGCAGCTCCAGGGTTGGCACAGGGGGGTTTTCCAGGGATTCATCCTGCTCTGACACGGGCAAAGGAGCATCTTTCATCACCTGCAAAACCCCCAGCCCGGGCAGGAACTGGTCCTTAAATCCTCCCACATCCCGTTTTTCCTCCTGGGAGCTGAATCTGCTGCGGGTGCAGCTCCTCTGGGATTTGCGAGGGTGTTCTCTGATTTTCGCCACCCTTTTCCACGCAGGTTTTCGGGAGGAAAACCCTCCCTGGAGGCGAGGAAAGCCACAAAGCAAGCTGCGATGCTGCACCCCGCGCTTTCCATCGGCCTGGAACCGAGCTGGGATGGAAACGGGGCGCAGAACAAGCGCCAGGCTCGGGCGTGAGCTCCAGAACTCCGAACGGATGCGGATTAAAATCCAGCACGAGTTGGGAGCGCTCTGCGAGGTGCAGCCAAACCCGCCGAGCCCAGCGCGGCGGCGAGCGCTGTCAATGGAGATAATTGCACGTCGTGCCAGTCCTCGCCCTCAAAATCAGCGCCAGTCCATTCTTGGGAAGGTCCTGCAGCAGCTGCGCCATCGGCACCAGCCGTGCTTCCAGCTGGATTTGAACGGCGCGGTGGAATTTTGCTCGCTGGGTAGGAAAGGGGATTTGTTAGAGCAGCCTGGTTTAGGTACACGAGATAAATCCCAGTGGGACCAACAGCCCAAAAATCCCACAGAGCAGGGAGGGGAGAAATGATGGGAACCTTCACTGTGGCCTGCAGCCTGAAAATGGGGAGATTTCCGCAGCATTTCTGCTTCCCTGGATCTTCCCGTCCGTGCCCCTGGCAGGAGTGTCACCATCATCCTCCTCCATCACCTCTGGAGGCTCCTGGGCTGCTCAGGGTGGCTCCTCCAGTGGTGCCTCATGTCCCGGTGCTGCAGGGTCACCCGGGGGTGCCTGGGCAGGAGGGATGGGACAGAGCCAGTGTCCCCATCAGTGACAGCCAAAATTGGGACTCCTGAGGACATTCAGCCCCCCTGAACCCCACGGAACAGCTGATCCCAGATCCAGGGGCCTTCAGCTCTATCCAGCTTCTCTTCCCTCGGGTGAAGCCCATCCTAAACCCACCCTGTGCCCATGCAAGACCCTGTAAATATTTTTTTATCCCCTATTTTTTGTCCCACCCTGCAGATAATCCAAGTTAATTTGCCCAGAACTACCACGCCCTTCCCCAGCACCTGCCCTGGGCCTTTGACATGTCCCTCCCTCCAGTCATTTTAAAATAGCCTGGATGGGTGGAAAAGCTCCAGATTTAGGTGGCAGGGAAAAAGAAACTTCTGGGATTGTATAACTACCCTTTCATCCTGTCCATGGAAGGCACCCTGAGGGATGCACCCCAGTCTGATTTTGCTCTCTGGGACAGAGCCCATCTGTCCATCCCTCTGTCCATCCCTCTGTCCATCATGTCTCAATTTAGCCAAGGCTGAGCCAGGGCCATCTGCTGCCTTGCCCATGCAGATCAAGGCAAAGTTGTTAATTTGCTAAATGAAATTCATTAATCAGGGGGAAAAGAAGATCCTGAAGGGAAGGGTTCTCATTCATCTACTCCCTGCCACCTCTAATGGGGCTTTTGTTTGCCTGCATCTTCATCTCGTAGGTGCAGAAATTCCAGACTGAGCTGAGTCGGAAATTCCAGCAGGAGGGAGCCCAAAAATCCCCCTCCCCACCTCCCTTTGCATCCTCCAGCCTGGGGAGGTTGCTAAGTGACAGTGTTTCTGCTCTCACTAACTCTCTGTGAGAACCTGAGTGCTTAAAAGCAAGGAAATGGAGATTTAAGGACCTGATAACTCCTGGGCTCAGGGGGTGCTCTGCGTTCTGGGAGGAATGGGGGGAATTCCACGCAGGGATTGGGAGGGGTTGGCTGGGGTTCGATTTTGCCTGCAGAGCTGGAGCGTGCCCGGATCCTGGGGGCTTTCAGCCCAGTTTGGGCCTAAGGGATGCTGTGCCTCAGTTTCCCCGTTCTGTGTGAGGAAGATCAGGTCTGCAGGGACAGCCCCGTGCCACATCTGGGCACCCAGGACCGTGGAGCCCATGTCAGGGGTGATGCTGAAGGGCTGGTCCCAATTCTCCTGGCTATGGCAAAGGCTCAGTGGAGCCTGCCCCACCTTTGCAATCTCATCTCTCTTTACCCAGGCAAATTCCCGAATGCATTGGGCGGATCCCAAGCCCCTGGAACCCACACCAGCAGCAGAGCTGGGTGCAAGCAGCCCAGCCCTTCCCCTCTCCCAGATGCCAGGCAGCTCCATTTACTTTTTTTTATCCCGCTGTTGTTGGGATTGCAGTTCTGTGATCCCATTTTAAATCATTGATTTACCACCGAGGCCTCAATAAGCAATTTGGAGCAATTGGAGCCGTTATCTCACTGTAGATCACATGCTGCTGGCAGTGAGAGGGAGAAAAGGGGGAAAGGAGAGGGAAAAGAAGGAAGAGAAACAGCTGGAGCTCCCCACAGCCAGCCTGGATCCATCCCTCACTCCATCCCACATCTCTGGAAAGCTGGGAGGGCATTTGAGTGTTGTGGTCTAGGAGTAGGGCAATGCTCTTGGCTCCCTTTATTGGGATTTATCCTGGATTTGCCAGCACAAAGGGTCTGCAGGGCAGGGAAGATCCAAGGAGGGTCAGAACTTGGGAATAATCTGAGTTTTTCCTGCACTGATTGGACACGAGCACAGTCACAGCCATGGGCACTTGCAGGAAGCCTAACACAGCCCCAGCAGCAGTGCTGGGAGTTCTTCTTCAGCCTGGCTTCTGCTCTCTCTCTGTTCAGGTTGGAGGCCCTGGATTCCACCTTCCCTCCAGGCTGGCTTTGCCTCCTGTGTCTTCTGCTGTATCCTTGGAAAAACACCTTTTTAGGGAGGGGGGAAAGGAAAAGAAAATTCCAACCTGATTAGAGGGAAATCTCAGAAACAAAACTTCCCCCATCTCCACTGGGCAAAAAAACAATTTACAGGATCGAGAGGAAGGATAAAACATTCCAGCACTGTCCTTTTTAGCAATACATTCCTGGTACCTTCATAGCCCACCTGGAAAAGAGTTCAGGTCTTCAGAGTGCCTCAAAAAGCACAATTGAGGTGGGATTTGGGTTTAATCTGTGTCTTTTCAGTCATTAGGATGAAATTATAGGAGCCCTGTGAGGCTGTCCTGGAGAGGCTTTGCCTCCTTGCTGCTGGATGGAGAAATCTCTCCTGGCCATACCCTCCAAGACAAACCCTAAATCCAAAATCTGCTCGTGGAGAGAGTGAGAGGATCTGGTGAATACGAGCACTGCAGTGACTGAAAACAAACTGTGAATGCTCTTGGAGCAGAGAGAAAATAACTCAGCAATAAAAGCAGCTACTGGAGAGCTGTGGGGATGGCAGCTTTAAACCCCCCCTCCCATGAAGTGATCCAGCTGATTTCCAGCTTGATCCAGATTCCTGCTCCAGGTTTGGGAGCCGCTTTTTGGGATGTGCAGGGGGTGCCTGTGCCCTGCTTGCACTCGCAGCGTGCAGGAGCAAAGTGATGCTCTTTGGTGGCAGGGAAACACCTCCGAAATGATGGGGTTTGCTGAAACGACACTGAATTTGTTGCTGCTGCTCCCAGAAGCCCCTGGTTTGTGTTTCTCTCGTGTCCAATGCTCTGGCATGGAGATCACCCTCAGTGCTCTTCGTGTGTTCTCATGCTCACCAGGATGCCACACACAGCATCCGGGGTGACCCCAGTCCCTGGAACTAGCAAAACCCACCCAAGAAAACACCTCAGGAAAAATAAACAACTTTAAGTTGTAAAGGTCCCCAAATGCCCAAATTTTTCTGTGGAGAAGAGGAAAATTTTGACGTGGTGAGTTGGAACAGGAGGCTCTCCCACAGAGAGGGACCCTCAGCTGCCTCCCTCTGAGACCAAGCCCTAAAAGTGTCCCCAGAAAGGATCATTTTCACACTGGAGGGCTCACCCTGGTTCTGGGCCTGCTGGATTCCATGCCTGGGCACCCCACAGCTTTTTCCAGAGGCATTTTGGCATCTCCAGCAATTGGCAGAACAGAGCCAAGGCCATTCCTGCCAGATACCTCCACAAACTCAGTATCTCCTTCCCAGATATGCCAACAGTAGATTTATTTGGGCTCTTTCTTCTTCCTGGTTCTAGAGTAGTTGAGAGGAAAAAAAGAAAACAGAAATCACTTTCCAGAGACATCATCTGTGCTCTGTCTCTGTTCCAGTCAAAATCAAAAGGGCTTGGGTTGATTTCCAGCTTTTTAAGGTAACAAATAAATAAATGCAATCAAAGGACCTGTCAGGGGGGAAGAAACTCCAGATCAAAAGATTGAGGCGGCTCACTGCGAGCCAAGGAAACATGTCAAGAGGAAATATTTTTATTTCTGAATGCGATTTTTTTTCCCTGCCCTTTTTCTCCGGGAGCTTTCAGCCGCAAACCATCAGGTGCAGCAGGGATAAATCCAAGGGGCTTGGAGTGATCTGGGGCAGTGGGAGGGGTTGAAGGTGTCCAGGAGAGGTGGAATGAGGTGATTTTTAAGGTCCCTTCCAATCTAAACCATTCCATGATCCAGCAGGTCCCTGTGGGAATCTGGGATGGGGAGAGGGAGCCTGGGGGGGATGCAGGGACTGCCCCTGAACCCCCTGCTTCCAGAGGGACTGGGGTGGATCCACAGGAGCTGGGAGCCCCAGGATAGGGGTGAATGGGTGGGCACAGCCCTCTCTGAGGACTAGAGATCACAGGTGGGACTCAGAGGTGCTCATGGACCTCTCCAGCTCATGTCCCCTCTCTCCAGCTCCATAAATCCCTGACTGGGTTACAGCAACCCCAAACCAGCAGATTTTTCCCACCTCCACTGAGGATACAACTCAGAGAATCCTCCCCTTCCTCTAAGTAATCCCAGAGCCATCTGAGCAGCAATTTTTCCCTTTCTTTTTTTTTTCCTTTTCCAGTGGTAAAACCGGGAACTGCAGCTCCTCTGTATCTCCCCCCAGCCCCAAACCCGTTTATTAATCTGCTCAGTGGGGTCCTGCCAGATAAAATGTATTTCACTGAGAGGACAGAAAGGGATGGGCTCCCAGGAAGCAGCAGGATCATTTCCATGGCATTGATCAGGGCAGAGCTGCTGCTGGCTCAGCAGTTTGAACCCCTGGATTTCATCAGCGGAGTGCTCAACCCTCGGCTAATTGGATTTGCCGTCGTTAGGGTGATCTATGGCTCCTCCAAGTATTCTGGGCACGGGCCTGGCTGGGATTTTAGCAGCGACTGGGAGCCAAAAAAGGCCTCAACCTGCAAGGTCGGGCGAGCAAAGGCGTCCTGGGGTGTTGGGACATCAAACATTGGGACATCAAACACCGGGACATCAAACATTGGGGCATTACTCCCTGGGAAAGGCAGGGACAGAGCTGGAGCTGCGCTTTGGGCTGAGGGAGGATTTGATTTTTATTATTTATTTTTATATTTGATTTTTATTATTTATTTTAACTGGCACCTTGCAAAGGACAGAATCAGAGCCTGCAAATCCAGGGTCGGAGAGGGTGTGAAAACCAGCTGGAATTAATTACTGAGCAGGGGATTCCTGTCACATTAATTAGGCTGCAGCCCAAACTGCAGCCCAAACAGGCCTGAGCCTGCCAGGGTGCACCAGTGGCAAGGTAAACTGAGGCATGGGTGGGTGAAACTTTGTCACTTGGCCACCCAGAGGGGCTTTGAGGGGCTCTGCTCCTTGTCCCTGTCATGCTGGACCATGACAAAGATGCTGTTTCCATCCCCACTTTGGTTTTTCAGATTGGTTTTCCAGATGTGTCTCAGTTTAAGCTACTTTTTCCTGGATCTGGTTTCTCCCCATCCTGTGGAGCAGCTGTTTGGATTTCCAATGAAGACAGAGAGCTAGAACCAAAACCAGCTGTAAACTCATTAATTTGCAGGGAATGAAAATCCATTATTTTTTTTTTTTTCCTGCCCAAAAGGCTTTGCTTTACCCAAGCTGGCATAAAAAAAATAAAAATACTCAATTATGTCTCCAAGCACGAGGAGCGCCCAGGAGCTCAGCTGTGCCTCAAAAATCAGATATTTGGGAGCCATTTGCTCCCATGGGAAGAAGGAAAGGCTCCACCCTGGCCAGCCCTCACAGCCTGGTTTTCAATCATGTCCAAGAGCCCTTTCCCAGGAGGGAGTGCAGAGCCCAGCAGACGGATAATTGGGAGCCGTGTCGTGGCGGGTCAGACAAGCTGCTCTTCCCTGACCTTTAAATCCAGGAGCTCACAAAATTGGGGCTTTTCTGCAGCCAGGCTGCTGGGACAGCATCTGCTGCCTGCCCTGCCTGGCTGGGCCATGCCTCCAGGAATAGCTGGATTTATCCCAAACATGCTCCAGGGAATCCTGGCATGGGACCCCCGGGGACAGCTGGGTCACCCCCCAGCAGTGCCAGGAGGATCCTGGCAGGGGCAGGAGCCAACTCTGGGAAATGATTCCCGGCCGTGCTGAGTCAGGGGAATGGGAACGAGTCCGCTCCTTTACGGGAAGCTGGGAGAGCTCATTGGAAATACAGCCCTGGTTAAAGGATCTGCCTCGCCCAAAGCCATCCTGATGATGATCCTTTACTGAAATGCTGGAATTTCATTAATTTCATTCCTCCAAACCTCAGCCCGGAGGTTTGGAGGAGCAGCCTCTGTCCCAGATCAGAGAATTCCTGAATAATTTGGGTTGGACAGCACCTTAAAGCTCACTGAATTCCCTTCACATGAACAGAGACACCTTGCCTCACACCCAAGAAACCCAGAAAGGCCCAAAATTCCTGGCAAGCCTGAAAGGAGTCCTGGAGAACAGCAAAAGTTCCCAGAAAGCTCAGAAAAACATTTCAGGGGGGCTGCCATCCTGCCATCCTTGGAAAATGCTGGGGGATTCTTAGAGAAAGGAGATAATTCATAGCAGGATCCTTGAGTAGGCTTCTGGGGGATTTGGGAACCTGCAGCCAGGATATTTCGACAGCACAGAAGGATCCTGAGCTGGGAGGAAGGGAACAACTTCCTTGTGCAGAGGAGGAGCCCCAAAATGTGCTGTCTGATGGGTTTTCCTATTCCCGTTCCCTGGAGCCCCTGAGAAAGAAGCCGGTGCTCAGCTCCAGCTGGTGCAGAGACAGGAGCATCCCTCCTCCCTCCCTAGGGAGGGATCCTCGCTGAGCCAGGCAGCAAAAACAGCCGCCAGCCCCCAGAAATAATGGCGCAATTACCAAAGTAATTAAATCGCGGCTGCCGCGCAAATCCTGCCCCAGTAACGTCAACAGCAGGAGCGGGGGACAGAGCCGGGTCCTGCTTTGATTAAACTTCCCCCGGACAGCCAGAGATGGCTTTTCTCATCCCGGGAAATGAATCTCCCGTGCTGTCAGGAGTGTTCCTCCGTCCCTGTGATGGGGGGCGGCTCCGGAGGCAGCGCTGTGTGCCTGCAGCGTTTGGGGTCACAGAATTCACAGAATTCACAGAATGAATTCACAGAATTCACGGAATCACTGGGTGGAAGAGACCTTCAAGATCATCGAGTCCAGCCCAGCCCTAACACCTCAACTAAACCACGGCACCCAGTGCCTCATCCAGTCTGATTTTTAAACACATCCAGAGATGGTCACTCCACCTCCCTGGGCAGGCCATTCCAGTACTTTATCACTCCTTCAGTAAAAAACTTTTTCCTAACATCCAGCCTAACTTCCCTTTGGCCTCCCTTTGAGGCTGTGTCCTCTCATTCTGTCCTTGCTGCCTGGAGAAAGAGACCAACCCTCACCTGACCACAACCTCCTTCCAGGGAGCTGATAAGGGCACCCCTGAGTCTCCTTTTCTCCAGGCTGACCACCCCCAGCTCCCTCAGTCGTTCCTCACAGGATCTGTGTTCCCCTCACCAGCCTCATTGCCCTCCCCTGGATGTGCTCCAACATCTCAATGTCCTTCCCAAACCGAGGGCCCAGCACTGGACACAGCACTCGAGGTGTGGCCTCACCAGTGTCAGGACAGGGCAAGAATGACCTCCCTGGCCTGCTGGCCACACCATTCCTAATCCATTGGTCTTCTTGGCCACTGCTGGCTCATGTCCAGCACCCCCAGGTCCCTTTCTGCCTGGGCACTGTCCCAGCCGGTGGCTCTGCAGGGTGACTGGGGCCAAACCAGGTCCTGGATAAACCCCACCCTGGGGACACGGCTGAACGTGGCCGGAGGCATCCCAAGGGGAGCACAAAGGGGTGGGACAGGGGAAAAAAGGGCCCTGAGCGAGGTTAGAGGTTGTGAGAAAACCCAAGGAGCGAGGAAAGGATGGAGAGGATGGAGGAAAAGGGAAGGGGCTGAGCCCAGTGCAGGATAATCCCTGTTTTTCACTCTGCTTTGATCCCTCCTCTCTCTGAGCATGGAGACATGGATGCTTGAAGGGGGTTTATAAGAGTTTAAAGGATTTGTAAAGCACAGCTGGGGGCACCAAGCATCCCTTGGGGATGTGGGGGACACCAGGGTGCAGGTCCCCAGCTCTGCCTCCTCCTCACAGGTGACTTCTGCAGCCTCACAAGGCCAAATTAAAATGCAAATATGGCCCTGCCTGCTGGGAACAGATAGCGAACCACTAAACAGGGAGAAGGCAGCAGGAATAAACACAGGGAGCACAGAGGGGAGCTGGGAAAGAGCTGCTTTTTCATTATTTTACCCTTTTTTTTTTCATTTCTGTGACACTTGGTTGTTTGGTTGGGGGTTATTTAATGGGATTGGAGGCAATCAAGGGGGAAGGTGCTGGGTTTGAGGTAGCACAGGTCAGTTTGGGACTTGTCCCCATGGGTGCCACCAGCCCCCAGCTGCAACCTCCATCTCCCCATCTCCAAGAGCACTCTGGGGTCTTTTTAAAAAATGATTATGTCCCAACTGGATCACTCCTGTGGGAAAAAAACAAACTGCCAGTAGTAGAAATGAACATGACCAGACACCATCAGAGCCTTCAGAGAATTCCCATTTTCCTGAGGTTTGTCCCTGGGTGTTTTCCATTTGCTGATGGACTTCCAGAGCATTGGGACCCTGGAAAAATTGGTGGGGAGATGCTTTTCTGGTACTCTGACTTCCCAGAGGGACTGGGATGGTGGGTGAGACTCAGGGGAGTGCATTTAGGGGTGTTTGTAAGTGCAGCCCAGCCTCTGAGCAAAGCCTTTATACATTATACAACCCAT
>VWZN01013651.1:161731-173293 GCA_013396955.1 Regulus satrapa | reverse complement strand
AGCCCAGCATCCCCAGTCTGCCAGCCCTGGTACCCAGGTGTCCCCCCCAGGCTGGGGATGCTTCACACTGGACTGGGAGATGGGGTGGCCCTGGGCTGGGGGGGCCCCTTGGGTGAGCCAGAAGGGAGGTGCCACCAGCACGGGAGGACCGGGAGGCATCGAGTTATGGCAGTCAGAAGGCACCACACAGGCTGAGCCTGGCCCCGGGCATCCCTGCTGGGCTGGCACTGGGACAGCTGGGCTGGCACTGGGGAAGCTGGGCTGGCACTGGGACACACAGGCCGGGTCCCACTGAGAGTCCCAGGGGAAGTCCCCGCACCACATTCCCATCCCCGAGCCACATTCCAGCACTAGGAGCGGGCACAAACCACTGGCCCTGGAGGACCCAGCACTGATCCCAGGGCTGGGACAGAGGGACAGGCAAGGGTGGGCAGCAAACGTGCTGGTCACCCCCAAACTGCCCAAGGGAGTGGGGCACACCAGGAACCTGGGGCTGGGACACGGCAGGTGATGGGGACAGCCGTGCCCCAGGCCCACGGCCACTGTGGCTCCCACTTCTGCCTCCCCCAGCATCACCCAGTGTGGGCCAACACCCCAAACACCACAGGGTGATCCAGCACTCACTCCAGTCCAAAATTGTGCAACTGAGCACAGCAAAGGCTGAGAGGCCCTTGGGAAACCCTCGCCCATCCCCTCCCTGCTGGGTTCCAGGGGAAAACAGGATCTCTCCCCTCTCCCAGCCCCTTCCCGGCAGGACCCACAGCCTCCTCCTGCCAGGGCCACATGCAGGCCCTGAGCCCATCCCCTCTGCGCTCCGGGGGCCACGCGTGTGCTGCTGCCTCCCCTGGGAAAACCAGCGGGGAAAGGGCGAGAACTGAAAAGAGGCCCCGCCGGAGGTGCCTTTGGACGGGGTGAGGAGGTGAGATGTGCGGAAGAAGGAGCCGAACGCGGGTGTCCGGCCCCGGGGAAGCGTGGTGGCGCGGCGTGGCACGGCGTGGCGTGGCGTGGCACAGCGTGGCAGCCCCTCCCTCCCGCCCCGTCCCCGCTGCCCCTGCGTTAAGCGATCTCCTTGATCCTGCGGATGTAGTTGTGGAGCTCCTCGGGGTCCTGCAGCCCCATGTCCTGGCACACCCACTCCAAGTCCTCCTCATCGGCGATGGGGATGGAGTTGTAGGCCAGCTCGTCCGAGGGCATGGTGGCGAAGGTGGTGAACTTCACCCGCTTCCGTTTGGAGGTGGGTGAGTTGAGCGGGTCCTCGCTCTGGTCCCGCGTGGAGCCCCCCGAGGAGCCGTCCCCGCGCCCGTGCACCTGGCTCTGCACGCTGGTCTGCGAGCTCCCGCTGCTGTGGTGGTCCCCGTGGCAGCAGGTCTGCACGTTTTCCAGCGGGTTCCCCGGGCTCTCGGGCTGCGGGGAGAGGTCATTGTGAGCCCGCAAGGGCTGCCCGTTGCCCAGGAAGACCCAGTGGTGGGAATGGTCCATGTTGGTCTGGCCTTCCGGCGGGATGCGCTTGTGCCGGTACTTCAGCACAAAGACGATGCAGTTGATGAGGAAGACCAAGATGGCCAGGCAGAAGACGCCCAGCAGGGCGTACATCCCGATCTCCAGGTCCGTCAGCCCCCGCGTCACCTGCACGAAGCCGGTGGGGATGGTGGGGAAGTCCTCGGTGGGGTGAGACGCGCTGGACATGCGGCTGTCCTCGCTCGGGTCCGCCTTCCTGTCCACCTCTGCCCGCAGGGTGGTGCTGGCCCCGGCCTCCCCCAGCCCGGGCCGGCTGGACACGTGGTCGTAGTCGTAGGTGGGGTCCTCCTCGGACCCGAAGTGGACGCGCACGGTGGCCAAGGCCGTGAAGAGGACGCTCTTGCGCTTGGTCTTCTGGCAGCTCTCGCAGATGACCAGCTCCGCCCGCAGCAGCTCCCCCGCGCCCTCGCTCTCCGCCACCACCAAGGGGAACGCCCGGTCCTGGGTCACCGACACCACCTTCTCGTCCAGGCTGCTCACCACCAGGTTGTAGTCCTTGGGGTCGTAGAGGGACAGGGGGGCCGTGGTGCCGTCGCTGTAGGAAATCCACAGGCTCAGCAGCGCTTCCTGCGGGACCAACACAGGCACCGGTTGCCCAGCAGGAGGCCAGTCCCACCTGCACCCCTTTGTCCATCCCTCCCATCCACCTCTCCGTCCAATTGACCCTTTATCTCTCCATCTTACTCCAGCCATTCCCTGTTTTTCTTCTCCTCAGCCTGTTTTTCTCTCCACGTTCCCTGTGCTTGCCCAGGCTCAACCCAAATCCCAGCAGTGCCAGATGTGGCTACCAGAGGTGTATAGGATTCCATCCCTCCCCCTTTGTCCCCACAGTTGTGTCCGGTCCCTAGGCATGGGTCACAGGTGTCTGTGAAGGTTTCTGGAGTGTTTTAGCATCACCAGGGTGTCATGAGTGGGTGCTCTGAGGGCTGGAGTGTGGGCAGCTCTTGGGAGGAGGGGGTTGCCCCCCAAGGTTCCCCCCCAAGCCTGGATGCCCCCCGGCCTCACCTGCTTGAGGAAGCTCAGGGTTTGCTGCACGGACGTGCGGGCGATGATGGTGTGGCTGTTGCCAGGGCTGGGGTGGAGGGACAGCGAGAGGCTGGAGACCACCTGGGCCTTCAGGTCCGTGATGCTGACCTTCTCGTCCGCCACCGTCACCAGCGTCTCGCCCAGCACCGCCTCCACCAGCGGGGACACCACCTGCAGGGGATGAGCTTCCTGTCACCACCTGCCACCCCAGCCAGGCTGGCAGAGGGGAAAAAGGTGGCCAGGGGTACCTTGAAGAGGGTGGTGCCCGGCTCCCGCCCGGCCAGCGTGGAGCTGTCCACCATGTGGGCCACCCGCGGGTCGTCCACGCGCATGAAGTCGCTGACCAGGTCGGTGACCTCCACCAGCCAGTCCGGCCCCAGCATGGTGACCACCTGGCCCGTGCCCTCGGCAGCCGTGGTGTGGAACTGGGTGAAGACCTGCAGCGTGGAGTGCTGGTACTGCAGGGCACAGCCCCGGCTCTGCTTCCGCTCCTCCTCGTCCTCCTCGTGCTCACTGTCCCGCACTGACCTGCGGGATGGATGGAGGGAGGATGGATGGACAGTGCTGCCAAGCTCCCCACAGCCTGGCTCCTCAGGCCCCCCAGGAAAGGTGGCCAATTAGGGAAAAATGCAATCTCACCAAAAAATGGTGGCTCCTGGGCGAAAGACGCCCATTGTCCAGGAGGAATTGAAGTGATTTAGCAGGACATGGTGACAGCAGGGTCACCAGCATCTCTGCCCACTAAACAAAGGAGAGGGCAAGGGAACTCTGCTTGACATGGACACCTGGAGGTCTCTAGACCTCAAAAAAGGGACTTTGGAGCTTGGCTGTTTTCAATTTCATCCAGGGAGCTTCTGACCACTGCCAAGGAAGGATATTCTCCACCAACCTCACTGTGAAACATCTTCCTCTCCCCTTTTCACCAAAGACCCTGAGATGCCTCTGTCTCCACCACCTTTAAAACCTCCTTATGGAGTAGCTGAGCAAGGCCATTAACCCATGACCACCACCTCCACCCGGCCTTCTCCAGGCTCCTCAGCACCCACCTCCTGTCCGGCAGGATGGGCACCCTCCAGCCCTTGACTTGGCTCAGCCGGGCGTCCGAGAGCTCGATGTGCAGGGGCAGTTTGGGCACCCACACCGTCATCTCCAGCGGGGCCGACAGGTGCTCGTAGGTGAAGGTGACCCGGGCACTCATGGAGCCCCGCGACTCCTTCCCGCTGACAAAGACGTAGTCGCAGCTGCTGGAAACCTGTGGGACAAGAGAGGATGGGAATGGTCCTGTAGGTGCAGCAGAGATCCTGGCAGGAGGCTGGAAGAGCAGAATGTCACCTGGCATGAATCCAGTTCATGCCAGCCCCTGGAGAAGGGATGCTCCCACCTCCTGGAGATCCTGCTCAGAAAGAGATTCACACCCCGTGTCCACCATGCAGTGTCCCCTGACCCAGGTCCTCTGGCCAGCCCTCACTCTCTCCCACCTCACCAAGAACCTCCACTTGGTGCCTCAGTTTCTCTTTGGCCTCCACACTGAATTGTCCCTGAGCTAGAGGCACCCATGGGTGCTTCACAGAGGTTGCAAATTGTTCAACCTGGAAATTTGCCCCAAAACCTCCTCCAGAGGAGGCAGCGAGCACAGACCCCTCTCATGCTTGTCCCCACTGGTGCCTTGTCCCTGTCCCTCCTGCTCACCCCAGAGAAAGATCCCTGTGGTCTGAATGAATCCTCCTGTTCCTCTTCTCACTCCTCCTCTTTTAATTCCCACTTATGCAAATGCCACTAGTGAAATTCCCTATAAAACAAATCCATCCTGCGGAGGGGTCACTCATTTATGCTCGCCTGAGCCAATTAAGGAGCTCAGGGGACACCAGGACAGCATCTCCCAGGGTTTGAGCTCAGGTCACCAGTGAACAGCTCCTTCCCAGCCACAGTGGCAGGAGACAACCAGAAGGGGACTCCAAACTCTCATCTGCAGCAGCCCCATGGCCTAACCCCGATCCCCTGCCAGGGATTGCATCTGATTTGTTGGATGCTGGAGAAGAACAGAATTAATTTGCTCAGCCAGCAGCACTGCACACCTCAACAGCACAGAAGAGCTGATTTCCAGCGGTGGAGAATCCCTGGATTCTCTGGCAGCTGATAAAGGGTTGAGGCCAGGTGGCTGACAGCAGAGGTGACAGCATCCCTGTCTCTCTCCCAGCCTATTCCTTGTGCACACGTGGGCAACCAGAGGGAGGAATTTTGCATTTCTGAGCCCACAGCAGGCTTTGACTTCTACAACAACTCCTGGAGCCTGATGCATGGTGTCCAAGGCCCCCTGAGGCTGGTGGAGGAGGCAGAGCCCTGGATCTGGGCTCCAGGGGACATCCCTGAGCACAGGAGGGAAGGGCGATGCAGGGATGTTTGTTCCTTGTCTTCCTATCAGAGGTACCAGCTCAGCAAGTCTGACAAGACAATCTCATCTGTGGCGAGGCAGCGCCTGAATAAAGATGAGCTCCCAAGTGCATCCTGCAGCAGAGGATCTCTGGATATTGTGCCATTTATCACAATAAACACGATGGGCTCTGCTTGCATTACCTTGGCTAATAAACCCCTCGGCACCTCCTTCTGGGCACCACTTGCTTTGCAGCCGGGAGGGGGTTGAAACAATGACAACAGAAAAATCCCTGCACACCAGGCCTGTCCCGAAGATGGAGTGACTGCAGATTAGCTCGGAAATGAAGCTTGTTCGGGGAAACTTCCTGGATTTACGGCGAGGTGTCAGCAGCAGAGAGGTGAGAGCTGCCTGGGCTCGCAGCCAAGGCGCCGCTGCCTCCGCCGCTGTGGCCAGGAGTTCCCGGCTTGGCACGGGGACAGGCATGGCATCAAGGGGACACACATGTTCTCCAATGGCCCCAGGAGTGGGGAGAGCCTCCCTGGGCCTGGTGGAGGCTGTGGGTGAGCAGGGTCCCTGAGGATCGGTCCCATGGAGCTCCTGAGGGGCTCTCCAGGGGATGTGGGGTGTGGGGTTCTCAGGAGGGTCCCACACAGGTGAGGTTGAGCATCTCCCACTCCCTCCACAGCCTCCAAGGTCACCACCCATTTAAAAAAGGGGGTGATCTCCACACTAGCCTGGGTGGTGATGTCCTCCTGTCACCCTGTGTCACCACAGAAGGGGCTGAGCATGACAACTCCCACTCATGCTCTCCCACCACATCCTTCAGAGCCACGTCCACAGCAAGCCCAGGACAAATCCCACGTTACACAAGAGAGCAACCACCAGGGAGCCACACCAGAGCAGGGAGAGGCAGCTCCCCATCCCGCCCTCACGCTAAATTATTTACAGTAACAGATAGCACATCCCACTCTGTAAGCTGTGATTTATGGAGCAGGTTTAGAGCCCTGACACCGCAATCATACTCCCCGATCTCAGCAGGTAACTGAGAGCTCCCTCGGAAATGAAGCTCCAACAAAAACACCAAATAACTCAGCAAGAAATTGCGCAGGGCTCCAAGCGGGATGAGAGCCGGGGCCGGAGGGCTGCTCCCTGCATTATTCATCCCGGCTCCTGGGCATGTGCCTGCTCCCCCCAGGTCTGGGGACAGAGTGTCAATAGATTTATGAGCAGAAAGACAGCACATTAAACAGTTTAAGTGTCTTGGAGTCCATCCTGAAGTGTATTATTGCTCCAGTGTTTTATCACGCTGGGGAGGACTGGGCTCCATAAATTAGAGCCGGTCCTGTAAATCCCACGGATCTGAGTTTTAGTCAAGAACTTGGGTAAGCACTTTGTGGCACTGGATGTCCCCCACGGTGGGTGACACGGCCTCATGCACAGCAAATCCCAGTAGGGACAGAGCTCTGCCATTACCCCTGTGGCAAAGAGGAGAAGGGGCTATGGCCCCCCAAGAGAATCCAGACCCTCCCCTGCCTCTGGGAATGTGGAAAGGGAGAGCTGGCTGGGTGCACGCAGGGAGAGGGGTGGGAGGTGTTTGGGAGAAAGGAATGATGTCTGGGGGCGGATGGATGGATGGAAATGGTGGCAGAGTGACACGGGCAGGTGGGCAGACGGATTTATTCAGGGATGGAAAAATGTATATGGATGAACTGGGCTGGTGATGGAAAATTGGAGGGTTTGAGGATCAGGGGCTGCCTCAGTGGTTGGGGCAGGGACCTCTGGCAATGGCCCCATCAACACCTCTCCCACGTTCCCCCTCAGCTCCTCATTCCCACCTCACCAGTCCCCAGCCCAACACCTGATCCAGTCAGGACATCGATGTCACTGCAGGGCCCGGGGGCAGGCGCCGATGGGAGCGTGCAGCTCAGCCCACAGTGCCAATATTTCCCCTTATCAGCACTAAGGGCTGGGATAACCCCCAGTCACCGCTGCTGCCTGCTGCCAGTGCGGGAGCATCCTGTGGCCTCTCCAGGGACAGTGACAAAGTGTCTTGTCCTTCAGACCCCAGGGAGAAGCTTGCACAGGCTGGAGCCACCAAGGGGGTGACGTTTGGTTTGGGTGGGGCTGTGACCCACATCAGCTCAGTCACCAGTCCCAGCCCAGGGAGCAGCTGGGGTCAGCACACCTGGAAGAAGCCAGGAGTGACCCCAGTCACTCACGAGGGTCACAAGACACCCCTCCCACACACACACCCACCTTGATGATGTCCTCGTTGTTGGACTTGCACTCCACCATGGCCGAGACATCCACGATGACGCCGCTCAGCTCGATGGCAATGACCTTCACAGGAATGGCCACCGTGCGCCCCGTCAGGATGGCTGTGTTGATGATCTCAGTGTCCTGGCATGGCATGGAAAGGACACCATCGAGTTAGAGGGCAGCCTGTCCCATGCGGGGAAGAGAAGGACGTGGATGGATGGATGGATGGATGGATGGATGGATGGATGGAGAGGTGTTATAGGGCAGGTGGTCAATCCTTCATGGGGTCCCAACCCCTCAAATCAGGTAACAGCTGAGGGCAGGAGCCTGCTCACCATGGCCAGGGGCACGATGGCCCTGATGTCCCTCTGGATGACCGTCAGCTCCGTGACCACCTTCTCCAGGTCGGGCGGGGGGTTGCGGCCCCGGTAGTCGATGTGCCACATGATGCGGCGCGTCACCGACTGGCTCGTGAAGTTCTCCATCTCGAAATCCAGCTGCATGATCTCAGATGAGGAGTCCCCATCCCTGGGCAGGGGGACAGGAGGAGGGGACACGGTGAGGTGGCTGTCCCAGGTCCCACAGCCACCCCAGGACAAGCACCAGGCCATCAGAGTGCCCAGCAGGTCTCCTTGGTGTCCCCAGGCTGGCAAGGAGAACTGTGCAGTGGCTGCCACCCAAACCCAACAGCCCTGACCCCATCTCTGCAGAGCTGCTCCGATGGGGTCCTGCAGGTTCCCATGGGAATCTCCCCAGTGGGAGAGAAAAATGTTTTTCACCACCTCTCCCAGCAGGACGAAAAATCCTCACCAGCTCTGCCAGGGCTGCTGGGTGACATCACAGGGTGGGATGTGGCCATGGCCTTGGGGGCCAGTGGGTGGCTGCAGGTGCTGGCCTTGTCTCCCTGACTCTCTTCCCAGCAGTGTGGATGGATTTACTGCTCCTGCCTGGACACTCATGTCCCACAGGTCAGATCTGTGTCCCACAGGTCAGATCCCGAGTGTTCCACACCCAGAGCACTCAGGGATGACAAAGAAGTGTCAGCGCATGAGCTCAGCCCAAGTTATTGACTTTACAGCCCCTTCCAAGGGGACCCTGAGGGGAAACCGAGTCACAGGTGAAAGAGATTCAAGCCTGGGCAGCATGTGGGACAGCACTGAGCTGGGACACAGGGCAGGGCTGTTCCCCAGCCTGCGAGGGAGGATGGACAGGGGACAGGGAAGGAGGACAGAACCAGCAGGGGAGAGCAGCCCCGGGACCATCAGCTCAGCAAACACACACAAAGTAATGCCAGGGCTGAGGACAGCAGGACACAGAGCTAAAGGACAGGGAGTGACCTCTGGGTGTCCCCAAGGCAGGACAGGGTGGAGAGGATGCCAAACCCAGCACGTGGTGCCAGACTAAGGGGACAGTTGGTGTCCATCTGCATCACGGCTTGGACGCAACCTCGCAGCAGCAGCATAAATTACTCCTGCACATAAACTACTCCATCGCTGCAGTCAAACCTCCCCAGACCTGATCCTCTGCTCCCAGCTCTGCCTCTGCCCCGCAAATCCTTGGAGTGACTCAGGGTTCAACCCCACCCCAAGTCAAACTTCACTGCTCCCCAAAAACTGAACCCCCCTGGAGGAAACCCCAGAGCCCCCACAAAGCACAACACTGGTAAAAGCCCCCCCAGAGCCAGCGAGGAGGGGAGAAGTGAAATTCCAGGGGAAGGGAAGCCAGGACTGGCTCCAGTTCCATCTCAGTGCAGCAGCAATCGAGAAGGTCCCATCGATCTGGGGATGCAGGGCACAGCGGGTTTCTCGCCAATCAATATCCAATGAGTGACAGGGAGCAGGGAGAGAGGAGAGCAAGGAGCTGGAGCTGCTCCAGGCCACGGCCAGCCCTGATCCCTGCTCCCTTCTCCCTGATCCCACAGCAGCTGTGATGAGCTGATCCACAGGGCCTGGTGGAGCCTTGCTCTGCCCCAGGGCAGCTCTGGGATTCAGGGGGAATCACCAAAGGCCTGAAAAGCAGACTTGGCTGCTCTTCCAGTGCCGGGGGAGTATCAAACCCAGCTGGGAAGAGGCAGGTCCAAGGCAAAGCAGAGGTGGTGTGGCAATGGGACTCCTCGCCATGGGGTGCCCCAAGGTGCCCCAGGAGCGCTGCCAGGCCCAGCCACCATCCTCTGCCCTCCCCCAGCATCATCTGCTCTGAACTGAGACAAGAGCCAGGCCGCCCACACTGGGGGAACCATTTAGGATGCAGCTGCTGGGGTGCAAAACACCCCAAATTGGCCGTTCTGACCCCAAAGCTCAGGGCTTGCAGCCCCTCCTGCACAGCCAGCTCTGCCAAAAGCCCCCAGAGCCTCAGCACAGCAACTCCTCTGTTTGCACAGCCCGGAGGGCAACACGGCTTGGAGTCATTCATCCTCTCCATTCCGTTAATATTTGATGGAGTTGTTTGTCTAAAAGGTGATTGTAATCACTTTAAATTCCTCCCCCGTCTCTAACCTTTGCAGGCTGATTGGAAGCGGTGCTGGCAGCGGGAGAGGGGGAAGGGGGAGAGGATCCTGCTGCTGGCAGCCCTGCTCTCCGTGTGCTGTGGGGTGGGCATGCAGGGGACAGAGGGCTGGTGGCCCTGGGGACACTCTTGGACCAGCCAAGGGGCCCTGGGTTTGGATGCATTTTGGAGGCAGTAGGCTGGGGTGAAGGAAAATCCACCCCCCTGGTAAGAAAAGGGTTCTGCAGACCTTTGGGGGTCACGCCAGAGCAGGCAGAGCTGAGGATCTCTCTTTTTCCAAGAGTCTGGCCCCAGCTTTGCTCAATTTTGGGGTGGGGGACAGAGATGTGGGGAGATTTCCATCACAAAGAACAGGAATGGCTTGACCAAGCTGCTTTAACCCAGCTCCTGGGCGCATTTGTGCCCCTCTTCCCAAGGCACAGTGACAGAGATATATCCCTGTTATTTTCCAGCACTTCTAAATCTTTCATGCTGCTGTTTTTGATGCCGTGCCCATCCCCTGCCCTGGCCTGCCATGTCCTGCCAGTCTCACATCTCCCCTTCTTGAGGCTGAGAACCCTCTGGGGTCTCAACTTGGCTTTGTGGGTCCTTTCTCCTTCAGATCATTCCCAATTCCATCTCCAGGGCTCTTCTCAACTGAGCTGAGCCTTTCCCAGAGTCTCAGGAATATGTGATCAGGAGAGAACTGCCCGTCTCAGGTGCTGACTTGGCTCCTGCACCCCATCCAACACTCCTCCAGCACTTTAGGGCTCAGATAGAACCTTGCCCCCTTCCTTCCCAGAGGAGGCACCAGGATAGGCAGCAAAGAGCTGCTGCTTCTCACAGCATTAAAACATCATAAAAAATTTAAAATTCTTCCACCCCAGACTAAGGAATCCTCCACAGCTTCACAACTCACCCTAAAATCCTTAGTTTCCCCTGCCAGCACCCACATGGCACTGCAAGCACCCCAATCCCTGGGGAGAAGAACTGCCCCAGGCCAAATCCCAGCACTTCCCTGGCATTCCCAGAGCTGCAGCCCTTACCTGGGCCCGGCCCCGTCTGCCCTGGACACATCAACGGTGGCAGTGGAGTGTTTGCCACCCGTCAGCAGCTCCGAGCTCACCAGCCACTGCCCGCTCCTGGACTTGGTGCTGAGCAGGTTCACACCTTTCTTGGCCTTCACCCTGCAGGGAGTAACAGTCAGGGATGGATCCTCGCCCTCAGGCATTCCTGGATCCCCTTGGATACCCTGCCATGGCACAGGAAGTGTTTTTCCCCTGATCCTTTCAGGCTGTGGGAAGCATCTCCCAGGCTGGCAGCAACAGCCTGTTCCAGCACCTCTTCCACTGCATTTCGTCCCTCCAATCCTTCGATCTCTGCTCAAGCAGGATTTTGGACCCCAGGGCATTGGGCGTCCCTGGGGTGAAGGGCAGGAGAGCCTGGAGCACCACATCCCTCATTCCAGGGGCTCCCTGCTGGTCCAGAGGCTACAGGGATACCTGAAAATGCCCTTTGAAGAGGTGTGGCCAGGGCTTGTGTCCCCATCTTTAGGGACACACAGGGCTGGGAGTCCCCCTGCACACCTGCCCACAGTGGGGTGCCCAGCACCTCCTGCCCACAGCCCGTTCTGCTCCCACCTGGTTCTGGGGCAGGAGGAGGGGATAGGGGGGACCCCCCTCACTCCACAGCAGCCCCAAGACCGTAGCACACCTTGTCCCCAAAGTGACTGGGAATAAACCCACAGCTGTTGGCAGAATCCCAACTGGGAACGCTGGGAGAGCAAAGGCAGCAGCACCCAGTGCAGAGATATCCCGTGTGCACAGCCCTTCCCTTTCCTGCAGGAAAAACCACTGCAAAACCACATCCCAGATACTGCTCTGGCCCCTCTTCCAGACCTG
>VWZN01013651.1:150255-161271 GCA_013396955.1 Regulus satrapa | reverse complement strand
CCGCGGCGAGCGGCCGCGTCCCCAAGGCACTGTCCGGCGCCGTCGGGCGCGTGCAGGGTGTAGTACAGCTCGGCCTGCTGGCTCTCCCCCGGCACCACCTCCAGGCTCTCGGGGCCTTTCCTCCTGCCCAGCGGCACGGCCGAGGGGCCGAACCAGGCGTGGGGCAGCTCGGCCTGCACCAGGCACATGGCCAGGCTGCCCCGCAGGCGGCAGGAGCTCTTGAGCTCGCGGGCGTCGCGGAAGGCGTGGAGCCGCACGCAGGGCAGCCGGTCCGTCACGTCGAAGTCATCCCAGTCGCGGCCGGCCACGTAGAAGAGCACTTGGACCACGGGCTGGCTGGCCACCAGCCGGGGCTGGACGATGAAGGCGCGCACCTTCCAGTTGACGGTGAGGCGGTCGGGCACCTCCAGGGTGCTGGAGGGCTGCAGGTGCTCCTTGGGCAGCACCAGCCCCGTGCTGAAGGGCCCCAGGGTGACGTTGAGGACGGGCAGCTCCTTGGTCTGGAAGACGACGAAGGGCTCGGAGCGCTGCAGAGGGGCGCTGCCGTTGCCCGCCGGGCTGGCTCCCAGCTCCTTGAGGAAGAAGGCCAGGCGGGTGTTGGACAGGCGGTAGCTGACGGGCAGCAGGATGGCACCGGGGGGCTCGGCGGGCTCGGGGCTGGGGGCTGGGCCCTTGGCGTGGGCTGCAGAGGGGATGGAGAGTGAGGGTTAGAGTGGGGCATCGCCCTCTGCAACAGCTCCTGAGCAGGGAACACTGATCCAGGTAGGAGTGGAGATGGAGTTTCAGCCCCCCAAACCTCTGAGAAGGGCAGCAAGAGCCTGGCTGGGTTTCTGTCTCACAAATCAAAATTGCAGAAGATCCCAGGAGCAGGATCGTGCCTCCTGCTTTGGTGGGCAGCAGCCTCACCAAAGCCACCCTGGGCATGGGACGGGGTATCCAGGGTGTGCTGAAGCCACTTCCAGCCTCATATTGTCCTCGAGGAGCCCAAAGCACTGGTCACCCACCCCAGCACAATCCCTTTTACAGAAACAGGGCTGGCTCCATCCCAGTTTCATCCCTGCTTCCCACAACACCAATGCTGAGTTTCTCCAGAGGTTCATCACCAAAAGTTACACCCAGGTTAATTTTTGGCTGGCAGATCTCACCACGTTTTTATTATCATCAAGGCTTTCCTTCTGCTTCCAGCTCCCAGATCACCCAGGGGAGGTGGCTAAATCAGCCCCCAGACCTGCTCCGTCCCCACAGCTGCCTTAAGGGTGGTGTCAGAGCCCCTCTGCCACCCGTCACCCACCCAGGGGTGTCACCCACGCTGTGCTGTCCCCATGTGATAAAGCTGGCCCAGAACAAATTCCTCCAGACCTGCTGGAAAGGTGACACCGATGACGTTGGTGCCACCTTGTGCAAACCCCAGCAGCGCCCGAAGTCCTTCAGAAATCCCTTTTTGTCCTTCACTTCGATCATTTTTGCCTTAAAAAAAAAAAAAAAAAAATCCCTCCAGGCCTGACAGAGCAGGGAGCCCGTGCCAGCCGAGGGGCAGAGCTACCCCACTGTGAGCAGAGGGAAAACCCATGGAAATCTTCCCGGGAAAGGCGGCCGGCGCGGAGCGGCGTTGTGCTGGCAGCTGCGGGAGCCTGGAAGACATCTCAAGGTCTTTTCCTTCTCCAGCGGCTGCCAGGAATTCCCAGGAGGGCTGGATCCCCTCCCTGCTCCCCGCCAGCCCCTCGCATCCCGGCGCTGATTGCAGCCGCTCCCAAGCGGCTCCCGAGCAGCGGAGCCCAAATTACCGGTGTCAAACGGCGAGGAAAGGTGTGGATGTGACGGCTCCGCTCCCGGCAGTGACTCAGCCCCCTTCCCCACGGGGGCTTTGGAGCGTGCCGGGAGCCCGAGGATTTTTCCAGCGTGGAAAAAGTGGCCCCAGCCGCTTTGCTCGGGGTTCAAGGGATGCGGGAACCCTCGGCCCGGCCGGGGAGGTCTCTGCTGCGGGGCACAGGGGAGTTAAGCAGCTTAGAGGGCTCATGAAAGGATTCGCACTGGATACGGGACAGGCAGAATCCCGGGAGCCAGGCAGAGAATTGCCGGGGCTGTGGGAATGCTAGGGACACGCTGCCACCGTGGCAGCTCCAGCCCCTGCCAGCCTGTCCAGCTTGCTCTGCCTGTTTTCCCATCTCCCAGAGAGCCAGAAGCTGCAGGAGAGGTGCTAAACCCTGGGAAGCACCCATGGGTGGCCCTCTGCTCAGCACTGAGGGGCTTTCTGCTCTTGGGATTCATGGAAGTTGTTTTCTGCAGTGAGAGGTGAAGTTTTGCATCCTCCTGCCATCCCAAACAAGTGGAAAAGGGGATTTATTTTTATTTTTATTTTTATTTTTTTTCCCACAGCATGAGATTATTTGAGGAAAAGGATCCACCAACCGGGCTGGACCAGCACGGGTGAGGTACAGGGAAAAGGACTTTGCTGAAACAGCACCAGACTTCACCCCTGCAGAATCTCCAGGGCTTGGAGCAGGATCAGGACATTTCACAGGGAAAACCCACCCAAAACCCACCCCAAACTCACCCAACTCAAGGCCCAGCACAGCCCCAAGCCAAACGCATCCTTGAGGAGCTGCAACATTTCTGGAGTCACCCCTGAGTGGGGGACAGGAGAAGCTCTGTGCCAGCCCGGCGAGCACCCAGCGGTGAGGGGCACCCCCGGCAGGGTTTGGGTGCAGTTTGGCCCCTCCAGCACCCAGCTCCTTCCTCCTTCCCTGGGGATTCTCTGGTGTATAATGAGCGGGAGGAAAGCCTCTCCCGAACTGGCTTGGGTGCTGCAATGAGGACAGGCAGGGTGGCCGTGTCACCGAGCCGTGCCAGCCGGGAGGGCACAGGGCCCTCAGGGACGTTAATGGCATGGCCATCGTGATTAGTTGGACGCCGGCGGATTGGCGGCACCCAGGGAAGCGATTTCCTTCCCAGACAAAATGCATTTAAATGATGCTCTAATCTGTAGCCGGGAGGGGACGGGAGCGGCGCCTCCCTTTCCTGGCCATAAACCCGCCAGGAGAGGGTCTTAGCCAGCCTCATCCAGCCGGGAATCACAGCCACAGGGACAGGGGGGAAGGAGAGGGAGGCAGGAGGTGCATGGAGCTGAGGATGCAGCTGCTGGGTGGGGAAAGGGGGGAAGAAATAAATAATAAAAGAAATAAAGCAGGAGGGAGAGTGAAGGATGGGTGGATGTGGGTCAATAGTGGCTGGACAGCAAGGGAACAGCTCCAGGATGAGGGAAGGGGAAAGGGAAGGGGAAAGGGAAGGGGAAAGGGAAGGGGAAAGGGAAGGGGAAAGGGAAGGGGAAAGGGAAGGGGAAGGAAGGAAGGAATCCCAACAGCTCAAGAGATGGAAGAAAGGTGCCTGGAAGGATGGACAGACAACACAGCTCAGGAGAATGCAGTCCCCACACCACTGTCCCCAGCCCCTTCCCTGTCACCCCCGGGAGGGGAGGTGGCCTCACGTCCCCCCCAGCCAGGTCTGGGGGGACAGAAGGGTTAAGCCCTGCCGGCTGGCTGTGCTCTGCAGCCCTGCTGCCGCTGTGGTGAGCGGGATTTGCAGCACCTGACCTGCATTCCGGGTTTATTAGGCCGGCACAGAGGGGCCCATATGGCCCTTCCACCCTGGCAGCTCAGCCAGCACTCAGCTCTCCGTGCCTGGCCAGATCCCCACTGGCCTGGGGGCTTCCCCGGGCTCAGGGGGCACCCCCAGCCCCACAGCAGGACCCCGTGTGTCCCCTCGGGGTGACCTGCAGCCTGGGCAGGGAGATGGAAACACACAACCCCTCGGTGGAGCCCCACATCTGCCCCGCCAGATGTGCCCCGTGCAGACTGGAGGCCAGATGGGCCAAGCTGCTCTGCCCGCCCCGGAGGGCACGTGGGGACAGTGGCAGAGCCCTCCAGCCCTGCCTTCAAGCCCAGACCTAGGCCAAGGGGTCTCACTGCTGGGAAAAAAACGGCACCAAAAGCCCCTGCACGTCTCTCCAATATCGGGTTTAGGTCATCGTTGTCATCGTCATCATCATCATCCTCACTCCTGAGGCAGGGGATGCTGGGCCTGGTGGACACATGGGAGAGGAGGCTGAGGGACAGCCTGGGCTGAGCTCAACCTCCTTCCCCTCTTGCCCTGGATGCAGAGAAAATGGGGCACGGGCAGAGCCTCTCCATGCTGCTCCCACCTGCCATCCCGAGGCTGCAGAGCCTCCTCCCCCTGCTCCCCTGCCCCAGAAGCAGCAGCAGAGCTGGGCTCCAGCTTAGCCCAGCCCCAGCTGTCGGCCACAGGGATCACTGCAGCCACGCTCCAGGGGGGGATCTTGATCCTGGCTTATCCCGTGGGACGCAGCAGGGGCTCCCGGGGCTATATCCCCACTTATGGGGGGAAAAACACCCAGGGAAAGCCCTGTAGAGGAGGGAGGGGAAGTCTGAGGTCAGCCCAGGAGGGTTTGAAGCTCTCTGGGTGTTAATGGGTGGCACTGGGGGATTGATGGATTGAAGGCAGCTCCAAGGAATGTGGGACACCAGTCCCAGCTCTCGCAGCTCCTGACAGGCTTTCCTGGCGGTCCCAGCGTGGAACAAGGCAGGAGAGCTGTCCCTAAAGCAGCAACTTGAGCTGCCATGGTGCTAAACCCACCCCAAAGACCCGGGGAGGGATGGAGGGGGTGTCACTGTCCCTCCCAGAGAGCTCCACCCCGGCCCCCAGCCCGGCTTGGGGCTCCTGTGGAAGGGTCGTGGTGCCCCCCAGTGCTCCCTCACCCCAGATCCAGTGCCATTCCAGGGTGGCAAGGGGATGATTTTAGCCCTGAGTAGGGTGATGAGGGCAGGACATGCCCAGAGGAGTCAGTGGGGTGAGGGATCCCCCCAAAACCAGGAGCCTCCAAAGAGAACATCCAGCCTGGCTGTTCCTCACTGGACACCAGCATGGATCTCTCACTTCTCTTTGCTTCCAGCCAATTCCCCTGAGCATCCTGTGGGTCCCAGGCCAAGCCCCAAAATCTACTGGTTCAGGATTTGCCACCCCATCCATCGGGACCAAGCACAAAGGGGAAACAGGGGTGGCAGCAGCCCCAAACACCTGGGATGTGCCAGACCTGGAGCTTCGAGAGATGTCCCACACCTGGAGACGTTCCCATAGCTGGAGGTGGTCCCAGCTCCCAGGGAGGGCTCAGGCATCTCCCTACCTCTCCTGGGAATCCCTTCCCTCCTCATCCCACAGCACCGACCCCTGCCACCCCACAATCCCACCCCAGTGGAGTCAGCACCTCCAAACACCCTAAAAACCAACAAAAAGGGAGAAAAGAAGCCTCCAGGCCTCCACCCAAAACTCAGCCAGCCCCAACATGTGCCCCTCTCTATTCCACATTCCCAGGGTAAAAAAAAAAAAAAAAAAAAAAAAAAAAACAGAAAAAAAAAAAACAAACAAAAAAAAGNCCCAGAGAAAAAAAAAAAAAAAAAAAAAAAAAAGCCAGGAATTAAATACAAGCCAAAAGCAGAAAATACAGGGAGAGCCCTCACGGAAACCTCCAAAACGTTCCCTGCAGGCAGAGCCCTGGAAATTTGTTTTGGTGACATAAATGACAACAAGCTCCCCCTTCCCTCTGATGCATCCAGAGCCTCCATCTCCAGTCCCAGCTAATTGGAACTCAATTAAGTGAATAATTGTTACAAATGTGGAATCACCTTCCCCTGGCGTGCGGCAGGGAGAGCGTGGGAAGAGCAGGGATGCTGCTGGACCTGTCCATGACCATGGCGGGGATGGATGAGCTGGGAATTCCCATGGCACTGAGCTTAAACTGCCCCAAGCTTCCCAAAACCAGCCTGGGGTAGGAATTGAGTGGGAGCTGGATGGGATATGGAGTCCTGGGGCTGGATTCCTGGGAGCAGCAGGAGTGGATTCTCCACCCCAGCGTTGTGCCTGGTGGGCTCCTTTCTCACAGATCCCCAAGATTTCTCCCTCTCCCAGAAGTCCAGCCTGGTTTTTCCATCAGCAGGAGCAATAAAATCCAGTAACACTGGTGGGACATATCCTGGGATTTTTTTGGGGGGAGAAGCAGCACCGAGGAAAAAGGAACCACCTCAGCAGTAACGAGGGCTGTGCTTCCCTCAGGAAATTAATAAGAGGGAATAAACAAAATGGGGGGGGAAGCCAGGGACCTAAAGGAATAAATAAATATGGCCTAAATGGGATGTGCCGTGCAGAGGCACAGGCCACCATAAATTCCTGGAGCCAGCAAGGCTTTTACACGGCAGCTACTTTAGAGCAATTTCCACAAATCACGGCAAGGGACGGGCTGGGGGACAGGGAGGAGAAGGCCTTTCCAGAGGAGGGAGAAAAACGAAGAAATTAATTAAAAAGGGAGGATAAAGAAAGGACAGAGAAGTGGCTGATTGCAAATGTCCAAAAAAGCAATAGGAGGGGAGATACCCTGGGATAAACGGGGCAGCCCCAGAATGTTCTGTGGTGGCTGCTGGGCTGGGGAAGCCCCACGCTGGGAGCAGCCCAGGTGGGCATCCATGGCTGCTCCAAAAATCGCCCCTGGGGAACCAGAAATGGGATTCAGGGACAGGGAGAGCAGCTCCTGAGGGACAAGCCCCCAGCACCCCAGGGTGGGGACAGAGACAATGCAGGGACACCCCAAAGCCACGTGTCCGGATCCCCACATCCCCTCTCTGTCCCTTCCCAGCATGGCCAGGAGCAGGAGCCTCCTCCCAGCACCGTCTGAACACTGAATTTGCCCCCCAGGCTGTGCCCAGCAACACCTTCCAGAATGATTGGATGCCAATTAATTCCCTTCCCTGGTGGAAATAATTCCTTTCCCTCTGGTGGCACGTGGTGGAGCCGGATCCGATTCCGAAGGCACCCAAGAGAAATCCAGCTCCAGATTTCAGCTTTGGGGTCCAACATCAGCCCCAGACCTCCAAAAGCAGAGCTGGGAACTGGTACCAGCTCAAACACATCTGGAATTCATCCCCTTCCCTTGCTCCAGGAGAGGAGCTGATCCTGCAGCAGCACTGAGCTGGCAGCGGCAGGGATTGAATTCCCAACCTGATTTATCTTCCAGAGCAAAGACACAGCTTTTCCTTAAAGGAAAATAAATGAAAAATTAATTTAGTCTCAAGTTTTTCCAGTCCTGGGAAAGAGCTCAGGGCAAACCCAAACTCCTGCAGGGGACAGGAGGCGACAGCAAAGCCACCCCAGCAGCACCTGCTTGGGCTTTTAAGGAAAATCCAGGATGAAAAACATTATCCAGGTGGTGGGAAAATGCTCGCCAGAAGGAGACAGTGGCTCCATCAGAAGATTGAATTTGCCTTGTTGGTGGTGTCCCTCCCAAGGCCAGAGCAGAGGTGAGGGGGGACAAGGGACATGGGACAGGCCAGGAGCAGCAACCGGTCAGGGAAGAGCTCAAGGAAAAGGAAGGGAGAAGCACACCCTGAGGAACGCCCTCTGCGTGCCCCACCAGGGGCACAGCTGGTGGCACAGGGGACAGCCCAGAGATGCCCCAGCCCAGCTGGTGCCCCCCCAGCGTGGGGATGGCTGGAGAACCCCAGACCTCCCAGTTTCCAGCCAGGTCAGCTCCAGCCTCCTTTTCCCTGGGAAATGGGCAGCAGGACTCGCCTCGCTCCACCCCACTGAACCATTTCTCCTTCGGCCACCACAACTTCCTGGGGACATCTCATCCCCACGGCCACCACCGGGGTCCCCAAGCCCACCCTGGGAGCAGCCACCTCCCCGCCTGCCTGCCCCGGGGGCCGCTCGTTAGCGGAGCCATGGATGGGATAAGAAAAGATTCTGATGAGATGTGCAGGAGTGACCTTTTCCAGAAGGACGGGACGCTCCTGCGGTGGCACTGACAGGTGCCAGGTGGGAGGGGACACCCAGCAGCTCCCACACACCCAACGCAGGAGCCAAAACCAAATCGGGTTGTGCGGCCTGAGCAGGCCTTCCCTCATCCCCCTGACTGCCTGCACAAGAGGGACTGGAGCTGGGATGTGCTGATGGAATGGTGGGGATGCTCTGCAGGGATCCTCAGTTTTTCCTTTTGTTTTCATCTTTTATAGGATGCAGAGGAGCTGGGAGAGTGACCTCAGCAGCTGGAGCAATTTAAATAGTAAATTTTTATCTTCAAAAAAAATATAAAAAATCCCAAGGAAATAGCCAGATTTCCAAAAATTCCTGAGCTATCCCCAGGCAGGGGGTGCTGCCACCCCATCCCCTGACTCAGTTTCCCCCAAAAGGACATCTTTTATTGAGAACCAAACCCTGTGGCTGGTGCTCCCCAAAATCATGGCTCAGAGGATCTCCCTCAGCCTTTTCCCTTCCCTCAAAAGCACCAAGAGGCCAAAAGGCGTGGAAGAAAAGACAAATAATTTCCCAGAGGGGCGCCAAACTTCACACCCCTAAATGCCAGCATCAAGCTGGGATTTAAGGTATTGGGATTTGGGGTCACACAAGGGCACTCCAGAGCCAAAATCCCAAAGGAATATCCCTGCACATCCCCCTTTAGTGTGGCACCAGAGGTAAAACTTGTCCCAGGTTTAACCTGGCCCAGAGGCCGGGTCCTCTCCCCTCACCTGCCTGCCAAGAATCCTCTCGCCCCTTCCCTGCTGCTGGGGATGCTCAGCTGCTCGCACCCCATCCCAAAGCCGGGCTGGGGGCTGTGAAGCAGCGAACACGGGAGCGTTCCCAGGGCGCCCTGCCGGTGCTCAGGGAGCACAGCCGGGTGTGGGTTCCCGGTTCCCGGCAAGTTATGGCACATCTCCACCTGCTGGTCTGAAACCCCGCGGCTGGGAGACGCCGGGAGGGACGGGGACGGGGCTGGGGATGTGTCTGTCCCCCGCTGCGTTTGGGGGGTCCGGGCTGGGATGGAGCCCTGGAGCACCGTCCTCCACACCCAGCCCCGAGTGGGGTACGGGGGGAGAGCAGCACAGCCCAGCAGTGGGATGGGATGTGGGATCCAGCACAGGACCCCGAATGCTGGGACAGCTTAATCCCAGCAGATCTGGAGCACTGCAGAGTCTCCGGGCTCCTTTGGAAGCAGGGAAACTGAGGCACGCTGCAGGGAGCTGAGGGAAGATGTAGAGTCCAGGTTCAAGCCTACAAAGAGCTCAGATCATCCCATGAACCCCCCAGTGCCACATCCCAACAGGTCCCAGCACAGCTGCACCGAGCAGGCACCAGCAGCCCCCACATGTCCATCTGTCCATCCTGTGAGCCCTCGGGGTCACCCCGGGACCATCCCGCGCCAGAGATGCCAAAAAAACCCAACCCCGTTTCTGGAAGCAGCTGATCTGGGGCCTCGGCCAAGCAGCTCCCGGGGAGCGCAGCAGGAGCAAGGCTGGCACGGAGGGCTGCTCTTCAGTACAAAACCAGGGGAAAAAAAGGGAAAGGGAATGAAATCCTCCAAGCAGGAGAGCAGGGCACTGCCTCAGCACGGGCTGACCCCGCCGCCAGCCTGAGCCATTCGGGAGGAGCGCTGGAGAACCAGGAGAGCTCTCCGCGGCTTTTTCCGGCTCCCTCCAAGACCTTTATTTGTCCACGAAAGGCCAGCGAGGGCAGCTGCGCATCCTGAAAGGAGACTCGAAACTCCTGGCAGAGGTTTGCCTTTCCCTGGGCACGGGTGGCACGGCGAGCCCCGGCACAGGCCACCCTCGGCCAGCTCACGGTGGCACGGCTGGCACCGGGACCCCCCAGTCACGGGGACACCGTGTCCCCCGGCCCAGGGCACAGATCCTGCCCTGGCCTAAAGCCCAGGCCTGGCCCGCCGGGTTTGTGGGGTGCCAGCAACAATGGGAGGGGGCTCAGAAAGCCCCAGGAGGGGATGGGAAGCAGAGGGCCACGCGCAGCAGATCCCGATGGATCATCATTCCCACAGAGATGCTTCCCACAGCCGCCAGCCGCCCCCGGCAGCACGGCCAGACAGTTGGACCTGATCCAGGGAAAGCGGGCAGGGGGAGATCCTGCTTCCCTCCAGCCTGCCAGGCCCCTGAGCTGGTGCTCTGCCAGCAAGCCCTGCCCGGGGAGCACCCCGGGAAAATCTCGGGGTAGGAGCAGGGGTCCCTCTGCCACCCCCAAGGGTGCTACAGAAAGTTGTGGCTCCGCAGCCTGGAGCATCCCTGCTCCTCCACTGGGGTCTGAATTTCCAGGGTGGATGCACCCCTTCCAGCCCCCTTCAATGCTCCCAATGTCCCAATGTCCCCCCTCCTCCTTATTTCACCCCTCCTCAAGCTCCTCGGGTGCTGTGAAATGCGAGAGAGCCCTGCCTGAGCCCCCAGAGCGCCTTGGCTTTGGGCTTGTGGTGTGACCCAGAGCCAGGAACTGTCCAGGGATTCCTGCAGCTCCTGGAGAGATCATTTGAGCCGGGCAGTGTCCCCAGGACACCCCGAGGTCAGAGCCAGGGGGCTCGCCCAGACTGCAAACAGCCCCTGCTTTCTGCTTGGCCGGGCCGGGGACAGCGCCTTCAGCCGGGGCTTGATTTTAAATGGAAAGCATCCACAAAAATCATTCATGGAAACCATCCCCGCATCCCTCAGGGTGTGTGACCCCTCTCTGGCCTCGCTGGCCAATAACAGCCCCCAGCAGCAGGTGCTGGCGGCCCCGGGGCTGTCACCGGGGCAGGCCGGGATGTCACCGCAGCCCGCTCGTGGCGCGGCTGGGATGCACTCAGGGCCAGGGGGTGCAGGCCCCCCAAACCCCAGAGGGAGAGGGCTGGCAGGGGCTGCAGCCCCATCCCAAAACGCTGCCACCCGGGCAGAGCTTGCCCAGCAACTCGGCGCAGAGCGGGACAGCGTCTGGGTGCGGGTCTGGGGGATCAGCGGGTGGATAATAGCGGATAAAGCCCTGATCCTGCCGCTAAAGCAGCTCTGCATTAAGGAGACAAGAGTCGGGGGGGGCCGGGGGACACCCCCTCTCCCCGTGTGTCCCCCTGCCACCCTGCTCGCAGCCCAGGCTCAGCCCAGCCCGCTGCCAGCGCTCGCAAGCACAAGCTGTCATTTTATTAAG
>VWZN01013651.1:101298-135618 GCA_013396955.1 Regulus satrapa | reverse complement strand
GAGTGCCCGTCCCCCCCCCTGCCGCGGCCGCTGCTGCCACCTAAAAGGATTAGTCATTAGGGATTAATGGTGGATTAGACACTCAGCCCCATATGGCTTAAACACCGCGGGCAAAGCATTAGCGGGAGGCTGGCGNAGCAGGATGGATCCAGGATGGACCTGCATGGATCCATGGACATGGATGGAACAGGATGGATCCAAGATGGATCCAAGATGGATCCAGAGCAGGATGGGTTATGATGAACCTGGATGGATCTAGAGGAGAATGGACCCAGGACGGACCTGGATGGATCCATGGATATGGATGGATCCAGAGCAGAATGGACCTGGATCAATCCAGAGAAGGATGGATCCATGCTGGACCTGGATGAATTCAGAGCAGGATGGATCCATGGACCTGGATGGATCCAGAGCAAGAGAAGTCACTCCAGCTCACCTCCACCAGGTCAGCCCCACAGAGCACCCCGAACTGAGCACTTCCAGCAGCACCATGATCCCACAAAGTTTTCCCTGCCGCCTGGAAAAGCTGGAGCTTGGATCCTGACACACCCTCTGCACTCTCCAGCTCCATTTGCTGCCCTCAGCAGCCAATTCATTGAAACATGGAGGACCCTGCGGTGCTGATGGGCAAGCCTGCTTTTTTGGAGCATCCTGAATCTCCAAAAAGACTTTTAGTAGTTTCCTTGGATGGCTGCTTTGGGCTCCCAACACTCAAGTCATGCAAGAGTTCTCTCTGCTCTCTCCCAGAATGGGGTTTGGAAAACAAATCTTTCCCTTTTGGGGAGCTCCTTCCCTTCCTTTGGGGTCCCTGCACCCCAATTTTGGCACAAAGCGTGGCTCCAGGCCCCCCCACCAGCACAAAGAGCCCCCAGCACCCCAAGAGGGGGCTGGAGCAAACACAGAGGATGGATCCCTCTGCTCTTAATCTCCCTCTATCTGCTAATTAAATATTGATGGTAGTTAAATATTCATAGAACACTTGGCTCGGAGTTTTCATCTGTCTTCAGGCGGACGTGGGGTCTTTGATGTGTTATTTTCCTGGTCACCCAAGGTCCCAGAAGCCTCCAGACTTGTCAACACTCTTTTGAGGGGTTTTATTTCCCCTCCTTTGCCACACGTTCCTGGGAGAGGGTTTGAATTCTTTCCTCCCCAGCTCCTTTTCCCTCTTCATCCCCTTTCCTCCTGGATGCCTGCCCAGATCCCAGATCCCCAGCCGTGGTTCTGGAGGTGTCTGGGAGCCCTGTGGTGCCTCCAAAGGGGAGCTCGAGCATCCCCGGCTGCTCTCGGTGCCTCTCCATCAGCGGGAGGAGCCCCGGTGGCTCCCTGCGGGTACAGGGGGCAGGTCCGGACCCCGGGGTGCTGCGCCCCGATTTGGGGACCCCCAAGGAGCGCCACGGCCGGGCCAGGCCGTGCGGTGGAGCAGCACCGAGAGCCGTTCGTGGGGCAGCACTGACACCTTGTGCCACAGGCAGGGAAAACAACACCCGCGGATTGTTGGGATGCAGAAACTCCTCGGCTGCTGCTGCGCCCCAAACCCTGCTTGTGCCCACCCTGGGCTGGCACCTCGCCCAGCTCAGGGTTTGGCCGCTGCCATGAGCCCCGAGCAAGGCCTGAGGTCCCAAATAAATGGCAGAGGAACCCAGGCCTCACCCCAGCCCTGCACAGCTGGTGCTCATCCCCTTTATCAACCCAATTATCATCCCCAACTTCATCCCCATCTTCGCTCCCATCATCGTCCTCTTCATCCCCATCACCTCCTCTCATCCCCTTTGAGCTGTCCCATTCCAACACTTCCCACCTGGAATTTTCCCTGCAGCAAACTCGTCGGGACATCAGGAAGGTCCTTCCCCAAACCCAGCCCGGGAAATATTTCTGAAAGGATTTTAGGGGAATTTCCAAAATGGGGGAAGGAGGCTCCACACCTGGACTGCTGCGTGGGCTCCACCCTTCCCACCTGCTCTGAGTAATGCCAGGGGAAAGATTCTCAAGGAAAATACTCCGGGGTGAGCCTGGAAGAAATTAATTCATCTCCCCTGGGGTGTCTTTTCCTCCCCGGGCAGGTGGTGGCAGAAAATACGTGTGAAAAAGGTCACCTAGGCCACAAAGGCAGATCGGGGCTGCTGATAGCTGGGAAAACACCACAGGAACCCAGGGCCAGCTCGGGGAGGGGCCTTCAGGTGGTGTGAAACTGAATTCCCCAAATTCTGGTGATGCTGATCCCCATTACCCGCCACCACCTCCCTGCATCCCATGGGCACTGTCCAGCCTCGGGGCTGGAGCCTGGATAAAATCCAGAGAGCCCAGCAAGTCCCCAGTGTGGATTTTCTGGATTAGTTTTGATCCCAGCACCTGGGCGCAGATGGTTTCAAGAGCATCTTCCTTGCTGGTTTGGGATTCATCTTCTTTTTCTTTTTTTTGCCCTTCAGGTCGCTTGGAAATCATGAGGAAAGTGCAAGCTGGAGGAATCGGGGTGCAGATCAGGAGCCAGAGGAGGCTTTGGGTTTATTTGAGTTCTAAACTCGGGGTTTTCAAAGGCCGGGCTCGGGAAGAGCTTGCTGAGCTGGAGCAGCCCAGCCCTGATGGCAATCTCCAGCGGAGGAGCTCGGTGTGAAATCAGCGCCTGAGCCGGGGCCGTCCCTGTGCGGGGGCCAAAGGACACGGGAAATGAGTCAGTGAGACTCGGAGATGTGGCCAGGAAGGGGCGAGTTCAGCTCGGGACAGCTGAGAGACGATGAAATGCCCTGGGACAATGGAACAGCCAAAAAAAAAAAAAAAACCCCTGCCCTCAGGAGATGGGGACAGGGATTGCCAACCCAAATCAGAGATTTTCACCTTTGGGATCAGCTCCCTGCCATTGCTTTGGGCTCAAACCCCTTCCCTTTGGGGCTGCTCTCCCTCTGGGCCAGAGGGATGTGGGGACACAGCTCCAAAATCAAAACAGGAGCCCAAATCCCCTCAAATTTACACCAAAGCCACACAATGCCATGTTTTTTCACGGTGTTTCCACTTCCCACATCACTCCCAACCTTTCCCTGAGCCTGAACTGGGAAGCTGAGGGCCACATGGGCTGGTCCAAGCCTGGACCAGCTTCTTCCAGCAACACCTGTGGCATGCTCAGCCTTCCCCCCTCAGGACTGACATGTCTGACATTGGATTTAGCCGTGATTTTCCTGCTGAAATCTCCCCTGGAAAAGGATGGCTGCACTCATTCCATCTTAATTCCATAGGAGGAAGGAGTCTCAAGGCAGCTGGGTGCCAGGCAATGCCTTGGACAAAAAAAACAAACAAACAACAACAAAAAAATTATCTCCATTACTTTTAGGGAACAGAATCCAGCCGGGCTCTGCAGGGATGTGGGTGGCAAAGGGGACACTGTGAGCCACCATTTTTTGGGGAGACCTTTTTTTTTGTTTTTGTGACCCATCCCGATAGAAATCATCTCTGCAGCAGCCGGGGAGCTCCTGGGTGGCTGGGGCCGGACCAGGGCTTTAACAAAGGAAAGGGGGCGGAGGGGGTGTGAGCTCAGCGCTCACCTCAGCGCCAGCCCCGGCGAGCCCATGGAAAAGCTGACCCGAGCACGCCTGAAAAGGGAGGAGAACTGAAACAAATCCGTGCTAGAAACAGCCCGGACCTGGCAAAGCTCCCGGCCGTGACTCTGGCTGCCCCCGCCGCAGCAGCCCCCGGGGTATTGATCGGCTGGGAGGGAAATGCTGCAGCATCGATAAAGCATCGGCTGGGAAAGCTCTGACCCGAGGGCCAGCGGCACTCCCGGGCTGGCCCGGGTGTGTCCCGGCTGTGTCCCGGTGTGTCCTGGGTGTGTCCCGGGTGTGTCCCGGTGTGTCCCGGCTGGCCCGGTGTGTCCCGGTGTGTCCCGGTGTATCCCGGTGTGTCCCGGTGTGTCCCCGGCATTCCCGCAGGGATTTCCCCAGGAACGCTCTGCTCTCTGCCAGGAGCCGGCAGCCCCCAGGAAATCCCGATCCCCCCACAAGCGGCAGGTTCGGAGCGGGCAGAGGAAGCTCAGCAGTGCCCGGGTTTGTCACCAGGGTTTGTCACCTCCCCCTGGGCAGGAGCGGGATCTGTCCCATTTGTCCAAGCCTGGAGCCAGAGCCGGGAGTGCAGGCACGGAGCCCTCCATGAAACGGGGCAAGAAAGGGAGGATAAAAGGTGTTTTCCAGCCCAGATAATCTGTGGGATAAGAGGGGTTGTGGGGCCACCCCAGAGCAGAGACTCTGCCCGTGTCCCTCTCCCTTCTCCATGTCAAACACGATGGGTTGGTGAGCCGGGAATGTCATTCCTGGCCTTATTTCCCTCCGTATTTTACCCTTTAAAAGGGGTTTTTCCCAGACCGATAAATCCTGTTTTCATTTCCTTCCCTTTTTTTTTTTTCCCTACCCTTAGAGGGCCGTGTTCGCCCCAGCTGCTCCAGGAGTGCTGCGGTGTCCGGGGGGAGAAAGAGGGATCGGGGAAAAGACGGATCCAGGAAGGGAAAGGAGAGCCAGGGCCGAACCAGAGCAGAGCTGGAGACATCTCTGCTCCCCAGGAGGGATTAATTGGGAATTCGAGCGATGATGAAAGGTGCTCAGCTCTGCCAGACGAGCACAAGCCCCCCTTATCCACCCCCGGCACTCACTGTCATCCCAAACAAGCCGAGGCTGATTTCTGGGAAGTGGCTTGGGAGAAGAGCAACCCGAGGAGCTCTCCAGGGCCACCAGGGCAGGTCCCTCGCAGGACTGTCCCCAAGGCAGGGCCGTGTCCCGAGCTGTGCCCCTCGGCGTTCCCAGCCCCTCCAGCCCAGCCTCTGCCTCTGCCGCTGCTTCCCACCGCCCGCCAGCTGTCAGCAGCTGGGGAGCGCCCTGGGATTTGCAGGAGCTGGGGGGAGAAGGGGTTTTGTGGACAGCTGCAGCCAGGCAAAACCCACGAGGGAAGCCCCTCGCTGGCCTCTGCCTTTCCCAGCCCAGCGCGGCCAAGAACATGAGCTGGGCTTTGGCACGGAGTGCAGGGAAGTGGGGCCACCTGCCCGCCTCCCCAATAGCCCCAAAACCTGCACAGAGGAGTTGATGTGTGTGATACAGCCAAGCAGAAGCTGTCTCTCTATGTTTTGGGGGTTTCTCTATAGATTTCTTTTCTCTGTGGCTGTTTTTGGGGGTGGGCAAAGGGGTTTTTGGCTGGTGGCACCCGGGGCCTGGATTCAAAACTGCAGGGCAGGGGGAGGACACGGACCATGGGAGGCCCTGCAGGATGCAGGGCCTATCCCTTGACCCATCCAAAGGACATCCCCAAACCCTCTCACTCATCCTGGGGCTCCTTCCATGAGGTCTGGACACAGCCTGTCCAGGGAATGAGGGTGCAGAGCCAAACTTTGGGAACAGCCTGTCCATCAGCCCTAACTCTGGGGGCCGGAGCTCAGGAAAAATCCCAAGCCCATCAGTGCCAGAAGCACGGCCTGGGAGCACATTTTTTCTTTCCCAGGGCTGGGAAGGGGATGAGTATCACTTACCCTCTGTGCTTTGGGACGTGGCAGGGGACCAGGCCCTCCCCCTGGCCCTGGGGAAACTCCCCCATAAAAGCAGCTGGGACAGCCTGGCCCCAGCACAGACGGCTCTGCCACTGCCACAGCCCAGCATGGGGACAGCAGCCAGGGTGGCCTGGGCCCTCCTCATCCTCTCCACGCTGTGCTGGCACAGCCTGGCTCAGAGTGAGCATTGCCCCGACCCCAGGGGCTGGGGAACAGGGACAGAGCCCAGGGGTGTGGGGTTGGGTTTGTTTCATGCACGGGGTGCAGGGGGACCCCCCCAAAGAGCTGCCACTGCCGTGGCAGGAGGGCTGAGGAGGGACTGGGGGTCCTCGGGCTAAGCCAGGCTTGTGCTGTGCCCCAGGAGCTCCAGCCATGCCGGACAAGTGCTGCTTCAACTTCCAGACGAGAAGGATCAAGAGGGACAACGTGGTGGCCTGTTACCCCACCAGCCCCGAGTGCCCGCACCAGGCCGTGATGTGAGTACCCAAAATCCAGCCCTGGATCCTGCCACAGCTCCTGCCTTGCTCTGGTGGGTCCAATCCCCGTCCCCTGTGCCCCGAGCCTCTCGGTGTCGGGGTCCCCACTGAGCCCAGCTTCTCTGTGCCCCAGCTTCAGGGTGAGGAATGGGAAGGAGATCTGCACCCAGGCCAGCAGGGCGTGGGTCAAGAGGTACCAGCAGAGCTTCCAAGTCAGCTCCTTCTCCATCCCCAGCTAGCAGGGTAGCCGGGGACAGCGGGGACCCCTCCCCATGGGGGACACCGCCAAGGCACAGGGGACACTTTTGGATGGAGCAGCTCACAAGGGACATCTTCCCCATCACGATGGCCCTCACCACCCCCTGAAGGCAAAGGGCCTTTGCCAACCCACCAGGACGGAGCGTCCAGACCCTCCGTGGTCTGTGGAGAGGCTGCAGCAGGCGGGGGGTGCAGGGGGAGCAGCTCCACCGTTGTTTTTTGTAGACACTGAACAGAATTAAACGTGATTCCCACACGCAAACATCTGTCTGTGCGAGTCTCTTGGGACTGGGCAGATCCTGCTGCCGGCTTTCCTGCCCAGGTGTTGGGATCAGCGAGGAGCCAGGAAGAGTTGGAGACTCAGCCAGGTCCCAGTGAGGATGTCCGGGGGTCAATGGGGCCAACCCAAATCCACGAGAGCTTTGGGGAAGAACCAGAGGGACAACGTGCCCAGGAGGAGGGGCCTTCCTGTGCTCCTCATCCCCCATCTGAATTAACAGCCCCAATTCCATTAGAGGGGGACCTCGGGGATGCCTGAGAGCCCGAAATCCCAGGATGCCCCCAGGAAATGCGATGGGCGCTGTGACAGTGGCAGAGCCCCCACGATGAGCAGCCCGCAATGGGTGACGGAGAAACACCCAGGACAAACCCAGCCACCCACCAAGGAGAGGCCTCCCAGCCAGTGGCAAAGGGTGATTTCTGCACAGGAACTCGCAAATGTGAGCATCATCCTGTGCTATGTGCTGCTGACCACAACCCAACCTAAAATAGACTCCCAGCCCCAGCACCACTGGTCTCTCCCACACTTTCTAGAAGCCCTGGGCGTCACGGTGGTCAAAGGAGATGCCAGAAGAATTCCCCTTCACCACTCAGCCCTCATGGAGACACCCAAGGTGGTTCTTTCCACGGGGAGGGTCCAGAGCTGTCATGGAAAGCCTGGCAGGGGTTGTTATAAATCACACAGGGCTGCAGGCAGGAGGGCAGGCAGCTCTCGGTGGCCTGAGCAGAATCAGAGCTGCTGGTGCTGGCAGAGCCTCGGGCTGGACATGAAGATCTCCTTCGCCCTGCTCATCCTGCTGCTGGCAGCTGCCTGGACTGGAAGCCAGGGGATGTCCTGTAAGTACCAACAGGGAAATTTTCCCCTCTGAGCTGTCCCAGCTCTTCCTCTGATGGGATTTGGGGCTGGGGAAGGGGAGGAATGCTCAGCTCCTAATGGGGTTGTGAGGATGTGGGGCATCACCAGCTGCCTGAGCATGGAGCTGTCCTGGATTTGCTCAAAATGAGTAAAAACAGGGTTGGTCCAGCCCCAGAGAGGCAGCCAGGGAGCTCAACGGGCAAGGAAATGGGGGGGTTGGTTCTACCCTGGGGCAGAACATCACCCCAAGATGTTCCCTCTGCGGGCTGAGGGAGCAGAGCCCACACGCCTCGTGCCAGGAGTGGGAGAGCACTGAGCCCTCCCTCCCGCTCTCAGTCCGCAGCTCCAGGAGCCAGTGCTGCTCCAAGCTCTCCCGTCAGAAAATCCCCGAGGACAAGATCCTGAGCTACAAGTACACATCTCCCACCTGCAGCCGCAGGGCTGTGATGTGAGTAACCCCAGCTCCCAGGCAGCCTTCCTCCTCACCTCGCTCACCCTCCCTGCTCTCCAGCTGCTCTGCTTCCCGGGAGTCCCCAAAAACGGGGAGTCACCCTGCCCAGCCACCCTGCCCAGCGCGCGGCGCGTGGGGCTGTCCTCACCTGGCTCTTCACACTCCCCTCCCTCCCTGCTGAAGCTGAGCAGCCCCAGCTGGCCCCGTTCCTGCTGCCAGCAGGCCAGGAGCCTGCAGATGCTGCAGGAGTCCCTGGTGGGATGTCCCAGCCAGTCCCCAGGCTGACCCGAGATATTCTTTCCCCCCAAGTGTGGAGCTGCCCAAGGGGATGGTCTGTGTGGACCCAGAGAAGAGATGGTTCCAGGAGCACCTGAGGAACAAGAAGAAGCCAAACAGCACCTCCACGTGAAGCTGCCTTCCCCAAAAGCTCTAATTATTTGTATCCCTTAATTCTCTGTGTGCTTTTGTGTTGCTCAATAATTTCCGGAGCTGGCTCCGTCCCCTGCCCTGTCCTGCACGTCCCTCTGGGGACTCCATAAACTGCCTTGTGTTTCCCTGGAGTGAGGTGTCCTACATGCATCCTACCCAGGCTCAGGAATGGCCCTGGAGCCCCTGCAGAGGCCAGGAAAAGCCAAAGGGCTCAGCTCCCCTCCCAGGTGAAGCAGCCCCTGCCCAGGTGTGGGGTTTAAGGATGCCCTGGGCAGCTGCCCATGGGATGGGGATGGAGGCGAGGCTGGCAATGGGAGAACGATTCCCTTTGCGGTGTTTGAGGGCATTTGGGCTGGGGAATACCACTGGTGACAGCCCCAGCGGGGTGTCACTCCCTTTCCCACCACTCCCTGGGCCAGTTTGTCACCCTAACAGGGCACCCATCCGAGCCTCTGCAGCCAGGGTCTCCAGAAAAACGCTGCATTATCCACTTCCCTGTTCGTTTGTGACTCACTTGAATCATCTTTTTGATGAGCTAGGACATGCCTCACTCTTAAAGCTACTTTTATACACTTGGCCAGATTTGCTGCCATTTATCTGCCCCCATTTAAGGCATTTTTGGACAGAGCAGTGACCTCGGGCCAATGAATCTGCCACAATGCCCACAGGACTACATCGCCTGGAACTGGCCTGGAACTGGAAGGAATATTCTTGCCTAGGACTGTGTAACTGCAATTCTCAATCAAAGCAGGGAAAATGAGCATGAACAAGATTTTCTAGTTGCTCTTTGGTGCTGGAAATCCCAGGACCCAGCAGAATATTGGGATGTGTGAAGGATAGGGCAGGAACAGGTTCTCTAAATCATAGAAGAATTAAGGAAAAGACCTTTAAGGTCAAGTCCAACCATTAACCCAGCACCAAAACCACATCCCCAGGTGACGCCTGGGACACCTCCAGGGGTGGGGATGTCACTCCAAATCCCCCCCCCCGCCCCGAGCACTCTGAGTCAGAGATGGAGCCCACACAGAGGTGCCAGATGATGACTCAAGTCACCATCTCGGTGCCATTCAATCACTTGGGGATGAAAGACTGCCACAGGCAGGGCTGAGGGCCACCAGCTGCGTGTCCCTGTGGCTCTGGTGGGGCTGGGTGGCAGGAGGGTGGCAGGAGGGTGGCAGGAGGGTGGCCACAGTTCTCTTTCCCTGTGGCTGCAGTGCCAAACCACCCCCCTGCTGCTGGACATCATCCCCCACTAATCCCTTTGGGATTTTCTGGAATGCCAGGGGTGCTGCAGCTTCCTCCTGCCTGGGAGAGGGTGTTCTTTTCCTTACCCATTCTTCCCCTCGGGCTGGTGCAAAAGCCAGCCCCACAGCAAACCCAGCCTGGGTTGGGGGGTCTTATCAGGGTCCTCAGGGAGGGGAAGGAACGTTTGGAAATTCAAATTACAAATCTATCAGCAGAGCCTGGGGTAGGAACTGTGCTTTGAATGCAGAATTGCTCCCACAAAACCACACACACGAGGGTCAGGGATGGCTCATGAGGCTGCCCTGAGTTCTCCTCGGAGCCTCGAGCCACAGGACCCCTTTGCAGCATTTTTATCAATGACTGTCACTCCCCAGGGGGATGTTGCATAAACCCAGTGGCTTCCTCTGCACTTGCACGGGATCGAGATGCTGGCAGTGACTTTCATTTCTTCCTGCTGTGGGCTCCTGCCTCGGGCTGCAGCCTGGGGAAGGCAGAGGTTGCTTTGATCCCTTTGGTGCTGCAAAGTGTGGGTGCCCTCTCCTGAAAGGGGTGCCCAGAGCATCCTTCTGCCTCATGGTCAGACTTGATTATCCTTGTGGAACCCTTCCAGCTCAAGAATATTCTGTGGTTCTCCTCTTATCCCTTATTTCTGGGATAAGACCCCTAAGGGAGAGGTTCCTCACTCCAGGACTGAGCAAATTTGGGGTCTGCTCTGGCCCCACACTGTTCCTGCTGCTCCTGGATGCTCCCCCTTGTCCTCACCTCAGGGATGGTCCCTCTGCACAGCCCCAGGGGCTGAGGGGCTTTTAGACTTAATTCCCTCCTTTTCTTTGGGATACTCATGCAAGGCAGTGCCCAAATCATCGGATTATGCGAGACCAGTGCCATGTTTGCTCTCCCCCCCCATGTGAGTTTGTCCTGGTGGTGAGGTGGCCACAGCCTGGCTCAGGAGGAATTTATGGGAATCTTTGTAGCCTTTTTGTTTTGGCTGCACCTGTCTCAATTGCCTCTTCCTTTCTTATTTGTTCTCTTTTCCTTTTCCTCTCCTGGGTGCACAAAATGTTGGTGGTACTGAGCACTCGACCATCACCAGACCAGCCAAAAAGAAGTGGCACCTTTGGCTCTTTATTCCCCTCCCTAACTAATGGGCTTCTTCTTTCTTTAGTTTTTCACATTTGCATTTGTAAAGCCCAAGTTTCTCTTTCCCTGAGTTTCCTCCCCCCAAATCCGTGTTCCTCTGCTGGACCCAAATGTCACCTGCTCACAGAAGTCCTCCACAGCAGGAGAAATAAAACTACAAGTCATTTCTTTACTCTCCCTTTTTATCAGTTCCTTCTATCTAATTCCTTAAACAGAATTAAGCACGAGCTCCCTGCTCTTGCTGAGCTGCATTTTTGTGCAATTCGTCATAATATCCTCGATTCCAGTCACAATGGAAAGTATTTCTTCAGCCTCCAGTAAGAAGTCCCATCCGGCCCTCGGCTGAAAGGAGAACCGAAAGCTTAGCCAGTCATTTCTGCAGCAAAGAGGAAATATTTTTTGCCTTTTCCATCAGAAATAATCTCTGAATGGTGAGGTTTCCTGTGGTTCCTGCCGGATGACAAGCCATGCTCTAGAAACTGCAGTGCCCTGATCTGTTTCCAGGGTTTGCTGCCTGTGGGATATTCCTCACCATGCTCCTGGGGTCTGCTGTCCCCCAGTGCTGCTCTCTTGCCCATCCTGCCCCTTTTTCCTCTGTTTTCCTCCACCAAGCCAAGCTCAGCTCATCCCCAGCTCAGGGCTGCTCTCTCCACAGAAATCCCAGCCAGGGTTTGGACAGCTCAGGATCTCATTCCTGTGGTTGACCCAGACAGAAATTCCTGGTTTCCTTCATCCTGTCAGTCCCCACTCCCACTTCTCCCCCAGGCATAAACAAACAAAGCTGGCTCTGAGAGGGCAGGAGAGGTGTCAGAATTTCTGGGATGGCTGGAGGACAGAGAGAGGGAAATCTCTGTGGGACATGTGCAGTTTACAGGCAGAGAGGGTAATGAAAACATCAAACATTTCCACTGGCTGGCCCTGAATTTGGGATTCCTCTGCACACAGAGGGTGCTTTGAGCTCTGGAGAAACCTCTCAGTGTCTCTTCAATCAGCAGGGCAGAAAAACAGAATAAAGTCATGCAGATCTGCATTACTCTGGGGAACTGAGTCCCCTCCTTCTGCCTTTGTGTGTTCAGGGAGATGTGACAAGCAGGAGCATTTACAGCAGGTGAATTTTCCAAGCCTTCCTGAACCACCACAGATGGAGACCCTAGTTTATACTTAAATCTCAAGGATTTATTTATTTATCCCTTTGTAGCCCCATGCACAGAGTGGCTGAAACAGAAAGAGCTGGAAATTGGGAGCTGGAGAAAGAGCTGGAACAGCTGGAACAGCTGGACCTGCTCTTCCACCATGCCAGGGGCAGATCAGCACTGCCCAGCTCCAGGAGATGATGTGCACCCATTCCCACCTCTGTCCCACAGATGCTCACACCAGGCAGGACCTGGTGGCTGGGGAGGCTTTGCTGGGTAAGAAGTGTGGCTGGGAGCACAGGGCCTGCCATGGCTCAGCATTTTGGGTGACAGGATTTGTCCCTCGGATCAGACAGGGATTAGTCATACCCAAGGCAGGGTCAGCAGCAAGGCCAGGGCAAGCTGGGGGTTTACATGGCAACTGCAAACCGTCTGTGGCAGCATCAGGAAAAGGCTGGGAAAAGCAAAAAAAACCAAAAAAAATGGAGGAAGGAGTGATTCTGGCAGCTCACTGTGCCTGGGTGTGCAGCAGAGGGGGGTGTTTGGGAATTACCCTCTGGCATTGCAAATGCTGCCCTTTTTCAGTCACTCTCCAGTTCCCTGGAGATTTTATCTGTAATGGTCCCAGTGGGTCCCAGCAGGATCCTCTCCTCCCTCTGGCTCCTACTCTTAATGCTGTCTCTGACAGAGGTGGTTTTGCTTTTGGGGCTAAATCAGGAGAGATTAAATTGGATTAAATGATCCTGCTTGGGAAGAAGTGGGCAAGCAGTTATTGCAACAACTTGAGCACTGAGAGGCTGCAGACAAAACTGAAACTTCAGAGAGGTGTAAATTGAGCCAGGGGTGAGGGAAAGTGGCAGAGCAGGCTGCTGGCCTGGACCAGGGCACCAGAGCCCAAACCTTGCGGGGACTCCGTGTCTCTGCAGCCTTGCCAGTAAGGAAATTGTTCTTTTGGCCAATCACTAGCAAAAAGGGACAGATGTGAGAGCCACAGTGACTTCTAGCTCGACACAACCTCATTCCCTCCTGATGTGCCCCATCCAAGCAGGAGCTATCAGTGGAGATGAAGGCTGTGGACCTTACTCTGGGTCCCCGTGGTGGAGCAGGACAGGAAGTGGCATTTGTGGCAAACCCAGGGAGAAGTTGGCATCTGTCTCCTGGCAGAGATTTTCTGCCAGCATCTGGGGCTGAGGGGGTCCATGCCAGAGCACCCGAGCTGGGCTATGCCACCCCCAGAGCTGCCCCACAGCCCTGGGACAGTTTGGGACCACCAGGCACCCAAAGAGCATCTCCAAAGCTGCAGCCTCGTGGCCGGCGCTTCCCCTTCTGCGGTTTTCTCGCCTTTTCCAGCTCAGCAAAACTGGGTGATCCTGACATAATTTCCATGGTATGATGGCCTCACTTTCTTTCTTTGAAACGCTGCACCCCCCTCCCCTCGGATGGGGATAAAAAGGGGAGCACAGCCCCAGAGCCACAGAGAGAGTCCTGCAGCCTTCCCAGCTCCAGCTCCTCTCAGAGCCTCAGCCCACAGCACCATGAAGGTCCTGGCAGCCACTCTGGTCACTCTGCTCCTCCTGGCCACCTGCTCCCCATCTGAGGGTCACCTCGGTGAGTCCAGCGTCCCTGGAGAGCGCCAGCCCTGCCAGGGGCACCCTGGAGGCTGTGGGGAGCTGGGGGGTTCTGCGTCACTCTGCGGGTTTGGAGCTGGGGGTTCCCTGGAGGGGGCAGAGGCTGTGCTGCAGCTGGGGTCTCACCAGGGCCCTGTGTCTGTCCCCTGCCCCACAGATGGCGTCCCCAGCACCTGCTGCTTCAGCTACCACAAGCAGCCCATCCCTCGGCGCCTTGTCAGCTCCGTCTTCGAAACCAGCAGCTCCTGCACCCAGCCGGGAGTGATGTGAGTACTGGGGACACACGTGGGACACTCGGGGTGCTGCTGCTGCTGGGACTCAGGTCCCACTGCCTTAGCCCAGCACCAGCACCTCAAGGCAGGTTTTATCCCACAGCGTGGTTACCAAGAAGAAGAGGCAGTTGTGTGCAAATCCACGGGTAGAGTGGGTGCAGGAGCTCCTGAAGGACTTCCAGAGCCTGAAAAATTGAGCCACAATCCCACCCCTGCACAGCTTCCAGCCTCGGGCACAACAGAGAGGATTTGACCCCCCACCTTCTTCAACGGGGAAAATTATTTTATTTAACTTATTTAAGTTAAACTAAGTATTCTTTTTCTAAGCACAAAAATTATTTAAACTATGTCAGAATAATACACTAAAATAAAGATCATTTCAATCATATCCATGTCTCTGTTAATGAAGGGTCAGTTTTGATGCCTCCTTGCACCAAGGTGGGAGAAGGGACCACAGGGACCCCTGGGTTTGCTGTTCCCCAGCTCTGGTGCCACCCAGTTTGTCCCCACAGGCGACACCAGTGTCTCACCTGGAGCTGCCAGTGGTGGCTCTTGTTTGGGGAATGTTCTGGAAGCACCTGTGGTGCCACAGGAGAGTTGGGTACGCTGTTCTAAGGGATGGAATATCCTTTGGGCAGCTTGGATCACCTCTGCCCCCTCACAACAGCTGCTGAGTCCTCGCCGAAGGAACAACTAAAATATCACTGTGCTGTCAGGATTATTCTCATGCTGAACCCACCAACAAATATTTTAAAATAAAAAAAAAATTGAGCTGCAGATCCTTCCCCAGCTCTGTTGTCCCACACCACTGGTGATACCACCAGCCAGTTTGTCACCCAGCAAACAGGGCACCCACCCAGGACACAGGACATGGGGACAGCGGAGCCAAATGTCTATGCCACCCAACTCTTCGTTAACAGGCACATCGATATCATTGAAACTATTTCTGTTTGAACTTATTATCCTGACACATTTGAAATACCACACCTAATAGCTGCCTTCCGTGAGTTCAGAGATATTTCTGGTGAAGGAAATGCAGTAGATTTCACTCATCTGGGCTTCAGGAAGACACTTGAATTAAGGCCAGATAGTAAATTATGAGCAAAGGCAGAGAAGATGTGACTGGCATGTGAAAAGTAAATTTGGTCAAGAGCTGCCTGAAAGGGGCATGGTAATTGCTTCAGTTGAAAGGGGCTGTGTCACACTGAGAGGGTCTTACCCACACACTTCCTTCAGTTTCTGCCTCAAAAAATATCCTGCTTGACATTTGCATTAATGACCTTGGCACAGAAAGCAGGAGAAGGCAGAGGAAATGTGCTGACGAGGCAAAACGAGATGGGATCATCAATCTAGAGCAGGCCAGGACATCACACAAAAGGATTCTAACGACCTTGAGGGATGGAGCAGGGATCCAAGACAGCACTGCAGAGTAGGATCCTGCTGGTGGGGACAGGGATAACAGGAACAGCCAGTCCAGTTGGGAGCTGGGAATGTCTGGGGCAGGAAAAATCCCACACCACGCTTCACAAGAGTGGTGTTACCACGAAAAGAGTTTAATGCAAAAGGTTTGGATTGAAAAGTGAGGGGCTGATCCATGTAAAGACACCAGAGGTTGGAAGGAGATGCAGGGGCCACTGCTGGTGTGAGGACAGGCTGGAAACTGCCTGGGAACACCCACAGAGGGGAAATCAGGTTTGCACAGGGGAGGTGTAAGGATCTCATGCAGGTTTCTGACCCAAGATAAAAGCCAAGGGATAAAAACCAACCAGCACCTTCCACAAACCACCCAGACTGGAGCTGAGATTCCTCCCCAGGGTGAACTGGCTTGTCTTTACAATTCCCAGAGGAGTAGGAGCTTTTGGAGCCCAAGGTGTCCCTCAAAGCTGCACTGCTGTGGAATCCAACGTTCTCCAAGGCTGCCCAACAGCAGCAAAGTGCTCTCCTTCCCAGGAAAAGCACCAGATTCTCTCCCTCCCCTCCAGGCCTGGAGGAGCTTTTGGTGCTCTGGGCTTTTGGTATGAGCTGCCTCACTCTGAAACTGGCCTAGCTCAACTTGGAACTGCAGAATAACAGCACTTCTGCCAAACTTCCTCCAGAATATCCTTTTTGGATGCTCCCCCCTCTAACACCCCTCTTTCTGTGTCCTGAAGGAGCAGAGCTGAGACAGCCTCTGGTGGTGCAGACACCCCCATTTCCTAAGCTGACCCCTTGGTGTTTCAGCTCCCACGGGCTGAATTCATTTTGTGAACTAATTAATTCCAGCCTTTTACTCTCCACATTCCCTGTGTGCCCATCCCGGCTCGCTGGCCTTGCTGCCACATCCCCAGGGACGTGTCACCATCACTGCAGAGTCCTTCAGCACACCAAATCTCCTCTGGGATCATCAGGGGTTTCTATTTCTTTATTTCTCTCCTCTCGGTTTCCTCCACATCCTCATCTCTGATCAAGTCCCTTCCTGGGCCAGCCCACTGCTGAGCTGAAAGATTTTTATAGCCCTATTTTAAATTTTCAGGCTTTTTCTATCGACTTCCTCTTTCTCTGGAATTTCTCTTTCGAATTTACTGAGACAAGAATAATCCTGGGGTCTGCTTGAATCCCTTTCCTTCTCAACCACAGGATGTGGGGCACACTCACATGTTAGGGTGAATTAATTCTATCCCTCCTGCTCTGTGAATCCAGCACCCACAGCATCCCTCCACTCCCAGATTCCAGCCAAAGCTGTCTCTCTGGACACTCTCCCCTGCTTTTCTCCTGAATTTGCCTTCTGTGAATTCCCCAGCAGGACACGCTGTCAAACCTTTGCTTTGCTTTTAGGACCAAGCCAGGAGTAATGGAAACCATCAGCCCTTTCCCATCCTTTTCAGAGCCACTTTTTTTCCTGCAGCCTCCATGCCTGGACCCTGCTGGGTGTAATTCAGCATGACAAAGCCTCCTCCTCCCAGGAGAGGCATCACTCCTGATTCAGAGTGATTTTTGGTGTGAAAACTGCTCTTTACCCTGGGCTAAAAGCCTCGGTGCAGCCCAGGGTGGGCTCCCCCGTGCGCCCACAGCCCCTCCAAAGAGCTGACCCTGCTGCCCCCAAAAATGCCTTGCAGGAAGGTGGGAAGGAATCAGACAGTGCAGAGAACCAGAAATAACAAAACACAGCCGGGTTCTGCGTCTGGGCCCGCCTTTAGCCCAGAGAGCTGAGGGGAAAAAACATGATTTTGCAAGCAAGGACTCGGGACAGCTGTCCCCACACCAGGACTGTCCCCACCACCATGAGCAGCAGGCTGGGAGCTCAGGTGACAATGACAAATGACAGGTGCCAGCCTGGAGCTCCATGCCCATCCCTGAGGTCGGGGCACAAGTGCCAGGGATGCTGTGGGAAGGACACAGCCCCCCAAACACCTGGGGCACAAGAGCCAGCAGACCGTGGGGGCTCAGAGGGCACAAGGCTGGGGAGAAGCAGAGGAACAACCCAGGCACAGGGATGTCTGCAAGGGGAAAGAGGAAGGAGTTTGCCCTGTGTGTGATTCTGCAACGGGCGAGATGTGAACTCACCCTGCTGCTGGTAAACGAGCTCCAGAGCAGCAGCACCGGGCAGGAACTCAGGATCACTCATCAGGGTGACTCAGGGGTCAGCCAGAGGTGTGTGGTGTCCAAATTCCAGGGTCAGGTCAACCCTAGATTACCCAAGAGGTGAAAATAATCTTGTTTTTTGAGAGCTAGGTGCCAGCAGAGGATGTGCAGTCTCCAAGGATTGGACAGCATTTGCTGCCTTCCGAGGCTCAGGAGCACCCTGAGGAGCTTCCATCTGCACAGTTCCCATCTCAGGGAATCTGAGGGAAGGGAGAGGCCCTCGGGGTTAGAGCATGTGTTTTTTTCAGGGAAACAGAGAAAGCAGGGCTGGGGAGACTCAACTTCCACTCACTGTGTCACTCTAGAAATGGACTTCCCCTCTTTCCAGGTGATCTCCCAGCACCTCCTCACTGCTGCAGGATTTTTTTTTTTTTTTTTTCTGTTTGAGATCAGGACTTTGTGTCCTTTCTAGCAGGAAAACAAAAGATGAAATTGTTCAGTGACTCCTGTGACCCATTCTCAGGCCTCTCTCACCCTCTTTGCACTGCACACCACAATTCTTCCACGCTCTGTAAATTTAACAAGTCCATGCTTGTTTCAAGCAGCATTAATAAAAATATCACATAGCACCAGAGCTGTGGTGTCCCCCACACTCCTGGCAGTCCGGGGTGAAATCCATCCAGCCATTTCCACAGGCTGACAGTGACAATGAGGTGTCAGACACATTAGGGGATTTTTTTTGCAGTTTGGGGAGCTGCCTCATCCCCACGGGGTAGCGAGCTGCTCGTGCAATAATCCCTTCCCAGAGCACACTGCTCACAGCTTTTGAATCCCTGTCAAAAATGATGTCAGGTTAAACTCCAGGAAAAGAACAGGAGTGAGTGCCTGCTAGTGTGGGAACACAGGACTTGGCAGAGATTCCCAAGGAGGGTTTCCCAGCCAGGTCTTCCCGAGCTGCTGCAGAGCAGCATTGCAGCACCATCTGCTGCCTGCTGCTCCCCAGCTCCTCTCCAGGCAGCTGAGACATCCCTCACTCTTCAGGGGGACAAATCCTGCAGCCACTGGTTAGAAAGTGAATCCATCTTCTCTTCTTGGGGGAAACCAGGGCTCAGGCTCCTCAGACTTCCCTCAGCTGGAGCACAGCCTCAGATCCTGTGGTCAATACTGCAGGTGAGCGTGAGCAGCAGAAGCACCAACTTACAGAATTTAATTGCTGCAAATATTTACTCAGGGTTTAAACAAATTAACACCCTGCTGGCACTTCTCTTTGCAGTGGCCTCCCTGCAAGGGCACAGCACATCTGACTCCGTGTGTGGTTGTGCATTTCTCAAGCTGATTCCAGCCCCTCCTTCTCCATCTAAAAGGCTCACAGCAGATCCCAGCTCCTCCTGACCCATCTGAAAGGTTCACAGCAGTTCCCAGCTCCTCTTTCTCCATCTAACAGGTTCACAGCAGATCCCAGCTCCTCCTGACCCATCTGAAAGGTTCAAACACCATCCCAGCCTGCAGGAACGTGGTGCTGCACAGGAGCAATGCATAGCAAGGACACAGCAGGCTGAGAACAGCTTGCAAAGGCAGGTCTCATATTTGAGCTGGCAGGAGTGTGTCCTTGTCCTTTTCTTCACTGGGATTTACAGGACTAAGTCCAGAGAAATAAATCCGAGGTGCCCACAGAGCTGGGCTCCTCCTCTGGGCCCTACCCCGTGGTGCAGCTCAGAGCAGAAGGAAGACCCAGCACGTGTGAAGGATGAGGGTACAAGCTCAGCTGGCTCTGGTAAGACACATGCCAGAAAAAAAGAGGGAACAGGAAAAGAAGCAGCAGGGGAATCCCAGTATTTCTCCTCACCCTCAAATCCGAGAATGCCACATTCAAAGCTGCTGCAGCATTTCCTGGCTAATACAGGAGATGGTTCAGTGTCCCAAATCCTGGTCACTGCCCCCTCCCCAGCCTTGGGACTGTGACAGCATCTGCCTCATCATTCTGGCATCTCTAACAGCTTCTCCCTCTCACATACCAGGCTTCTGCAGACAGCTCAGAAATTGTGTGTAACAGCCAATATGCTGCAAACATCTCGTGCCAGATTGAGCTGGGAGAGAATTAACACAGCCCAAGCCACCCAGCCAAGGCAGCAAGTGCTCCCAGGGCTGGGAGCAGCCAGGGCAGCCCTGCAGAGCACTGCTGTCCCCTCTCCACAGGCAGCTGCCTTCCCTCTCTGTGCTCAGCCTGCTGCAGATGTGTACAGAGGAGATTTGGCTGTTTGTTCTCCAAACCTGCCTTGTTAATGCTGGAGGAATATTGACACAACGTTCCCTTCAAAGCAAATGGAAATTGAAGCTTTTTATTGAACTTGTTGGGTTTTTTTTTTCTTTCATCTTAGCTCTTAGAACAAGACGTTCAACAACATTAATTTTTACATCACATGTCACAAGTTCAGCCGGGCTCCTGCCTTAGCTGCAGCTGAATATTGCCTGCTTCCCCACAAGTCCTCAGAGTGAAGATTTATGGAGAAGCAGACACTTAAACACACGCAAAACCAGAAAATGCAAGTGGGTTTTACTAATGAGGCAGGCACTTTGCTGCATGCACCTCTCCACCAGAAACAAGTCCCGCTTTAGCAGACACCAGCAGCATCTTTTGTCTTTGTCTAATTTGGGAGCTGTGTTGCACAGAAGTGGGAAGGCAGCTAATGTATGCAAAGTTTGCTCGAGCAGAAAATGCTTGATCTGGTCAGGGACTGGAAGAACAGAAGCTTTGCATTCCAAATAAAGGATTCCCCCAGGAATGGGAGGTATTTGAAGATGTCCACTTCTGCATCTGGAATTAAAAGCTGAGATTTCTCACAGAGAAATGCAAATCAATTAAGTGAACCAAGAGATGTTTGGGGAGGAGAAGGAAAATATTTGGCAGGCAAACACTAAAACGTCGAGCAGCTCTGTGGGAGTCATGTCCCAGGGACTGGACCAAAAACATAATTAGCCTGTTGTGGAGATAAACACCAAGCTTGTGTTCTGTCTTCTCATCCCAAACACCTCCTGGGCACTTGCTGCCTCACATCCTTCCTCCAGCAGCAGAGCTCTAAGTGTGTGAAACACCTGGGGGAGGAAGGGTTTTAGCAACATGTGAAGAGTTCCTTCCAAAGTGCACAAGTAGTAAACAACATTTCCTCTGGGCTTGCATGGCTCCCAGCCACACTGGGGGCACGTGTGGCATTCCCAGCTGATGTCACCTGCCCGGGAGCTGGATGGCAGCTCTGGATCCACAGTGCCTTGTCTCTCACACCTGGCAGCAGCCAGAGCTGTCCCCACAGAGGGAAAAAGGCCACCAGTCCCACCAGGCTGGCAGGGAAACGAGGGACTTTAAATGTAGATCACATCTGAGTCATGCTGCTGAACCTGCAGGCAAATCAAGGAAGGAGAATTAGTGCTGGCTTAAAGTAATTCCCTTTGGTCTGGTCTTCCTTTCCTCCAACTCTGGAGCCTTTTGCAATAGCTTTTCTTCCTTCTTTCAACAAATGTATTTGCCTCATCCCTGAGTTTAATATTAAAAGTTGCTTCTGCTGCCTCAGAAAGAGCTGCTCCCTCAGCTGTGTCCTTTAGTTCTAAGCACCTGAAGGAGGTATTGAATGTTATATTCAGGAGCTTTTAATTGATCTTAAACCCCCACAGTTTTGTTCAGATAAACCACAGCAAATCCATCAGGCTTTCCCCATTCCCAAAACCTGGCCCAATTAGCAGTGCCTACAGACAGCTGATTTCCTTCCCACTGTTCCAGACCACGTTTCCTTACAGCTCTTCTTCACTCTCCAGTCCAATGACATTTCAAAGCAGGTTGTTTTCTCCTGACACCCAGCTCACTGCTCTTCAGGCCTCTTTGACAGGGAGCACATGGAAGAGAACTGAGCTGTTGGGAGCCTGGGCATTTATTGGTCTCTTCCTCCCTGCCTTTTAAAAGCAGAAGAGAGGCACAGTATGTTTTAAGCTCTCTATACCTGGGAGCACATTTCTCATTTCCAAGTCTGGCTGGTACAAATAAAATTTAACACAGATCCTCCTACTGTGTACAGACATCTCTGCTTCATTTACCAAGGCTTACAGCTTTGCACTCCAGCTTAGATCAGAAGTGAGAAAAAACAGGCAGCCTCGAGTTACAAACATTCCCAAATGATGTGCCAGCACCAGGGGCTCCAAAATCCTGCAAAATCCTTGTCAGCTTGTGAGGCTGGGACAGAGCAGGACAAACCAGGTCCCTACAGGCAGCCACCCTCTCTGAACTCTCAAGTTTTAGGCAACATTTAGGAATTTACTTACAAATCTGATTACCTTTATAATCTGTTTTCTGGTTCCCGTGCCCACACTGTTGACAGCCAAGGAATTGGCTTGGGAAGATGACTTTTCCACTGGCACCGTGTGCTGAATTTTGTTGGTGCAGGGCCAGCTGCTTGCAGTGTTTAACAAGTAAGGAGGGAAAGGTCTTTGAAGATTTACACCCAGTGAATCGCCAGTTTCGAAGGATTTCATCCATGATGGGGCCTTTAAAAGAACAGAGCACATGGAAATTTAATGCCCTCTCTATATCAACACTCATTAAGCCAAAAAGAACATCAGAGGAGTAGTCAGACAATAAAGGCCATCTTGCCTCATCATTTTTCAAGCCTCCCTTCTGTCTCTAAAAACGATTGACTCAGAGCCACTTTTGCTACATGAGGAACAACCTGCAGACAAAGCCAGCCCTATTCCTGCCCTGCTTCAGGAAGAAGCTGAAGAGTTTATTTAAATAACAAGCAACTTATGACAAAAATCTGGGTCTAGTTCCTCAGTGGATAAAAAGAAAAAAAAAAAGAAAAAAAAAAAAAGCTTTTATGACTTTCAGCAACCACAAAGCACATGAATGAGAATGTGATGCAAACTGTAAGAAACCACATTTAAATGTGTTAGTCACAACAATTTCATTTGCTTCAAGACCTTAAACCCTGATTGTGATTTCATAATCATAAAATAAGACGATTATTTTTTGCTGATGGTTCTGGTATTCAGTGCAGGAAAAAGGCCTTAAGACTTTGTTTTGACATGAATTTTCCTCTAAAAGTGTTCAGGCTTCTAATATTTTATCATCAAGGGTACTAAAGGCTTGGGCTGGAATACAGCAGCTCTCCTTGGCACACCCACGCTGTTCCATTTTAGGGTTCATGCTGGAGAAAGGGGCAGGGATTTAGGGTTCTTACACTTCCTAAGGAGTAATCCAAGGAGCCCAGGACTTCATTCCAATGACTGTAAAGCCCAGCCTGTTTTTCCTCCAGTTTCAGAGCATGGATTTCAGACTTCAGTTCTTTCAGTCGATCTTCGAATTTCCTGCTCTTTTCTAAGTAGTCCAGCCTGGGTCCACATATTGGAGACAAAAAGTTCAGGGTGGCACAATTTAACTCAAGAACAGGTGAGAGGAAGGAGGAGTAGTTTGTGGAAGGAGGAGAGTTGGGTTTTGTTTCATTTTATGTTTCATTAGTAAAATGAACTCTGGCAATGCCAGCCTGGCTCCCCTGACCCAGTGACAAGGGGGTTCACTTCCTTTTTGCTTCCTAACTTTTTACCAAGAATTTCCTTCCAGACTAAGGGGTGTCTGATGGATCAGCCCCCAGCAATTCCACACTTTAGCACTAGAGAGAAACTTCTGTCCTCTCACATGCTGTTAGTTCAGCAAAGTGCTTTGTCCCTCCCCAAGACAGAAGGTTCTGGATTTATCATGGCTTGATGCCACCAAAATCCCTTCCCCTGTGTGAAAAGCCAGTCTGACACAGACATCACCCACAGCAGCTCAGTTTTAAAAGGCCTCCAGCCACAAGCATCCCAAATTATTAGAAGATGGACCGTGATTGCCTTTCTCATTAATTTGCACTACAAGCATACTGATACCTCTCTCTCTCTATCTCAAAGGAGAGTCTCTTGAGGTCGATGTCCTTCAAATCCAGCTTGATGGATCCTTTGTCAAAGTTGGCATCTCTGCTGTCACCTGGGGAGTACTGGGGGTACTTGGCCATGTGCTGGAAAAGGCAACACAAGCACTGTCAGTGAGGTCTGATGAACTGATTTGGGATTTATCTCCTCAGTTCTGCAAGAATGCCACATTGAGCTATTCCCCAAGTTTCTGAGACACACAGATGGCTCCTGCAGCCCTTCCCCTGCACCCAGCTGAAGTCCACAACCCACACATCCAAGAACAGATATTTATCCTGGCTGCAGTTGTTTCTATTTCAGAGAATGGAAACCCAGCCTCAGCAGGGCTGGAGCAGAAGAAGAATTGGGGCACAGAACTTCAGCAGTGCTTTCTTGCTGAGGACAACTCCACCTGCTTTGCCCAAAGCCAGATGGACGTACCAGGATGACACAGCTGGCTCAGCACAACCATGTCCACAAAAACTGCCTGGCTGAAATGGCACCATGAGTTAGGCACGAAGGCAAGACAGCCTCTGCTCCCTAAATCCATCAGCAGTTCTGGTTTTAACTTTTGCCTTGCCTTTCTTTCCATCCTGAACAAACCCAACTTCCATCCTTGCTACACTGTTTTTCCACACCAGCTTGTCCCCTAGCTGATGCGACCATGCCACTACTCAGCTTGATGTGGGCTATAAAAATGTCTCCAACACCTGACTGTCCCTGAAGTGGTGCCCAGTGGAGCAGAACTTACAGGATAATTAAGCCTGGTTATGTCCAAGAGCTTCTGCTTCGCTTTGCGCTCAGCCTCCCGTGCCTCGTGCAGGTCTTGTTTCAGGTGCTCTGCTTCCTTGGCTCTGGAAGAGAAACATCCCGAGGGGAATGGCTGATGGTTTCCAACCAACACATGGATTTCAGAGCTCACTTGTTCCAGAGAACACTTGTTGCAGAGAACAAGGCCACTACTGTGTTATCTTTGCACCGAGGCGCTCGTGGGAGGATGCTCACATGGAGAGCTGACTGGGCACAGCAGGACAGAGACACTCCTGCACAAAGTGTCTGAATTAATATGATTTTCCTACTCCTAATTTTCACGGGGCTCAGTTACAACCTGCTGATACAGATTCTCTCCAGGCCCTCAGAGATCCTCCCTGAGGTGGGGAAGAGGTTGCTCTTTATTTTGGCAAGCTTCTTGGCAGTATCCTAAAACAAGTAGGAGGATTTCTTAATAACAGGGTTAAAAATCCTCTGTCAACACTGGCCTGCTCTGCATGTTCAGGGAACATGCAAAAACTCGGAGTGGTTCATATTCCACGTGAGTTTACCAGGTTTTACATTTCTTAAAGATCTGAAAGGGAAACAAGAGACAAGAGTACTTGGTACTAATGAATGAAACCAGCCTCATATCTCACAGGGTATAAAGAGTAAATTTAGATAGGTAGCCAGTGCTACCTGTGATAATGCTAAATAGAAGATGCTTCTGCACTCTGGATCTTTCTAAGTAGACATCTCCACAGGTTTGCGTCTGATCCTCTGTACACTTGACCTGCAATGCAACAGCAGCATCCAGGTGGAACAAACAAGGCACAAGGAGGCTTAGTTCCTCTGAAGTGTCACTTCAGGAATAATTCTCCCCTCCTGGGCTTGGCTCTGAGGAAAGCAGCGCTCCCTGCAGCCCAGCTGAGAGCACACAGCTCCAGGGAAGCAAACCCCACCTCCTGTCGGACTCCTTCACCAGCTTTACGGCGATCAGCTCCGCCTCCCGCATCTTCTGCTCCATCAGCCGCTTCTCCTCCTTGCTTTTCAGAGCTGAGATCTCCAGCCTCTGGCGTTCCTGCTCAGCCTCTGCTGCATTTTGGGCTAGCAGCTTGGCCTCTTCTTCTGCAATCTGGGCTTTCTCAGCCAGCAGCTCTGCTGCTTCTTGGGACCGGAGCTGAGGAAAAAGAATTTCTCTTAGGTTCCTTGTGTAGAATCTACAAAATCAGCCCTGCAGGCAGGCAGAAGACATCTTTTAACAAGAGATCAAGTGACAAAATAGTCTTTCTTCAATAAAAACCAGACACCAGGATCTAATGTTCCTCCTCTGCTCCAGAATTTCCTGTGTCTCATCTCTACAAAGCAATTAGAAAAATCTTAGAGTGGGACAAAGCTGAAGTCAGCCCTTTCAGTTGCCTCTTTCTCCCAATTTCAGCTCCAAGATTGTTTCCTTTCCCCCCTCTCAGCCTGAAGAGAGCACTGAGAGCCAAATACACAGAGGGAATGGCTCACAGATTATTGCAGATCAGGGCTTTCCTAGGGATTCCTGCACACCTTTTCCACCAGTGATCAGAAAATCTCCAGTTTTGTCTGAGCTGCAATTCCTGGTATCAAAAAAACCCTGCTTCCAAACCAAGAAAGCCCATCAAGCACAAGAACATTCCGTCTAACTCACCAGGGCCTCGTTGGCCTGCCTGGCTTCATCCTCCAGCTGGAAAAGGCGCCTTTCCAGCTCTTCTTTGGCTCTCTCAGCTTCTTCTCGGAGCTGCTTCTCCCTGGCCAGCCTCTGGTTCTCCATCTGGAAGCAGGATGAGCAATAGTTGGTGGGATTGCAGCAGGATCTCACCTGAGCCTGAGTGAAATGCTTCCAATGAAGAAAGGGCTGCTCTCCAGCTGGGAGGCTCAGCAGAGATGCTGAAGCTGCCTGAGGTTTGTAGCACTGAGCTCCTCAGGCAGGCACTGCTGGGAGAGCCCTTGGGTTACTGATCTGGTTTGTGCCCCAAATCCTTGGGATCACCTCTCCACACAAACACCTCTGACCTCCTCAGATGCCACAGAGCCGTTCCCACATTGAATCCTGCTGCACTTCCTCACCTCCCACACACACTTCGATGGAATACAGGAGCAGCAAGGGCACCAGCTGGAATAATAATCACTGTCTTCAACAACAGAAGAGCAGGAAAAAAATCTACCTTTTTTCTAGCTTTTTCTTCCCTGGCTTGTGCTTTCATTTGCTGGATCTCTATGGAGTCCACTTTTCTCCTCCTCATAAATAGGTCGTGGTTTCCAATGCACAACTGGAAAATCTGGAAAGGAAAGGCAAAACAAATGGGGTTTTGCTGGACTTGTGCCCCTGCCAGAGGGACAAAGAGGTCCACACTGTCCTCACAGGACAATTCTGACTTCAGCACAAGTGCTGGCACCTCCAAGAAAATCAGCAGCCAGGGCAGGCTCGCTCATAGCCAGGCACACAACAGTTCAGGTATGTTTGCAACAGGATGAGAGATTCCTCCTGTCCTTCATCTCCCTCTGATCCCATTTTCCTGAATTACACAGGATGATCTAGGCTGAGATCCCAAGATCACAGTGTTGTTTACAAACAATATTTCTCAGCTTTAGGCTCAGCTTTAAAGCAGGAAAGCAGTTCACTCACCAGTTTGTTCACCTTGAGCTGAGAGGAAAAGAACTTGAAGACTTCTGCTTTTTTGTCGAGGGGTTTAATAGTAAGCTACAGGCAAAAGAAAAAAAAAATTCAGGAAGCACAGTGAGGAGGAAAGTTAAGTTGAAACTATTAAAATCAATGCAAAGTTGAGCTCATCTCCTCTTCTCTCTGGGGAAGCAGTGATTTATGCCACAAAAAGGGGCAGGGTGATGTAAAACTGTTTTTTCTCCATAGAATCAGGCTGTGTTGGAGGAGAAACCCCCAGTGCCAGTGTGGATGGGGCTTTTCCTGATGCCACCTGTGCACTGCCCACCGTCCCCAGAGCTCTGGAACAAGCCCTGGTTATCAGGAGAGCAGACACAGCAGCAATCCCTAGAAGCAGGCATGGCCTTAAAACCAGGGAAATGTCAAAGCTCTCAGAACAGCAACAATCCAAGGGATAAACAAATGTGTCAGGGGCCTAAGGACTTGTCCTTCAGAGCAGTAGGTGAAAAGTCCTGGAGACTTCCTCGCTTTTTCAGTCCCAAGCTGTTCCCAGAGGCCAGGCAGGGTTTTCCTGCTGCCAGCTCAGTGCTTCACTCCATATCTTGTGCTCAATATTTGGCTGCAAAACAAAATATGGCCCTCTCTTTTCTTTCTTTTTTCCCTAAGGCCCTATTTTCTGTGCCTCGCAGGTTCCCTGGCACACTATTCCTCTAATTCAATTGCAAGGTAATTCCTGGATAATTTCAGGACATCTGAGTCACCAGGATCATAATGTCTGAGAGCTCCTTTCACCCTCTAGGTAACGACTGCTGCCTTTTGAGGAGCAAGGCTGTGATGTGTCACTGAATAAAGTCCAGCTCCAACACAGGGCTGCCCAATTTCCCTCCAACAAGGAGTTAAAGCAGTTAATTAACAGATCTCAGGGGAAGTTTGATGATATGAGGGACCAATACTGTTTTGGAGGCAGCAAACCTGTAGTCCCCTCTGATTTAATGGACATGAATTAAAAAAAAAAAACTCAATTTTAGATGTCAGTTTTCTGTGGGTGGTTTTTCACAAGGCTCACAGAAAATGGTACAGGCTGTGCTGCCCTTTGGCTCACAAATTCCAGTACCACTGTAGTTTTCCTGGGTATGTTTTTCCTGATTATAGCCTTGCATGCAGCCCATGACTTGGCCTGAGAATAAATTTTCCTCACTCCTTCACTTTCTAGAAGCAAAAACTGGGCTTCCCAGTGAAATTGCAGTGATAAGGAGTGAAATCAAGTCCCAGCAAAGTGAGAAGTGAGGCAGAAAACCATTAATATCTCCCTGCATGTCTCCTCTTGCCACCGGGCTCCCGGGCTCAGCTGCAAGGATGGTTTCTGCGTGTGCAAACAGCATTAAGGTTTTATGGATCGTGGAATTCCTGCTGGGATAACCGAGGAAGTTAACTTATGAATTCACGGTGGCATTCATAATATCTGTCTTTTTCAGAGATCAACATATTCGTTTTGCAAAGGCCAAGCAGCAGGGAAGGAGCCAGAACAGAGTCAGAGCTCAGAGCAGCCTCGGGGAGCCGAGGTTTCAAGCTCATCTGCAAGGCAGGGCTGTTATTTTTAGTTTTGTAACAAAGCTCCTCAGGATTTTCCCCTTCTCCCCCAAAATTATTTCAACAGAGGAAGCTTTCAGCCCGTTCCAAGAATCCCAGTCCACACCCATGCCCATGGAAAAAGAATAATACATCAAAGCCATCATACCTCTTTCTCACTACAGGAAATGTTTCTGATAGAGCTCCACTCAAAGGATTTATTGGGGGAGAACCTGTTATTAATGCTGTAGATATGAATACCTTTGGCATCAACTCCAAGCAGGAGATCTGTGTGATTTTTATTTTGCTAAAAAACAAGAGAGATCAATAAATGGCATTTTTGGTGGCGTTAAACAACCACAGACAAGAAGCATGTCTTTTAATGCATTGATATTTATTTGTATTTCAGGAAATTGGTGTTTATATAAAATATTATGAATGCTGTCACTGGTAATAATAAACTCAGTTCTCTAGGCTGCTTAGAGCAGCTCAAACTATTTCTCCTTCCTATTCCATACCTGGAGTTACTCAAAACTTTTGTCAGGTTGTAAAATATTAATTTTAACTGGTTTATTCACCTGCTCATTTAGCAGGCGAGAAAACCAAGTCAGAACCAAACCAGCAGCAGGGAAAAGCAGAAGTCAGGAGTCCCAGTTCCAAATTCCCCGGAGGATTTTAAAAGGACAGCACCATTATCTGCAGGCAAGTGAAAACTGCTAAAATAAGGCACTTACAGCAATTGGGAAATAATTGACACCGTACATTTCCAAGTCTTGGGCAATTTTCAGGTAGTTCATCTCAGCTTCATCCCTGGAGAATAAAACCATGATTATAAAATGCCTTTCCAGCTTTTTTCTCCTGGCTGGCTCTCCATTTCTCACTTAGAAAAGAACAGGCAATCTGGCCCTTTGTGCAAACTTCCTTTAGATTTGCCATCTTGTTCTCAATAATAGAAAAAAAAAGATAATAAAAACAGCACTGGACAGAAAAAATGGCCGTAAAGTTACACTTATTTCAAAAATGACTCATGGATAGTGTAATCTTCATTAAAATCCATTAAAAGTCTTATCCTTGTGTTAGTTTTCCCACTCCATGTCTTGGAAAACCACCCTTCCATTGCTTTCCATGAATACATTTCCTTCAGGAAATAGAGTTCATTGAGAAATGAGTCTTGGACAGAACTTTTGCCCAAGGCCAAAAAAGACTGAGAATCTCTCCACACACTTTTCTTCTCCCTTCAAGGTAAAGGAGTAAATCTTGAGGAAAATAATCAATAAAAATAATGCTAAGAAGCCTCCAGAACAGAGAGAAACAGAGCCCAAATATTAGGAAAAGCTGCCTCTGGATGCTAACAGATCCTATTTCTTGTTTAACTGGATTTCCAGACGGGCTCAATTACACTGAAGACAACAAATCCCATAAATAAATGTATGGAGCTCCCAAGAAATGCGAGGGTTTCCTACCTGGCAATACCCCTGTGCTCAGCATACCAAGCAGTGATCTTCTCCTCCCACATCTCTGCTGTCAGCTGGTACTGCCTGAGCACCTGCAGGGGAAGGAAGGAGGTTGGATCCCTGTGAAGATCCAAATCCAAGTTCAGCCTCTCCCAAGCAAAGTGAATGCAGAGGTGCAAGTTCACAGCTTGGTCATTCTGGAGAGTTTTTAATGCTCTGATTAATCTCCAGCAATATCTGCGCTGCCAAAAGGAGATGGAAAGGTTTTGCACTGCAAAAGAGGAGATTCAGAGATTTGGGTTTGTATAAAATTAAGACTCACCCTTTTGGGTAACAGCTCATCATGGGCTAGAAAGCCTGGCTCGTGGAAATTTGGGTCGTAGTCACCATACTGTTCCAAAAAAGACAAGTTATTTCAGTTTGTTAGAGGCAGAACGTTGAGGGAGTTGTTCCTTGCATAGTTTGAAGTGAAAGCTTGAGGCAGATTTTATTTTGGTTCCCCTGCACTGATCCCCTCATCTGAGCTGTCCATGGGAGCTCCTTCCAGCCCCTGTGCCAGGCAGGTGGCTCCAACACAGCCACTGAGCCACTCACACGTCAATCCCAGCCTGGAAACCTGAATCCCATCCTGGAAAACCTTCAATGTCATGCTGAAAAACCTCCAAGCCCAACCTGGAAACCTGGATCCCTCCTGAAAATCCTTCAGTATCATCCTGGAAACCTTCAATCCCATCCTAAAAACCTTCAATCCCAGCCTGGAAACCTAAATTGCAGAAGCACAGAAAAATATCCTCGTTGGGGCATTTAATGTTGGGTTGTTTTTTTTTTTTTTCCTAGCTGTGCTTGTACCTCCCAGGATAACCAACTTTACCATCAAACTCTAACTCTGCTGTGTTTTACACATCACCCTGTAGATATGGTGATCAAATCAGAAAAAAAGTCTCTTTTAGAAAAAGAGATTTTCTATGCACAAACCTTGGCCTGAACAGCATAAGAAGCCAGTAAAACTGTAGCTTCTGGTGAGCAATAGATTTCCTCATCCAGGATCTGCTTCTTAACCTAAACCAACAGAAAAAGGGAGCAAGTTCAAGAAGCTGGAAGTCAGGACTTAAGTCAGGTTTGAAATGAAAGCAGACATGCCCGGGCTGTAACTTGGCACCAAATATCCCTTTTAGGAGTTAATAACAGCAACAAGAAATTGGCATTCAGGAACACAGGAAGCTTTTAGTTAGCATTGCATTTAATGAGACCAAAAATGCCAGTCAGCTCTCTCCACACACTTATATAAGAAGTCCTATAAAAGAATATCCTATAAAACATCAATTTTATTGTCTGCGCTTCATTTCTTTTAACAATCCTTCTTTCTTTATTTCTTTTTTTTTTTCTGCTTTGTAGAAGTCAGCTTTGCATCACATCAGACATGAAATTTTAGGTTGGGAGGGAGCTCTGGAGGTCAGGTCCAAGCAGAGCAGACTCAGGGCTGTGCAGCTGCCATATAAAAACCATAAGAGATGTTCTCCAGCTTTCCAGAATGAGAGAATAAAGGAGGCCCTCAAAAGAGAAGCTGAATAATAAAACACTTAATGCATTCATTCTCAACGGTCTAAGCACACAATCAGACAATGCTAAAGAGTCTTTCAACATTCTTTTCATTTTAATAACCTGTGGTGCTACCAAGAGCAGAGGTGTAATAGTTTGTAAGGTGTTGTTTGATTTTAAATCAGTCGTGCAATTCCTGTTTGAAAAGCTAAAGAGGGAAGGGGAAATTAATCTTCCCAAATCCTCCTCTCAGGTGAATTTAGCTTAGGAACAAGCACAAGACAACAACATTTTGCATAGCTCACAGTCTTAAACGTTTCCAAACAGAAAAACTACTTGAGCTAGCACAAGGTCTGTTTACAAACACACCTCTGTAGGTGCTGGGAACTGAAATGAACCACCAAGAAAGATTTTGCTTTTAAATTTAGTCCCTATTGAGCACAGTCTGTGAAGTTGAGCTACAGTGCAGGGAACATTCTTTCTAAACTGTTAAAATGGAAAGAATGAAAAGATTTTTCTTCCAATTTGGAAAGCTCCAGTTTTCGTTCTCCACGGTGCAAATCAAGCTCCAGAATTTAGAACAATGTGGATAAATCCCCCATAAGTGTCTGGGTTTTTTTGTGGGGTTTTTTTTTCTGATCAGTTTCTACAAGGACTTTTTGTTAGACTTCATGAAGAAGCAATAAATTACCTCATCTTTAAGCAGACAATATTTAGCTTTAGTCATTGGCATTTATTCAGGCATTTATGCCACATTCATTTGCAAAGGTCTGAAGAGTCAGGAGAGCTGAAATCTTCAGGCATCCAGATGTCTGTACATGTTTTTCCTATTAGCATCCAGGTGTGAGCTGAAGTTCTTACAATCAGGAAACTTTGCAAGTTCCAATTTGTCTCTGCCTTGTTTTCCTACTTTGGAATGAGAAGAATTTGCTAATTGCATATCTGCTAGTTAAGACAGGTTCAAGGAGAAAAGAAAAAAAAATGTGGAACAATCAGGTCTAAAAGAGTAGGAAGAGTTCTGCTGTTCTCATTCCTTTCCAAAATTAGCTGAAGAAATAAATTGCCAAGTGGTTAAAAGTTCTGGCTGAAGTTCTGGTGGGTTTATGAACCCTCAGAGCTTCATTAGCACATCCTCCTCAGGGCACCAGGGAATTTACTGGCTTTATTTCCAGCTGCAGACTGAATTTATCCCAGCTACCTGCACGGACACATCCTGCTGGAAGAAAGCAACCCTCCAGAGGCTGGAACTTCCAGAGGGACCCTACAGCAGCTCAGGAGAGAAGCTGGATGTCCCAGACATTGGAAGTGACCATCCCACACCCAGCTATGGAGCTTTTCCTGGTTGATCCAAGCTTTCATTTTTGATACAGCTCCAAGAATTTGCTCCTTCATCTGCTTTTTGATGGAGCTCAAATGGTGCTTGCTGCTCTGCTCCTCTTAAGCCTTGCCAGGTGAGCAAATCTGGATTTCAGAATGCCTATCCAATTCCATCATCTTTTTTTCCCCTACAATCCAAAATGAAGGTTTAGGGAGTCCTTGTTTTCTAGAAGCTTTGCCCTCCAGCACAAGATCTCCCTAAAAGCCTCACAGTTCTTCCAGCAGTTCCAGCTTTGAATGAATTTTTATTTTTAAGACATATTAAGGAGCAAAACAAGCCTGAAATAGTCAGGTTTGGAATTATCCCCTAAACTGCTGGGTGTTGTCACAAAAACCTGCAGAAGATGAAACATCCAGCTTACCTGGACACAAACCCATAGCAGGCAAGAGAGGTGTTGGCATTTCATAAAAATAATGTTTACAAAGTTCTTGATACAGCTGAAGCAAGCAAAATTATCCTGAGCTGCCAACGGGATCAAAGACAATGCAAAAGGACTGGGGGAAATACAGAAAGAATTCATGGTTCAAAACTGTTCCTGACCTGAAGGAAGAATAAATGCTGGGTAATTTCCTGTAAGAGTTCCTCTTCTACCTTCTCTGGGTAGAATTTAGCCAAAAAATGAAAGCTAATGGGATCTTCTTTGGGGATTTCTTGATCTAAAACCTGTTTACAGATAAAATAAAATCAAATCAGCACAAAAAGGCAACATGAGGGTCTCACGGTAATATTCCTGAGGAAAATCAGAAGGCAGCCAATAATCCACTTAAAGCAGCCTTCCCATATTTGAGAGGGAAGGGTAATTCTGGGCTTTAATCTAACAGCAATCAGTGGTGATTAATGTGGGATGCTCCAGGTCAAATGGGATAGAAGCAATCAGAACAAATAATCCAATTTTAGCCTTAAAAAAAGCTACCATGTCAAATTCTGAGTTGTTATGGAACATCCCTTTAGCTCCTGTGCTCCAGAAAGTCAATATTTATAGAAGTAAATAATTAATTGCCACCTATTTTGTCTCCTGTACCTTTTTGTCCATCTTTAACCAGGTGCACATTCCTTTAATTGTGTACTGCAAGCCAAAGAACCAAGTCTCCCTCAAACCAAGGGCTCGGCACACCAGGTCAAACAAATCCTTTCCCTTCCACTTCATCTGAAAGAAAGAAAAATTTTAAAAAAAGCTGTATAGTCTAAATGAATTTGCTCCATTTTAGCCCTTTCTCCTATGAAATCTTATTTCACCTTTAGGGTTTTAATGAAAGATTGTTGTTCCTGTGTTCCACCTCCTCTCCTTCTCCAGACACATCCAGAGAGCAGCTGGAGCCATTTAACCCCCGAGCACTGGAGGGAATGAGGATTGTACCACTGATCTCCTGGGATGTGGCAAGTCTTTATTAATATTTGTCCAAAATCTTGATTCAATGCTTTATACAAATTGGAGAGACGGAGAGAAAGGCAGGGGAAATCAAATTAGGACATGGGGTAGGAATGCTGAACAAGGAGAGCAGAGCCACCTTTCACACCCCTCAGGTATTTCAGTGGCACCAGGCCAAGCCTTCATCCTACTGCGATTTAAAGGAGTCTCCTTAAATGTTGTCATTTCAATTTAGCAACCACAGAGAGCAAACTTTGATTCAAGGCCCCAAATTCACACACATCTCATGCCTTGCTCCTTTCACCAAAGAGGCTTGCTCAGCTGTTTCTTCTGTTTGACCAGAAAGATGATTTTATCATCTTTCTGAAAGATGATTTTCAGAAAAATGATTTTATCTAATTGCTTAAACTAAAATCTGAATGGCAAAAAAAAAAAAAAAA